>NW_020870432.1:536939-544439 GCF_003789085.1 Penaeus vannamei | reverse complement strand
TCAATTATTCAGATTTCCGCTCCGAAAGAATTGTTCGGCTCCAAGATTGCTTTGACATTTTTTTCTGGCGCTGCATTTGCATTTTTTTTTTTCATTCATTTATTTTTATTTCCCTTAATCACGTATGCGAGTTAGTAAATATATATTAAGAAACTGTTATGTATTATTATGTCCTTCTTTACGAGAGGAAACGTTTTAAAGGCCTTTTATTTGAAATAAGAATAACGAAAACAAATGGAATATGAAAATGATGACTATAACACTCATTTACTACTTAATTGTCATATGATACTACCCTCAAACCCTTGCCTCGCCTTCCATTATGTCCTGCTTTATTATTGTGCTCGCTATCATTATCAAACGGCGACCCACATTATCAAAAGTATCGGACGCTGCATTTTATTCCGAGAAGGGAATCTGATAACTACTCGACGCTTCATTTCCCGGACATTTCCATCAGAGACAATTTCTATGCCGTAGATGTTGTAAATTGTACTCACAGAACCTTATCTTATCGACTGACAGTTTCCAAAGGCCATTTTCTGTAATAGGGTGCCGTGTTTTTCTCCATTTTGTATCATATTCTCCTTTTTTTTTTTTGCAACGTTGATTAGGAAATGAATATAGAAGAGCTAAAGAATTTGAATACCTTCATTATGTATATATATATGATGACGGTTAGATAAGTGTATACTTGGAACCAAAAGATGTATCATTTATATGGATCGACACATCATATCTTTCTCATCATTGAAACATACGTAAGTAATAATGATTTACCTTAAAATGATCATAATGACTGATATAATGTGAAGTGTAGTTAAGTTTCTATTTTTTGTACATACATATTTGGTCTTTCTTAATCGTGTTTTGAGCTAACTAAAGATTTTGAAAAACACCTTCTCACTTGCTTTCCAAAATCATTAAACCTTTAACGTCACCCGAGTTTCTTTAATGACCGAATATTTACGTAACCATTTTTTCCTGCTTTCATTAGTCCTTTTTTGAAATCATGTTTATTGTGATTATCGAATTAGATTAAAAGAAGGTGAAAAATTGTGTGATTTTTTTTTTTTTTTTTTTTTTTTATTGTCGCAATATTTCCTTAAATTTGAATACGAGAATCATCTGCACCTTTTTTCTCTCCTTTTTTTCCTTCTTCTTCTTTTCTATTTCTTTTCTTTATCTTCTTTCTCATCTTCTTGTCTTTCTTTTTTTTTCCCTTCATTTTCCTTCTTTCTTTTTTTCCTTTTATTTTTATTTTACTTTTCTTTTCTTTTTCTTCTTCTCCGAATGACCGAATATTTACGTAACCATTTTTTTCCTGCTTTCATTAGTCCTTTTTTGAAATCATGTTTATTGTGATTATCGAATTAGATTAAAAGAGATTGAAAAATTGTGTGATGTTTTTTATTATTATTATTATTGTCGCAATATCTCCTTAAATTTGAATACGAGAATCATCTGCACCTCTTTTTTTCTCTTTTTTTTCCTTCTTTCCTCTTTCTATTTCTTTTCTTTATCTTCTTTCTCATCTTCTTCTTGTCTTTCTTTTTTTCCTTCTCCTTCATTTTCTGTCTTTCCTTTTTCCTTTATTTTTATTTTTATTTTACTTTTCTTTTCTTTTTCTCCTTCTTCACCGAATGACCGAATATTTACGTAACCATTTTTTTCCTGCTTTCATTAGTCCTTTTTTGAAATCATGTTTATTGTGATTATCGAATTAGATTAAAAGAATTGAAAAATTGTGATGTTTATTATATTATTATTATTATTGTCGCAATATCTCCTTAATTTGAATACGAGAATCATCTCACCTCTTTTTTTCTCTCTTTTTTTTCCTTCTTCTTCTCTTTCTATTTCTTTTCTTTATCTTCTTTTTTCTCTTCTTGTCTTTCATATTATCCTTCTCCTTCATTTTCTGTCTTTTCCTTTTTCCTTTTATTTTTATTTTACTTTTCTTTTCTTTTTCTCCTTCTTCACCGAATGACCGAATATTTACGTAACCATTTTTTTCCTGCTTTCCTTTTTTGAAATCATGTTTATTGTGAATTATCGAATTAGATTAAGAAGAAAAATGGAAAAATTGTGTGATGTTTTTTTTTATGTTTTGAAGCGGGAATTTACGCAAGCGGCTGAAGGCAAAAGGCAATGATATGCTTGTGTTGCATAAATGTTTCATGTTGCATCGGAAGGCATGTTTAACCTCGACTTTTCATCTTATTCCTCCACTTCACCTTCTTTTTTTTTCTCTATTTCTTTCCTCTTCATTCGTTTTCTTTCTTTCGTCTGCTTCTTTTTACTTCTGTGTATCATTTCTCTTATTCTTTTTTTGCTTCCCTTCTTCTGTTGTTGTTTTTTTTTTTTTCCTATTCTTCCTTTTCTTTCCTCTTGACCTCACCTTTTTTCTTCCTACGATTTTTTTTTCCTCCATTTCATTTTCCCCTTTCGTTCTTATTTTCTTCTTCTCTTTCTTTTGTTCTTTCTCTTTTACCGGTTTGTCCTTATCTCCCTTTTCTACCGCTATGGCCATCACCACAAATTTGGTGCGTGAGGTTGTGATGACTTCTATTTTTCTTTTTTTTTTTTTTTTTAGAGAGAGAGAGAGAGAGAGAGAGAGAGAGAGAGAGAGAGAGAGAGAGAGAGAGAGAGAGAGAGAGAGAGAGAGAGAGAGAGAGAGAGAGAAAGAGAGAGAGAGAGAGAGAGAGAGAGAGAGAGAGAGAGAGAGAGAGAGAGAGAGAGAGAGAGAGAGAGAGAGAGAGAATGTCCTCTTGATTCTGACATTACCAATCACCACTTTTCAAATTTATTAGTGTGTTTACGGTATATTTTCCTACCCTGATATTAGTTGTCGCAAAATCTCCTTAAATTTGAATATGAGAATCATCTGCACCTCTTTTTTTCTTTCCTTTTTTTTTCCTTCTTCTTCTTCTCTTTTTATTTCTTTTCTTTATCTTCTTTTTCTTCTCCTTCTTCTCTTTCATTTTTTTCCTTTTTCATTTTCTGTCTTTTCTTTTCTTTTTCTTTCTTTTTCTAGTTCTTCTTCTCATTCTCATTCTCCCTCTCTATCTTATTCTTATTCTTTCTCCCTTTCTCTTCATCTCCTTCTTTTTTCTCATCTTCTCATCTTCTCGTTTTCTCTTCTTCCTTCTCTTCTTATCTTCTTCTTATTCTTCTCCTCCCTCTCCTTCTCCTTCTCCTTCTCTTCTTCTTCATCTTTTCTCTTTCGTTTTCTCTTCTTTTCTCTCTCTATCTTCTTCTTCTCTCCTCCTCTCCTTCTCCTTCTCCTTCTCTATCTTCTTCTTTTTCTCTCTCCTTTTCTTCTTCATTCTTCTTCTTCTTCTCTTCTCTCTTCTTCTCTTCTTCGCTCTTCCTTCTTCTTCTTCCGTTCTTCTTTCTTCTTCTTCTTCTTTCGTCCTTTCTCTCTTCTCTTCTTTTCGTTTTCTTCTTCTTCTTCTTATTCTCTCTTCTTCTTCTTCTTCTTCTTTCTCTATCTTCTTCATCTTCTTCTTCTTCTTCTTCGTTTTCTCTTCTTCTTCTCCTTCTTCTTCCTTCTTTCTCTTCTTTCGTTTTCTCCTTCTTCTTCTTCTTCTCTTCTCCTCTTCTTCTTCTTCCTTCTTCTCTCTTCTTCTTCTTTCGTTTTCTCTTCTTCTTCTTATTCGTTTTCTTCTTCTTCTTCTTCTTCTTCTTCTCTATCTTCTTCATCTTCTTCTTCTTCTTCTTCTTCTCTCTTCTTCTCTTTCTCTTCTCTCTTCTTCTTCTTTCTTCTTATCTTCTTCTTCTTCTTCTTCTTCCCTTCTCTCTTCTTCTCTCTCTTCTTCTTCTTCTTTCTCTCATCTTCTTTCTTTTCTCTCTTCTTCCTCCTTCTTTATCTTCTTCTTCTCCTCCTCTCCTTCTCTTCTCCTTCTCTATCTTCTTCTTCATCTCTTCTTCTTCGTTTCTCTCTTCTTCTTCTTCTCTATCTTCTTCTTCTTCTTCTTCTTCTTCTTCGTTTTCTTCTTCTCTTCTTCTTCTTCGTTTTCCTCTTCTTCTTCGTCTTCTCTTTCTAGCATTTAGCAAGTAAAAAAAGCACGAGACCTTCCCATGCGGCTGATAGGAAGGAGGAAAGGCTGTCAGTGTAAGCAATAACCTTCTGCTGCTGCCTGGCTCACCCTCGGGCGCTGGTTGGGGATTCTATTTATTTATTTAATTTTCTTATTATTCTCCTTCTTCATCTTTTTCTTTCTTTTTACTTCTTCTTCTTCCTTTTTCTTCTTCTTCCTCCTGCTTCTTTTCCTCATCTATCTCCTCCTCCTTCCTTCTTCTTCTTCTTTTTTCTTCTTCTTTTCTTTTTTTTTCCCCTTTTCTTCTTCTTCCTCCTTGCTTCTACTCCTCATATACCTCCTCCTCCTTCCCTTCTTCTTTCTTCCTTTCTTCTTCTCTTCTTCTCTCCTTTCCTTCTGTTTCGGTTTATGTTTTCTTTTTCTTTTTTGTGTGTTTTCCTTTTTTATTTATTTTTTTTTTTCGTTTTCTGTTTGATGTTTCGTTTTTCTTTTCTTTTTTGTCCTTCCCTTCTTCATTATTACTCCTGTTATTGTAAATATTATTACTACTTTTCATTTCATCATCATTTCTTCTTTTCTCTTCCTTTACACTTCCTCCACCTTCTCCTACTTCTCTTCTTTGTGCCCCTCCTCAAGCTCATCCTTATCATCATCATCCTATTCCTCCGCCTCCTTCTCCTTCTCCCTCTACTCTTCCTCCTCCTCCTGCTCCTCCTCATCATCATCCTACTACTACTACTGCCACTACTACTACTATTGCTACTCTCTTCCTACTCCTCCTCATCTTATCCATCTCTTTCTCTCCTTCTCTCTCCTTCTTCTTCTCCCCTCTTTCTCTTCTTAATCTCCTTCTCGTCCTCTTCTTCCTTCCCCTTCTTTACCTCCTCCTCCTCCTACTACTACTACTACTACTTATTATACTAAAAATAATAATGTTAATATTACTATTACTCTTATTGCTACTATTACTTGTCCTCCTCCTCCCCTTCCTACTACTATTGCTGCTATACTACTACAACTACTATTACTACTACTACTACTCGTCTCCTCCTCATCTTTCTCATCCTCTCATCGTCTCCTCCACCTCCTCTCCCTCTTCTTTCCCCCTCTTTCTCCTCCTTCCCCTCCTTCCCTCTTCTTCCTCCTCCCTCCTCTTCCCCTCTTCCTTGCCCTCGTCATCGTCCTCCCTCTCCTCCTCCTCTTCCTCCTCTTCCTCCTCATCTTCGTCCTCCTCTTCTCCTTCCTCCTCATCATCATCCCCCCTGTCCTCCCTCTCCTCATCATCCTTTTCCTCCTCTTCCTTCTTCTCCTCCTCTCCTCCTTCTTCTCCTCATCTCCTCCTTCTACTTTCCCTCCTCCATCCTCCACTTCTCTTTCTTCTTTTCCCATAATATCAAGTATCGATTAAAATAGTCCCACTCTGATCCAATCATTTATGTAACTACACACAGAGCCGCACTATTACCAGCATCGACACATAGAGTAAATTCAAGCGATAAGCCAGCGATAATGACCCGGTTCGAGGAGGACCATTAGTGACGTCAAACACAAGAACATTATCATCTGCGCCACTTATCAAATTGATGCAGACACATTAACGCCGCCAATTAATTCCTCATTCACCATCATCATAATCCTTTCCATCATCACCTTCCATCATCTTCCTTCGCTTCCCGCTCACATCACCGCAATCGAGTCATCACCATCGCGATCGTCATCAGAAGCTCATCACCATCGCTCAGCTTCGTTATACATTCAGCAATCTCGCTCGCGCCATTGCGGTCTCCGGAGCCATTACCTGGGAGGCTCTCGCTCGCTCTCGCTTGCTCTCGCTCGCTCTCGCTTGCTCTCGCTCGTTCTCGCTCGCTCTCGCTTGTTCTCGCTTGCTCTCGCTTGCTCTCGCTTGTTCTCGCTTGCTCTCCCTTGTTCTCGCTTGTTCCTGCTTGCTCTGGCTTGCTCTCGGTCGCTCTAGCTTGTTCTCGCTTGCTCTCGCTTGTTCTCGCTTGTTTTTGCTTGCTCTCGCTCGCTCTCGCTTGTTCTCGCTCGCTATCGCTTGTTCTCGCTCGCTCTCGCTTGTTCTCGCTCGCATTCGCTTGTTCTCGCTCGCACTCGCTTGTTCTCGCTTGCTCTCGCTTGTTCTCGCTTGTTCCTGCTTGCTCTGGCTTGTTCTCGGTCGCTCTCTCTTGCTCTCGCTTGTTCCTGTTCACTCTCGCTTGCTATAGCTCGCTCTTGCTTGGTCTGGCTCGCTCTAGCTTGTCTGCGCTCGCTCTCGCTTGTTCCTACTCGCTCTCGCTTGTTCCTACTCGCTCTCGCTTGCTCTTGCTTGCTCTTGCTTGCTCTCGCTTGTTCCTACTCGCTCTCGCTCCTACTCGCTCTCGCTGTTCCTGCTTGCTCTCGCTCGTTTCTCGCTTGTTCTCGCTCGCTCTCGCTTGCTCTCGCTTGCTACGCTCTCGCTTGTTCCTGATCGCTCTCGCTTGCTCTCACTTGTTATCGCTCGCTCTCGCTTGTTCCTAATCGCTCTCGCTTGCTCTTGCTTGCTCTCGCTTGTTCCTACTCGCTCTCGCTTGTTCCTGCTTGCTCTGGCTTGCTCTCGCTCGTTCTCGCTTGTTCTCGCTCGCTCTCGCTTGCTCTCTCTTGTCCCTACTCGCTCTCGCTTGTTCCTGATCGCTCTCGCTTGCTCTCACTTGTTCTCGCTCGCTCTCTCTTGTGCCTGCTTGCTCTCGCTGCTTCGCTCGCTTCTCGCTCCTGCTCTCGCTTGCTTTCGCTCGTTCTTGCTTGTTCCTGATCGCTCTCGCTTGCTTTCGCTTTCGTTTGTTTCTTCTTTTCTTTTATTTGTTTCTCTCATCTCTTGATTTTCTGCTCTCTCTCTCTCTCTCTCTCTCACTCTCTCTCTCTCTCTCTCTTCTCCTCCCTATCTTTCTCTTCTCCCTCCCTCTCTTTCCCTTCTCCTTCCTCCCTTCCTCCGTCCTCTCTCTCTTTCTCTCTCTCTCTCTCTCTCTCTCTCTCTCTCTCTCTCTCTCTCTCTCTCTCTCTCTCTCTCTCTCTCTCTCTCTCTCTCTCTCTCTCTCTCTCTCTCTCTTCTCCCTCCCTATCTCTTCTCTTCTCTCCTCTCCTCTCTCTTCTCTCCTTCTCCTCTCTCTCTCTCTTCTCTCTCTCCTCTTCTCTCTCTCTCTCTCTCTCTCTCTCTCTCTCTCTCTCTCTCTCTCTCTCTCTCTCTCTCTCTCTCTCTCTCTCTCTCTCTCTCTCTCTCTCTCTCTCTCTCTCTTCTCCCTCCCTATCTTTCTCTTCTCCCTCCCTATCTTTCTCTCTTCCCTCCCTATCTTTCTCTTCTCTTCCCCTCCCTATCTTTCCCTTCTCCCCCCTTCCTCCCCTCCTCCCCCCCTCTCCTCTCCCTCCAGCCACAAAAGGAGTTTCCAATAACGTCCGCCTCGGAATTGGTCCCACACCTCTCAGGAGT
>NW_020870432.1:509439-516939 GCF_003789085.1 Penaeus vannamei | reverse complement strand
CAAAGAGAGAAAAAAACAAACGTGTGTAATATTTGTGAGTGTGTGTATGTATATATATATATATATATATATATATATATATATATATATATATATATGTGTGTGTGTGTGTGTGTGTGTGTGTGTGTGTGTGTGTGTGTGTGTGTGTGTATACATATATATATATAATATATATATATTATATATATATGCATATATATACATACATACACACACACACACACACACACACACACACACACACACATATATATATATATATATATATATATATATATATATATATATATATATATGTGTGTGTGTGTGTGTGTGTGTGTGGTGTGTGTGTGTGTATATATATATATATATATATATATATATATATATATATATATATATATATATATATATATATATAGATAGATAGAAAATTATAACCAATGCTGTGAACATCTTTATTGCAATTGCATACGTTTCAAAGACGATTGCACGTCTTCATCATCAGTGCTATAAAAGAACAAAACAAGTAAAAACATTAGAGCCGGACAGGCACAAAAATACAGTTCAAAAAAAACAAAATATACATATTACAAAAAGCGAAAAAAGAAACAAAACAACGAAAAAATAAGGGAAATATATACAAAAGTAAAACACATCATGAATGGGGAAACAGGCAATTACGGTTACAAATTACACCGTGAATGGTTGTGTGGCTGTCTGGTTGTTATTGAGCTCTGGTTTCATCTTGTGGATTAGCAGAGACTCTGAGATGAAGAGGTCTAGTCTGTTAGATGTAGAGTTTTGAAGTCATTGTGAGTGTAGGGGTGGTCTTCTGCGTGTGTGTTGGCGAATAGCAGAGAAGGACGGGTTGGTGAGAGGTAAGCCAGTTCTTATGGATTTCCCCATATGTTCAAGAATTCTGTGCTTGAACCAACTTGACGTTGATCCAATGTACCTAGTGTTGCAGCTACGACAAGTAAACATATAAATAATGCTTGAACATAATTCAGAGGAAATCGACTCTCTCTTCTATAGAAATGTGTAGATATTGTAATTATTTGTGAAAACTATATTGAATTTAACCAGGAAGAATGAGTATTTGAGCAACTCGCGTAACTGATTTCGAATGGAATAACCGAGTCGTCCGAGATACGGTAATTTAATGTATTTAGTTTGCTTAGGGACAGAGGTAAGCTTTAGAGTCTGGCAAAACTTATCATTTAAAAATAGCCTTAGGGTTTTCTGAAACATATTGCTAGGGTATCCATTTGTTTCAAAGTAATTTGACAAAAACTTTATTTCCATATGAAAAGAAGGCCAAGTGGTGCAAATGTTATATGCTCTGTTGATTAAGGTAGATATGCTGTTAATTTTGTACTTCTGAGGCGTGTAGCTCAAATAATGCATTCCTAAACCAGTGAACGTAGGTTTTCTGTAAACGGTAGTGTACAGGCGACCGTTTTCTTTAGTGATCAGCGTGTTAAGAAAGGAAAGCTGGTTTTCTTTTTCAATTTCACAGGTAAACTTACTGTTATGATGTTGGTCATTAAGGTACAATAGAAACAACTGGACATGTGATGGATATTTGAACAAGAGAAAAGTATCGTCTATGTATCTTTTGTAAAACAAGGGGTTTAAATTCGCTAGGGCAATTATGTAACCAGTTCTTTTCATGATAACACAAAAAAGCATTAGCGTAGCTAGGGCCAATGGGGGAACCCATACCAACCCATCGATTTCGTATACAAAATTTGTAAAAGTAAATACAGAATCTTTTGTGACTATTTTAAAAGAGAATTAACTGTTTTCTAAACCAAATTGTGAAAGGGATTCGGCTGTTGTATTATTTGTGATGATATGTGTGGTTTCAGTAAGAGGCACATTTGTAAACAATGACTCAACGTCAAAACTAGCCATAGTTGTGGTGTTATCAACTCTTAATTGACTGATTTCATTTACAAAGTTAGATGAGTTGGATACTGTGTATTCATTAAATGTTAGAGGCTGAACTATTTGTACAAGGAATTTAGCTAGGTTGTAACTGAAAGTGCCGATAGATGAAATGATGGGTCTGAGAGGAATTCCAGGTTTGTGCACTTTCGGGAGACCATACATAAAACCAGGGCGAGAGCCAGATGCAAGGATAGACTGATATGTGGCTTCATCAAGGATAGTTTTTAAAGGTCTTACGATTCTATTTTGTCCTCTAGTTTTAAAAGGTGAGTGGCTAGATCAACATTTAACACTTTGAATTTTGACGAGTCAGAAAGTATAGAGGAAATTTTGTCCAAGTAATCAGGTCTGTTTAGTAAAGCTATGCCCCTTCCTTTGTAATTTTTAACTTTTCGAATAGAGCTCTGACAGTTAAAGAAAAGGAAGCACTATCATTAGGCCTGGATGTCTGCCTACGACCTAAGAAAATGGGTTTTGTCAAGTTCTTCATTCCTTTTGAAAGGCTATGTCATTCACTAAAAAAACTGTAATATCTATCAAGATACTTACAACTCGAAGGGGCATAATCTTACTAAACAAAACTGATTACTATATTTATATATATGCATACTTTATATATGTACACACACACACACACACACACACACACACACACACACACACACACACACATATATATATATATATATATATATATATATATATATATATATATATATATATAACACACACACACACACACACACACACACACACACACACACACACACACACATATATATATTATATATATATATATATATATATATATATATATATATATATATATATGTATATATATATATATATATATATATATATATATATATATATATTTGTTTGTATATATATACATATATATATGTATGTATATAATATATATATATATATATATATATATATATATATTATATATATATATATATATATATATATGAATATAAAGTAACCCGAATAGCCGACCTTTGCCTTAGTCACTGCAACAACACTTCGAATTCCTCGGATGAACCTCCGGGCCTTTTCCCCATTGGTATAACAACGTTTCTTGGAGAAAAATCTGTAAGTAATAAAAGAAACCGGAAGCTCGGGAACAAAGTTAAGAATCCCATGTCGAACTAGCGAAAATTTGGCCCACTATCACATAGAGTGTACAGAATCCAAAGGGAGATGAAAAACAATTATATCAGTGTTGTGTACACACACACATGCATGAGTGTATGTGCGTGCGATCAGTAAAAAGATAAACAAAGGTAGATATCAGAAATTTAAAGGGTGAAAGACTCCAGAAATCAGATAAAAAATAGATGAGAAAAAGTAACGGAATTGAAACGCATTTTCAGACCCGAAGACCCCATCCATTTACCAAAACCTTGAATCCCCAGTACTCCATCACATGGGCGAATGCCTTATTATACGGTGCACATGGAAGTCTGGCCGGGCTTTCAATCTCTCTCTCTCTCTCTCTCTCTCTCTCTCTCTCTCTCTCTCTCTCTCTCTCTCTCTCTCTCTCTCTCTCTCTCTCTCTCTCTCTGTGTGTGTGTGTGTGTGTGTGTGTGTGTGTGTGTGTGTGTGTGTGTCTATCCATTTATCTATATATCTGTCTATATCTCTTAAATCTATCTATCAATCTATCTATCCATCTATATATCTATATCTATCTATCTATCTATCTATATATATATATTATAATATATATATATATATATATTATATATGTGTGTGTATGTATATATATATATATATATACTATATATATATATATATATATATATATATATATATATATATATATATATATATATATATATATATATATATATATATATATATATATATATATAATACATATATACACACGTACATATGTATATATGCGTCTGTGTGTGTGTGTGTTTCTTTGTATGTCTACCTATCTACTAATCACTATCTTTGTTTATCTCACTCACTCTCTCTCTCTATCTATCTATCTATCTATCTCCTTCTTCTTTTGGTTTTCCTCTTTTTTTCTTCTCCTTCTACTTTTTCCCTATCTATCCATATTTCTTTTATTATTTTTCTTTCCATCAGTGGCATTAGTCCACCTGGAGAAGATCAATCACTCCCTTAAGAGACGATTACGAAGCAGGATCACAGTGTCCCCACCACTTGCGAAATCTTGAAAGCGTTATTTCTCTTTGGTTCGGGTTTCTACTGAAGCCTTGATGTATTCGGCTCGCTTGA
This sequence comes from Penaeus vannamei, assembly GCF_003789085.1. NCBI lineage: Eukaryota > Metazoa > Arthropoda > Malacostraca > Decapoda > Penaeidae > Penaeus > Penaeus vannamei. The sequence goes on along the minus strand of NW_020870432.1, from coordinate 512,745 downwards.
GTACATCAGATTCCGATGATATAAGTGGAAATTCCTTCAAATTTGCCACTCCCTTTAGACAGAGACGTTGCTTTGAACACCGACCTGAAGAAAAGTTGCATTACGCTTGCTTCTGAAGAATCATTTCAAGATTCTTCATCACCTTAGGGTGTCGGAGCGTAAAATGAGCTTGGTATTGAATTTCAGTGCAAATGGATACGAAGAAAAACGTATTTATATATACTTGTGTAACAGATATTTCTATTGATCTATATAACATATAAATTATATGTAACGTTTTCGATTACATCCTAGCTCAATGATGATAATGATAAGGATAGTAATGGTAATGATGAAAATGCTGATTATTCTTATGGCAATGGTATGATGAAAATACTGATTATCATTATGATGATGATATTAATGGTAATGCTAAAAATGATTATCATTATGATAATCATACGGGTAATAAGGATGATAATATCTTTAGTAATAATATATGATAACAACAGGAATGTTAATGATAATGGCAACAGCAATAGTAATAATTATTATTATCATAATATTGATAATAATTGATAATGATAATGTAGAAAAATCATCATAATGATAGTGACAGTAATATTAAGAACGATCATGATAGTAATACTAATTATAACAACTGATGATTAAACCTGAATAATAACAATAATAATTATCACAATGGTGACCATATTGAGGATAACAGTAGTAATAATAAAAAGGGTAATGATAATAACAACAACAATGATAAAAATAATAATCTTAATTATAATTTTAATAGTAATAATGATAACTATAACAATGATAATAAAAATAATAATATAAAATAATAATAATGATAATAATAATAATAGTGAAAATAATAATAACAACAAGGACTATTATATAATAATAATGATAATGATGTACTGATAAAAATGATGATGATGTTAGTGATGATAACAACAATGATAATAACAATAGCAATGATAAGGCTAACAATTATAATAATGAAAATAACAATAAGAATGATGATAGTGAAAATTATAATAATGAAAACATGAGTAATAATGGTAAAACTAACAGCAGTGATAATGATAATGGTGATAATAACAATAGTATTAATAACGATACTGATGATAATGATAGTAATAATGGTAATAATGATAATAACGATATTAATAAAAATAAAGATAATATTAATGATAAAAGTTATAATAAGAATAATATAATAAAAATAACAGCAACGATGATGATGATAATGATTATGATAACAATACTAATGATAATGATAATAGTAATAATTATAATAATAATAAAGATAATAATAATAGTGATAAACATAAAGATAACAATGATAATGATAAAAAATAAAGATAAAACTAATTATTATCATTATGATAACAATAAAGAAATAATAAAGATAATGATAATGACCAAGACAGTACAACAAAATAACAGCTATACTAATTTTGAAGATCTCTCAAATCAAAACTCACAAAGATGACAATGATTATGATAAAAATTATGATGCTAATGATAATAATAATTATTATTATTATAATAGTAATAAGAAAAATAATAGTAATGAAAAAATAATAGCAATATTGATAACAATGACAGTGATATAAACAATAATGACGATGATAGTAATGATGATGATGATGATGATGATGATGATGATGATGATGATGATGATGATGATGATGATGATGATGATGATGATGATGATGATGATGATGATGATGATGATGATGATGATGATGATGATGATAATAATAATAATAATAATAAAGATAAGGATAATAACAACAAGAATAAAGACAAAAAACAATAAACAGATAAATGAATAAGGAAATAAACGTATGAAATAATCCAGATTTCCTTCTGTTTACATTTACATTCGGAAAAACGAAACACTTTGAAAGAGACACATAAAGGGTACATATATGGCCACTTGCCTAGAGTGCGGTTGCTTAACAATAGAATGAGGGAGGAAGGGAGAGGGACGCGGATAAAAACGGAAGATAAACAGACAGAGAAAGGGAGATTGAAAGAATGCCAGAGAGAGATAAGAAGAGAAGAGGGGAAGAACCACAAGGGGAAAGGGAAAGTGGCAAGATGATAGAACGAGGGAAGAAGAGATGGTTGATAAATACAGAAGAGATAAGAGACAGGATGACAAACGGGAAATTGAGAGACAGATAAGATATGCTACGAGACGGGGAGGAGGAGAGACAGTTGAGAGACAGGGAAGTGATAGATAAGAGATAAGAGACGAGAAGAAAAATACTTGAGAGATGAAGAATAAGTGATAGATAAGAGATAACAGTTGAGATGAAAAATAATTGAGAGACGAAGAAGAAATGATAGAGATAAGAGACGAGAAGAAAAATAATTGAGAGATGAAGAGCGGGTGTTATTAGAAATAAGAGACAAAGCAAGAAACGGAGGGAAGTGGCGACAGACGGAGAATGAAGAGACAGATGAAAAGAAAAGTATAGTTCAGTGACAGATAAGAGAAATGACACGACGCAATGAAGAAAGTTGAGAGACAGTTGACAGTGCAGGGAACGGGGGCTGGGGGAGGGGGGGAGGGCGAAGAAACAGCTGAAAATGAAAGAGAAGTTTTGAAAAATCTGAAACAAAGAAAATCAATCAAGAAACTTGAAACTCACGTCTTCTTTCACCTTTCTGATACAAGAAATCATCTCATCTTCCACCATCCACCCGAGGTCTTCAGCATCTTCTCTCAAAAACAATAAGAAAAATCACCTTAATGATTTATGTCCTTACTACTTCGTCACGTCAACCTGCTTGTTACAGAAAAAGCACATCATCCATTACTTTGCCATCTTCTTCTTCGAAAACGTACCGAAATCGCCAATGACTTCTAAAATAAATAAATAAATAGATAAACAATCTGAAGATGAGAAGGACGTCGACCAAAAAGGGTTATGCCAAAGATCCTTAACAACAACACTTGCTTCCTTTAACTTTCACGATGCGAAGAAAATTATTGATACCAGGATTCAAATATTCTATCATCTTCCACAGCGGAATCTTACGCAGAACTTTAATATCTTTTATAAATATATGAATGTAGACACACACACACACACACACACACACACACACACACACACACACACACACACACACACACACACACACACACACACACACACACACACACACACACACACACACACACACACACACACACACACACACACACACACACACACACACACACACACACACACACACACTTGTATGCCAACTAAAAAGATTATGTCAGTGATAGATACGAAAGAAGAAAAAATC
>NW_020870432.1:455887-473387 GCF_003789085.1 Penaeus vannamei | reverse complement strand
CCGCTGAGAAAACATTTGTTAAAAAGATTGGCTAGTTTCACTGTTGCGTTGTCTCCTGCATCTAATATGAGGTCTATACTAATTCCGTCTTCGCCTGGTGTTTTCCCTCTCTTCATGCCTTTAAGTGCTCTTTTATTTTTCTTTTTGTGATATTAGGTACGTCTTTAGTTACCGCGTTTGCTTCTATTTGTGGCTGTTCGTTTGAGTTGTATAGATCCCTGTAAAAGTCTTCCACTACTTTGATGATTTAATTCCAGTTATATGTTACTTCTCCGTCTGGTTTCTTAATTGCATACATTTGATTTCTCCCTATTCCTAGTCTTCTTTTAGCTGCTTTCATGCTGGTACCTGAAATCACTGCTTCATTTATTATTTGAGTATTGAATTTCCGTACATCTTCCCTCTTCTTTTTACTTATGGTCTTTGTTAGTTCAACCAATTCTATCTTGTCCCTATTTGACGATACTTTCATGCCTCTACGTTTTTGCATAAGCTGTTTAGTTTCTACCGAAAGCTTGCTGGAGCTTCGATTGTCGTTCTTGTCGCCTACTTCAAGTGCAGCTTCTTTTATTATGTCATTGAACTAGTTATTGATTTGGTCTATGTTGAGATCTTCGTCGCGGAGGAGTGAATATCTGTTTTGGATGTTTAGGCTAAATTCTGTTGCTCTGATCCTCAAGTTAGCCAAGTTTGGCTGTGGTTTACACATCAGTTTGTTCCTTTCCCTTCTGAGGTGTATTTTAATTTCGCCTACATTTACTTTATTTATAACCTCTACATTTTTTTTTTATCATATCGCGCCTATTTGAAATTATGAAGTCAATTTCGTTTTTGACATCAGAAGGCGACTTCCATGTCCACTTCCGTTCTTGTCTTTTTTCTAAGAATGTATTCATGATATTGAGTGATCGAGCCTCCGCAAAGTCGACTAGCATTTGTCCCCTCTCGTTCCTAGTGCCTATTCCATGGTTCCCTACTACGGTTTCGCCCTCTATCTTTTTACCTATTTTGGCATTAAAACCCCCCATAATTATTGTGAAATGGGTTTTTGTTCTCTCGCTGGCTAAATAAACATCTTCATAGAAGCTCTCTATTTCTTCATCACCGTGGCTGCAGGTTGGAGCATAGACTTGAATCATTTTTAAGTTGTACCTAGTGTTTAGTTTTATTGTTACAGAAGCCACTCTTTCGCTGACACTATAGAATTCTACATTGTTCTTTTCTAAGCGTTTGTGTATTAAGAATCCTACCCCTAATTCCTGTTTGCTACCCAGAGGTTTTCCTCTCCAATAGCGCACGTGTCTATCATTTATTAACCTGCTCCGCCTAGTCTTCTAACTTCGCAGAGTCCTACTACATCCCATTTAATGGAAGAGAGTTCCTCTAGTAAAGCTAGTAAGTCGGATTCAGTTTTCATGGTCCTTATATTGTATGTGCAAAGGTTCATCAACGTAGGGCGGCCTGTCTTTACCTGGATATTTTTAGCACCCCCTGCTCCGGAGCGATCCTGATCGCCGCCGTAACCAGGGGCTCCTTCGCCTCCGGGGAATGAGGGCCATTGCTGGGTGTGTCTTTTCATGGAGGTGGACAGCCGATTTACCTTCCACCTACTGGCTTAGGTGTATCTTGGTGGGAGGGGAGTCATTTAGCCGGAATGCCATTGATAAGACCCCCAGCAGGTTTGGTCCTACCTGGTGTGGACTTAGGAGCGGCAATGCACGGCCTGCTCACTACTCCCGTGAGCTGGGCTTAAATATCAGAAATGCATATATGTTTTATTTTATTTTATTTATTAACTTCACTTGTGCGTATGTGCACCTGATGCAGACAAATTTATTCCCGCACATGCTCTAAGTACTACGCATATGCTCATTCCCACGCATATGCATATGCAAGCATACACCTTTATTCTTGTATCTATGCTTATGGATATGGATATTTATTCCTACGTTATAAATAACTACATACATGTCCATCATAGTCTGACCTAGTCATATGTTCACATCGCCTGTCCCTTTATGCGCTTGTTATATGTTATTGATAAGTGAGTGAGTATACATGAGTGTATACTCACCTATGTATATGTAAACACCCCTTTTTGCATACCTCGCAAACCTACATATCACTGCATGTGCTCACGCATCCGTGTATGAGCAGCATGCAGTAGTGTCCCCCCCTGTATATATGTGTATACATCTGTACTTGCTTTACATATAACTACCTCTACGTACATACATACGTACATACATACATACATATACTTATTGATCCACCTTCCTACATCCTGCAAACACCTATATACGTATACCTATACATATACATATATAATTACCTACATATGTCTACCTATACATTCACCCACGCATACACATATACACGCTCATTATATATACCTATATACACATTCACATATATACATGCTTATATACACATCCATATGTACACATTCATACATGAATATATACACCATATGTACAAATTTGCATATTTACGCCTTTAAACCCATGTACACACACACACACACGCACACACACACACACACACACACACACACACACACACACACACACACACACACACACACACACACACACACACACACCACACACATATATATATATATATGTATATATTCACATCTATCTATCTATCTATCTATCTATCTATCTATCTATCTACCTATCTATGTATGTATCTATCTATCTATGCCTGTATATATGTATATATATATGTATGTATGTATGTATGTGTATATATATATATATATATATATATATATATATATATATATTTATGTTCATATACATACTCATGTAAATAAATATATATATATTTGTTTATTTATTCATCCACACACACACACACATATTTGTATATGTATATATGTACACACACACACACACACACACACACACACACACACACACACACACACACACACACACACACACACACACACACACATATATATGTATATATATATATATATATATATATATATATATATATATATATATATAGAGAGAGAGAGAGAGAGAGAGAGAGAGAGAGAGAGAGAGAGAGAGAGAGAGATTGGGGAGGAAGGAGGGTGACAAGCCAAGGTAGACAGGTGGGAGGAGGCGAGTCAGTCTCATGAGCTTTCCCTCCCTCCGTCCTTTCTTCTTATTGATTACTCAGTCCAAGACGGAGCCATTGATCTGCCTTGCATGCCTTTCCGTTTTCTTGGCCTTTATTTGGTGTTGTTCCCCCTCCGCCACGCGCGGCGATCGCCTACTCCGCTCCCTCTCCTACACGGGAGTCTTGCTGTTTGTCAGAAGCCTATAGGCTGACGAAGCTGTGTTGTTTATATTTTGTATTGATTATATTTTAGTTTATCTATCTTTTTATCTCTGTGGGTATCTATGGAGTTGTGATGTTATTGCTTTTGTTGATGAAAGGAAAGGCTCCTTTAGAATTTCACTATGAAAGCATGGTATATGCACAACAATAATACGAAGAATTACACTTACATTTCAGTTTAAGTTTAGTTTTCCATTCTAACAAAATTCCTTCAATCTTACTTTACGCAAAAATGTTCTTGGCTGTTTAGTGTTCTTAAATTGCAACAATATAGAGGCACTATCATGGTAATCGGGTAATTCTGGCCAAGAAATTAATAAATGAATAGATAAAAGAAAACGAGTCCTTGTCAGCTGAGCCATATTACGTAGAGGCGACTCCAGAGGTTGAACTCATTGAATGAGTTCACTTAAACATTCATATAAAAAAGAAAATAAAAAAGTATGACTCAATGCGTTGGAAGGCTTTTTCCAGACCTTTCCAGGCGAAAGCAGAGTGAAAAAGTGATGAGAACCCTTGGTATAATGCGAAGTAAAGTAGATATGTATCAACCCTGCATTCCGCTTGGCAAAGGTCCCATTAGGATTCTTATCGTATTTATATTTTCTTGAACATCATTTCAACAGATGCAAGACAATAATTTTAATCGCAATATTTCTCCTATTGGTTTGTTAATTCTCTAATAGTTTAGTGTACCCTTTCAAAGACACGAGGAAAGGAATGCTTGCTTACTATGGTTTTTCATATACAGATATACATGAAGAGAAAACTACATGTATACATATAAGAACAAACATATAAACTCAATCCAACCCGCACATATATGGACAAAAGAAATAGAGAAAAAAGCGAGAACAGGAGTGGGAGTGGGAGTTGAAGTGGGAGAGAGAATGGAAGTAGGAGTTATAGCGGGTGATGAGAGTGAGATGTGTTAACGTGTGGAAGACAATGATTAAGACACTTTTCTTCTTTTTTATAACACCTACATGTATTTTGTATATGCAACTGTTGTGAATCTTTATTATTTATACGAAGTGACCCTATCAACTGTATTTTGTATATGCATACTTGTGATTGTAGTGTAATACTTACAACCGTTAGCTTGAGCTTCACATAATTGCTACTAGCACTTACAATATATCTCCTCTCGCGCCAATCTAAGACTTGAGTTTGTGATTTCGGTGTCATAAGAATCTAAATTTCTCGCGGAGAGATTCTACATAATTACGAATCTGTGAAGACATTCTCTGTCTCATTCTCTCTCAAGCTCTCATTGAGACTTCGAACTTATTGCCTTTGTATATTTTTAACTATTCTATTTGTTCTATTTAGCGTCTTTCTTTTACTCATGCTTATAAGTTATTCTAAATTGAGATTTCGCTCATGTGTGCTTTTCTCTTGATTCATATTTCCTCTTTCTTCGTTTTTCTTCTCATTCTATGGCTAAACTTTAAATTCTCGTTCTAAATTCTCTTAGACTCTCTTTTTATCTGGTACAAATTCATATCCTGTAATTCATTACATATTACATATTACATTCAACCTGTTCGTCAAAGTATTATTGTCTACCTTGTTTCTCCTTTGTAATAAAGGATCTCATTTCAATTGTAGTTTAGCTCTCGCATAATGCACAATATGAACTTAACATCACAGTGACAAAATTCAATCTATGTTATCTTTGTCACCTAACTCAAGTTAACAATGACAATACGACATCTGTCCTTCCTTATTTCTCATTTCCTCTCAAGCTACTCATATCTCACACTACCACACATACCTGTCTCTCGTAGCTTGGAACTTGCTGTGTGTTTGCTGTCTCTCAGCTCACATGCCTCCTGGCACCGTCGCGAATCGTCGCTTAGTTTTCTCTCCCTCATTTATGTGTATATTCTCTTGTCTTTACTTTCCCTTCTTTTCATTATTTCTCCTTCTATTCTAATTTTCTTTCCCACTATGAAGTTTATAGCTTATTTCATGTTATCAACTCCGTTAATCTTTTGCTTACAACCGTCGCTTCTTTACGTGCTCGTCTTTATTTTTTGTGCATCAATTTTTCACCTTATGCTCGCTTCTTCTTTATTAACCGATATACCTTTAAATCATAAAATAAATAAACATAAATTAGAACAGTCTTACTTTTTCACTGTGTGGCTATCAAACACATACCCTCTCCTAGTTATTGTTCTTGTCAGATTCATGTGTGCTACTTTGGTCTTGGACTTACCGCTTTTCGTTCAATACTATTCTCGCTCTAAGAAAATTAGACTGCTTGTCCTCATAACACGTTCACTATACATAAAGTGAGCGCTCGCACTGTCTTGTTTGAATTAAGTTCTGGCTGTTGTTATTCAATCTCTTTACCATTTACTCTAGAATAATCTTCTTAGGACTTCTATAATCATGTTTTGTCCACGGATATATCCTATAATAGTCTTATACACAGATATCATCTCCACACAAGAACACACACACACATCGCTATAAAACATGTGAATTATAAATAGTAAGTATAATACTTAGATATATATAGTATATATAATATATATATATAATATATATTATATTATTTAGTATATATGAGTATAGGTATTGTAGAACATAAGATAGATTAGATTAGATTATTATAATATAACACATTGAAAATATTATCTACGTGTATTCTTGATATATACTACGCAAATATCATACAGACCACGAATACTACTCATACTCCTAGTATACTAGTATATATTATATATAGTATTATTAGCTAACTAACTATAATATACACAAAGATACTATTAATTCTATACTTATTATAAATCACTATACATACACACACAGCACACACCACATCAACCACCCACACACACACACACACACACACACGCAAACACACACACACACATCACACACACACACACACACACACCATATCACGCACACAACACACACACACTATAACACACACACAAAACACAAACACTACACACAACACTACACACACACACCAGCACATCACACACACACACCACACCACATACACTGCTACACGCACACACAACACACGCACACTACACACACTAACACTACATCACACATCACATCAATTCATAACACATATTCTTTTCTTTACTTCATCTCTTCAATTTATCTAATATTATACATATTTTAATTTATTTTTTAAAATCTTATATTAGTATTAATTTTATTTTTAAATTTAACTCTTAATAAATTATTATCTATCTTATAATCTTTATAATTCATTATTAATATATATTTGTGTTACTATAATTATACTAAACTAAATGCTATACATTAACGTATATCTCAATTCATCATATTACATACTCTATATATTATATATATTTATGAATCATTTAATATTAATTATTAATACATATGTATATAATATTATATACATTATATATGTTTATATATAAATATATATAATTAATATGTATATATAAATTAATATATATTTACTATAATATTTACATATAATATATTAATATTCATCTCACTTCATCTCTCCCTTACTATCTCCTCTACTATACGCCTACCCTTCATTACTTATACTCTATCTTATCATCTCTATCTTATCATTTAATTATATATTGCTATATACATACTACACGCGATCAACGACTCGCTACATCCATCCATCCTCCACACTACATACCAATACTCACTTACTATCAAATTCTACATTCATATATTACTTCTTTCTTTATACTTACTTACCCATAATCTTTCAATTACTATTAATTTGCCTTTAATATGCGTATTATAATTATCTATATTATATATACTATTATACATTATTAGTATCATAATTAATTGATTATTTGATTATAGACTTAATGTCTATTTATATTTGTATAAATATCAATACTAATATATGTCTATATATATAATTAGTCATCATTATAACTATATATCATATTTACTAATTATAATAACTTATATATATATATATGTTTAATATATATAAATCTATAATAAATATATATTATTTGTATACTTATATATATAATATATTTTATCTACACCATATATATATAATTATAACTAGTATATTTATAAATTAATTAACTATAATGTTATAATATTATTATAATTATTTAATATATATTATATACCACACACATCTCACCACACCCACACGTACATCATCACCTCTATCCTCAACTACCTCTACCTCTCTATTTTAATATATACTATATATTATCTCATCTCATTTTCTACTTCCTCTCTCTATCTCTTCTCTCTTCTTACTCATCATCATCTCTACCTCCCTACTCACCTACCTCTTACTCTCTACTTCATCTCTACTCATACACCTCTTACTTCCTCACTCTCTTTCTCTCTCTCTCTCTCCTCCTTCTCCTCTTCTCTCCTCTCTCTCTCTCTGCGTGCTCCTTCTACTTCCTCTACTCTCTACTCTCTCGTGTCTAGATATTTTAGGCACCTACGTACATAATAGAATACGCTATATTATACTTAAATTAACAATTTCCTATATATTACTTATCATTTATTATCTAATCAACTATTATTATATATACTTAATCTCAGAAAGTGAACAATGTTGTATATTATAATCTTATATATTAATTACTTATAATGTATATCCTTAATACTCGTGCGGTGTATTAATAAATAATATCAACTACTGATCCAATTAAATCAGCCAAACTCTGTACATGACACATATCATTCACACCTAAGCACAATCATAACAAGCAACAGCTCATCACAACTACGAAACTAAATCACTCAGTCCACGTAAATTATATAATATATATATAGGTATTAATAGATGAATTATATTAATAATACATAGTATATATAAAACTATAATATTATAAATAAAATAATGTATTGATGTATCTCTCTATTATTTTAATATAGTTGTATACATTATACATCAATACAACGACACATCATAAATATATAAATATATTACATATTATTATAATTAATAGTAAATATATTATTATATATAATATATTATATATATTAATTAATATAATATTATAACATATAAATATATATATAGTGTAATATTAAAAGTTTAATGAATAAGCATAACAGATATTATAGCATATAATAATAACCAAGTACATAGCTGATTACATATGCGTTAATATAAAAGAGCTAAATCTTAGAATGATACGACATATATTAATATATAGTTAAATACTATATGAATATTTATATAAAATAGGAATATATAATACCTAACTCTGATTATAATTTAGATATATGATAAGACGAATAAACCATTATCTAAATTAATTCGTTCTGTTAACGTATTATTTACTATATGATTATATATCTATGTTATCTTACCTCAATGTGTGTTGGTTTATACATAGTCATACACTAACGCTTATAGTATATTTCACTTCCTTCTATTTATTATCAAATATTCATGATAGAATCTATACTAACTATAAATATTTACTATATATATTTTATATAATATTGTAGATTTATAAATACTTTTATATGATGTAAACTGTATATTCAATACAGCTATCATACATTACATCATAGTCATATCACATTACTAAGGATATAATTTACTCTCTCGTAGTAATATAATATCTCTCAGCATATTATTATTAATTAAAATACTCGACCAAGATTTAGATGTAATTTAGAATCCGTACTCATATTATTATAATATAACAATATTTAGTGTAAGTTGTAAACAAACGTACTTATATTATGTATTATATTTAGTATGTTTATCGACTATAATAATTTAGTTAATATATGTATACAATAATTAATAATATATTAATGTATTTGAATAATTGTATAGCGGGCAAATTTAATTAATATTTTGAAATAGTGATACATACCCGTAATAGTTATATCATAACTAAATTAATTATATATGAGTCTACATACTCTACTCTGTGATTGTCTGCGCTATTGTGACTTACGATATTTTATCAGATATTCATGAGTGTAGGTCATTTATATATTGACTTCTATCTTAGAATAAATAACATAACAGTGTATAACGCTTTATTATCAGTAATTATTAGCTAATATATTATTATATATATAATAATATATATATATATATATATATATTATATATATATACTATACCTATCAATAAGTATATTTTATAATATATATATAATATGATATTATATATATTACTAATTATATATATATATGGTAAAATATACTATATTTAATTATAATTTTATTTGGTATTTGTATAATTTAAAAAACTAATCTTATATTCAAATTTACATCATACCTACTACTCTATCTATTATACACTGAATAATACTCATAACAACACTACTAACACACACACACTATAACCATACATAAATCTACTACGTATATACAAATATACTCGAATCAATTATCTATATACAAATCACACACACACACCACTACATATTAATCACACTAACATACTAACTAACTCTCTATTTATAATGAGTTATACTTTATATATTATACATTACATATATATTTAATATATTATACTATTATTATATCATATAATATAATATATATATATATTATATTATTATATATATATTATATGCTGTTGTGGTTGTGTGTGTTGGGTGTGTGTTGTGGTGTGATATGTGTGGTGTGTGTGTGTATTGTGTGTGTGTGTGTGTGTGTGTGTGTGTGTGTGCGTGGTTGTGTGTGTGTGTGTTGTGTGTGTAGTGTTCTGCTGTGTGTATGTGATTTACTGTGTATTGTGCTGTGTGTGTGCGTGTGAGTCATATTCATGTGCAGAGTTGCGTGCGTGTGTGTGTGCTGTGTGTGTACACACGATCTATCGTCTATCTAAACACACACTACTATGTCTTAAGTAATTAAACTTATATTGCGTGATTATTTTATCTTAATAGGAAATAAGTGTGTGTTGTTGTGTGAGATATGCAATAAAAGACGCAGCTCAAAGAATATTATACGTACTAATTCCCAATGATAGGTATGTATTAAATATTTTTTTAACAATTTCAATACCTGTATTCTAATCTATAGTTATCCAAATACAAATTATTACGCTATATATTTGTAAGTATAAGTGTGATGTGTTGTGTAGTGTAGTGTATTGTGTGTTGTGTGTTGGTGTGTGTGTGTGTGTGTGGTGTTTGTGGTGTGTAGTGGATACATATATATATATATAATATATATATATAATATATATATATATATAATATATATTATACTATATAATACTAATATATCATATAATTAAAATAATATATATACATTAATATTATATACATATTCTTATACTAAATATATATATATTATATATATAATTTATAAATATAATATATTAATATATATTTATTATTTTTAAAATATTATATATATATATATATATATACACATATATATGCATATCTATATACAGTTACATTGTCAAATACTATATTATAGTAAATACATACATAATACACCAACCACACACACACAAACCACTACTACATGCACACATAACACATACACATCACATACACTACACACATCAACACACACCACACACACACACTAATATATTTTATATGTATATCATATATATATATTATATATATAGTTATATATTAATATTATATTTTATAATATATATTATTGTTATTAATTATATAACATATATGATAAATATATATATTAATAATAATAACAATACATATATGTTATATTAATTATATAATAATTATATATTGCAAATAATTAATTAAATCATATATATGTATATTTATATTTACACACACTACACACACACAACTACACACACACACACATTAATTTATATAATTTTATTATTATTATTATATTTAAAACATATAATATATATATATATATATTATATATATAATTTATATTATATATATATATATATATATTTATTATATATATATATATATATTTAAGTATATAGTTATATATATTATATTATATATATAATATATACATACATTATTATACCACACTACCCATACAATCACACCTACACACACACACAAACAATACACATCACACACACACATTACACACACACACACCACACAACACACATCACACACACACATCCACACACTAACACACACTACTCACACACACCACTAAACACTAACTAACACAACACACCACCACATCACATCGAGTAACATATATACTATTATTAGTTATGTTATTATACTATTATTTATTATATTATATTATATATATATTATATTAACTATTAATATATTATATATATATATAATTGATAGCTATTAGTTTATATATATATATATATATAAATATATATATAATATATATATATATATTGTACATTAATATGTACATATATATTAATATACTAATTATATTAAATATATACTATATATATAATTATATTATTATATATTAATATATATTCTTCTCTCTGCTCTCTCTATCTCTTACTACTATTATAATCTCTCTTAGTATATGTCTCGTGCTGTGTCGTTCTGCGTCTGTCTTTGCGTTGCGTCTGTGTCGTGCGTCTTGTGTCGGCGTGCTTGTGTGCGTGTGTTGATGTAGTATGTGTGGTGTTGTGTGATGTGTATATGTGTGTACATATATATGTATACACACACACACACACACACAACACACACCACACACACACATCAACCACACACACACACACACACACACAACACACACACACACACTTAACATTATATTAATATAATATATATATATTAATATTAATTTAATATAATATATATATATTATATTATATAGTATAATATTAATAATATATATATATATATATTTGATATATATATACTAATATACATACGTACAATCATATCATACATATATATATATAATATATATATATATATATTATATATATATTATATATATATTATATTTATTATTATATATTATATTATATAATATATATATATATTCCCACAATTATATTATGTATATACACAAATCAACATCACAAACACACACACACTACAACACACTATCACTACACTACAACACAACAAACACACAAATACACATCCACATCAACACACACACACACACACACACACTCAACTACTATCCCATTCACAACACACATCATCTACTACATAATCACATATTTATATTAATTATTATTTAATATATTATATATATATATTATTATATACATATATATAAAACAATAATTAATATATAACATATTAATATATTATATATATATAGTTTCTCTCTTCATTACATATCTTTCTCTATATATTTATCTATATAACCTTACTTCTTCTCTATTCTATTATATCTTTCATATTCTTCTCTTATCTATCTCTCTATTTCTTCATTACTCTATATCTATGTCTCTCTACTACTTCTTACTATCTCATTCTCTACATTATACTCTCTATTATACACTCTAACTACTATAACACTATAACACCTATAACCTAACTATATATATATATATAACACACTAACTATTATATACACCTATAATATACCTAACTAATTTATATATCACACTACATACAACTATACATCACAATACTATATAATGGCTAGTGTCGACACTACATACCACATTACACATCATATATATACAACTAACATAGTACTATATCATACTTAATATATACTACTAATTACTATAATACTAACTATATACTATACTATGCTATGTGTGATACATATTTATGCACTATACATTAACCACACACACACACACACACACAACACAACACACACACACACCACACACACCCACACACACACACACACACACACACACCACACACACACACACACAACGCACACACCCACACAATCAACGAAATATAACAAACTATATAAACTATATATATATTGAATATTATTATATATATGTATATATATATATATTCATCAATACTATATATTCATATATATATTTTTAACAAACATATACACACACTTTCTTCTTTATCATTATATCTATATCAATAATCTTATCATATATTATTATCATTCATATCATGTGTTTTTTATATACTATATCATTCTTATACTATTCTCATTATTATACTATCTATACTATATAATATTATATACTCTTATACTCTTCTATGCTATATATTATCTATGTGTACTCTATTATGTATATACTTCTCTCTCTCTTCTCTTCTCTCTCATCTATATTATACTATATAACTAATACTTAATAACACACTCATATATATATTACTATATAACTTATATTGTGTTGATTCTGTGTGCTGTGTGTGTGTGTAGTGTTTTGCTCAGTGTATTCACACTACAATCGTGTGTGTACTGTATGTATACGTAAATACCATATGATACACACTATCAACTAATTATCCTCATATACACTATAATAACCACCACACCACAACCACAACAACACACACCCCACACACCACACCAACACACAAAACACACACACCAACAACAACTAACACAACACTATTATCTCTCTCTTCATTACTATTTTTACTATTACTATATTATATATACTTTATTACTATATATATTAGAACTATCCTTACTCCATTCACTACATTCTACTACACACTCTCTCTATCTCTCACTTATAACTTATTACTATATTACTTACTCGATATAATCTATAATCTCTATACTTCATATATTTCTCTTATCTATTACTATCTTCAATTCACTCTATTCAATTCATTACTATATTATACATTACTCCATTACTAATATCCATAATCATATTCTACTACTATATCTATAGTGATCATACTATACATATCTTTACTATACACCTACTAATTTTATTCTAATCTATCTTTTATATTAGTTATAAATCGCATCATTATTCTTGAGTAATTATGCTAACACTGGTAATATACCTTAACATATTGTTATACTAGCAATAATAACTCTCCCTATTTAACTATAGTGTAATGAATTATATATGTAATACATAATCAATAACTATAACATACATATCCAGATCCAATATGTTCGACTTACATATCACTACAATTTTGCCGCTATATTATTATTGTACCTGACTAATGTACTTTCGAGATTATCATATATATTATTATATTCTAATGTTGTCAATCATCTATACTATATAGGTTATAGTATATAGTCCTAGTTATATAGTATGTGTGATTCCTTACATATATAGGGATCTTTATATTTATGATGACATTATGTTATTTAGGGTATAAATTTTTATCTCAATAAATAAATTATAATGAGATGATAATTAATCTAGTATCTTAAATTATTGGATAATTAATAGATTAATATACCTTAAATATTGATTATAAACAGTTATTATGAGTGTGAAATTAGATGATATATTATACATAATACTAGATATATCACTTTTATCTAATCATATATTCTATCTTATACGTATACTTAATCGTAATTCTAAATTATTGAGGCTATATATATAATATAAATAATATTTAATTAATATATACATTACTGAGAATACTATATAGAAATAAATTATAGAATAAAATAATAATCAAACTTATAATTAATATGTAATATTATCATAGAATAATATAAAATAATTGTATAATTATTGATATACTTTAAATTACCTAAGTATATTATGGTATATGGTTATAAACTATTATATACTTAATTTATATATATTATTTTTAGTCATTCGTTTACCATAAATCATTTTTATATAAAATATACATTATAATATATTTATTTATTATCTTAATTAATTATCTATTTTAATCATATGTTATGTTATATTTTTGTTTATATAGTTTTAGTAATAAGTTGTGATTATATATAACCTCGATATATAATGTACTGTTAAATTATCACTTTATATTCAATATAATATTAATAATCTAATACTATCATCTATTGAATATTATATTATAGAGTTTATATATATGCATTTACTATTGTTTATTTAATTTATCATAATTTAAAAATATATAAATCAATACATTGCTCTATATTTTAAATATACATATAATGATTTGAATATTATAATAGACTATATTATGATTAATATGATTTGATTAAAAGTTAACTACAAATAGGCTAAATATATAAAGTAAATAATATAAATTCAGGTTGATTAAGTAAGTGAATGTTAATATTGTAATAATTTATGTTTGATGTAATAGTATTAATGGTATAATGATGGTAATTAGTATATATGTAATTGTTCATAATGTATTGTATGGTTAATTGATGATGTAATGAATTGAAATATTGATAGTAATGTATAACTATGAGACTAGACTGTATTGTTATGAGTATATAGTATACTAGAATAAGGATAATTACATACGATACAATACTAAATATATATTATTAATAGATTTAATTTTATTATATGTATATATAATACATATTATAATTGAATCATAATAATAAAATGAATCTCATATATTAATATATAAATTAAATATTATAATGTTATTGTAATTTGTACATTAAATCTATATTTAATTTTATCCTATTTATATCATTATATTTATAGTTATCCTATTGTGTATAATCATTAATTATATAATAAATATCACTGTGAGTGTGTGTGATATGTGTGTTGTTGATGTCGTTGTTAAGTGTTGATGTGTGTTGTATCAATAGAAAAATATTAATAATATTTAAGATTATAATAAATCAAATTTCATCTCACATATATAAATATACCATAACACTATTAATACTGTTATATAGTTCTGAAAATGAGCGTATTGAGTATTAGCTAACATACAACATGTGTTGATGCGGTGTACGCTGCACTTAGGTGACGATAAGTCTATGGTGTGAGAGTATGAGTGTGTGTGTAGTCTGCGTAGTTTGCGTTATCTATACCTCCTACATCGTCTAAGCCTCATCCTTAATAAGTAGAGAGAATAATAATTAATTGTGATGTTAGTGTGTATATGTGTGCTTTGTTAGTAGTGGTGGTGTGTGTGGTGTGTATGTGGTGAGTTTATGTAAGTCTTGTGTGTAGTGTGGATGCGTGTGTGTGTTGGTAGTGTGTGTAGTGTTGTGCGCTTGTGTGTGGTGGCGTGTGTAGTGTGCTGGGTGTGTTGTGTAGTGTAGTGTGTGATGTGTGTGTGTGTTGTGTGCTCCATTCTCTCGTTGAATTAGTATGGGTGGTGTGGTAGTAGTTATAATGTGCTCGTCCTCGTGTGGCTGTGTGCGTGCGTGCTCTGCTGTGTGGCTCGCCTCCCGGGTGTGTGTGTGGTGGTAGACTGATGATTAAATAATATGTCTATGTGAGAGATATGAACTATTAGTGATAATGATATTATGTATATAAGTATAATGATATATGTATTAAGTATTGGCTATAACAAAGGGTATATACTTCATAGTGAAGTACTATAAATGATCCTAAATGATATATATACTTGATATTAAATATCATATTATTCGTCTGAGCTCCTCAGTGCGTCATATAATTATAATATTATATATATTTGAGCTATAAATATATATATATATATATATATATATATATATAATTATAATATATATATTATATATTATATAGTATATATGTATATATATACACACACTCACACACACACACACACACCACACACACTAACATCGAGCTACAATCAACCACACACACACAACTAACCACAACACTACATCAGCACTACTATCATTACTACTAGTACTTACACTCCATCATCACACACGACTGACATCACTTTATCAATGTACATATAAATTTCAGAGCTCTCAGTTTGTTTATGTTAGGATCAATTATATTATGCTTACTTGTATAATTATAAAGCTATACATATATATATATATATATGAGGTTATTAACTATTAAAATTATGTAGAAGAATATTGTATCTCTTCTTCATCTCAATATTATATATATATATTATAGTAGCCTATATATATACACACAACACCACACCACACTAACATCACTAATAATCATTATTATATGTATAATATATGGATAACACATCACTCAATCCTACTAACATGCACACAACAACACCACACCATACAACATCACATCAATACACATCACATACAACTAACTATCACTACACTTAAACTATTGACTATTATAATATATATAATATATATATATATATATAATATTAATAGTATAGTATTATCGTATTAAGATAATATATAATATATATATTATAATATTGATATTGTAATTATAATT
>NW_020870432.1:424198-426688 GCF_003789085.1 Penaeus vannamei | reverse complement strand
CCCTGCCTGCCAGGCCAATCCGTCTGCTGACTTCCTGGTCTGACAGCCCAGAGTTATGAACTGCACTACCAAGGTATGTAAAGCTCTCTGTGACTTCAATGTCCTCGCTGCAAGCACGTACCGACTGAACAGGTTCTCCTAGCGTCCCCAAAGTCCTGGATCTTGGTCTTGGTCCAGGAGACCTCTAGACCCAAGGGCTTCACTTCATTACCACTAACGTTTCCAAAGACAGATAGAATTGCAACATCATCGGCAAAGTCAAGGTCTGTAACCTTAATATTACCCAGTGTTGCTCCACAATGACTTTGAACAGTAGCTCTGCCTAGTATCCAGTCCATGCAAGTGTTGAAAAGGGTTCGTGCAAGAACACAGCCTTGCCTCACTCCTGAACTGACAGGAAAGAAGCTCGACAGGCCCCCACCACACTTTACAGCACTTTCAGTACCAGTATATAGGTTTGCTATTAGTTCAATAATCCTTGTTGGAATTCCCCTCAGTCTCAGGATCTCCCAGAGTGATTCCCGATGCACTGTATCGAACGCCTTCTTGAGGTCGATGTAGGCTGCAAGCAACCCACGTCCGAACTCACGACGGCGCTCTACAATGTCTATTGTGGACTTACCAGGAGTGAATCCGGATTGCTCTGGCCTCTGATGCCTTAGTAGATGGTCTCTGATACGCCTCAGAAGGATGTGGGTAAGAACCTTGCCTGGTACACTGAGCAGTGTGATGCCGCGGTGATTGCTGCAGTCCCATCGGTCCCCCTTCCCCTTCCAGAGAGGGATGACCACACCCCTCAACAGGTCAGAGGGAATGGTACCGGACTGCCAAATGGCAGCAGGACAGCATGCAATCCCCGTGCCATAGGTTCACCACCAGCCTTTAACAGTTCAGCTGTTAACCGCAAATACCCGCTGCTTTACCACTCTTCAGCTTGTAGATTGCCTCCCTAACCTCAGCTAGGGAGGGAGGGTCCTCGTTAATGGGTGGGTCCGGCAGCGGAATCACGGCACTACCCACATCCAAGTTAACTGTTGGAGGGTCAACCTGATACAACTGCTCAAAGTACTCGATCTTTGAGCAGTTGTACCGATCAGAGATTGTCTCAGCAAACCTCCGAGCACACTCCCTCTCCTTCAGCCTGTCCAGATGAAACACCCTAGGGTGGTCATTGGGCCACTGGGGAGTTTTGAAGTGTACCCGGAGGGTAGTCAATCTATGGTCAGTACCACAGAATTCAGCATTCCTATACACCCTGCAGTTCTGGAGGATCCTCCAATGAGTGCTAATGAGAATGTGGTCGATCTCCTTGGCTGCATTACCCAAATCGCCTGTACATGTCCAACGATGTGTGAGTCTGGGCGCTGGTACCAGGAGCCAGAAATCCTCAATTTCTGGGATCTAGCAAAATCCCGGAAAAGGAGGGAATTCTCGCTGCCGGTATCAACTCCCGAACCATGAGGACCAACTGACATCCCATAGCCAGCTCGATCGCAGTCAGATACCGCATTGAAGTCACCCAGAACAATACGAATATCTCGCGATATCTCGCCGGGGACAACTGTCTGCCACGGATGCAAGTTTGGCGTAGAACATCTCTTTCACGTCAAGTTTACAAACATCGGTAGGAGCATACACAGCAATAAGAGACGTGAAGCCCAAAGACAGCTTCAGTCTCATTACCATTATACGCTCATCAACTAGAGTGACTTCTACCACCGAGGGCTGGAGCCTACCGGAGACAGCTATGGCTACTCCCTGGAGATGGTGACCATCACTGCGGCCTGACCAGTAATAGGTGTAGCCACCTACACTGATCGTGCCGCTGCTAGGTCTTCTCACCTCCGAGAGAGCAGCCACTCCTACTCTCAGCCTCCCCAGTTCCCTCGATAGCAGGGGCAACCGATCATCCTGACGCAAAGAGCGGACGTTCCAAGGCCCCACCCTGACTTCCCACCTGAGGTTAACCCTCGGGCAGTCGCTCTGGGTGGACGCCACCTCTGCCACCCCCGCCGACGCTGCCCCACATAAAAGGCGGCAGGCTGCGGGACCCTTCATCCACCTGTGGGGTTCTCTAGGGCTTTTCCCCACAAGCTTCATATTGGGCTGGCGGCTGCTAGGACGCACGCAGGACGAGGAGCTCCCGTTCCTATTCCGCGCCCAAGCAGCCACCCTCCCAATGGGGCCCGCAGCCCACCTCTCTCGCTGGGTTGGAGGGACATTATCCCTCCCCCCAGCATTTCAAATTAAGTCATTATTATCATCATCATATTTGCTGTTATTTTTATCATCATTATCGTCATTGTTCATTACTATGTTTATTATAAATAATATTATCCTCACTACAATATTATATAATTATGATGTCGACGACTTTTATCCTTATTATCATTATTATTCTATTAATAATATTATTATCATTATTATTATTATTATTGTTGTTGTTGTTATTGTTAGTATCATTATTATTATTTTTACTACTACTACTAC
>NW_020870432.1:416698-421698 GCF_003789085.1 Penaeus vannamei | reverse complement strand
TATTATCTATATCATTATTAGTGTTATTACTATCATTATTATTATTTCTATTATAATAATAATCATTATTGTTATTATTATTATTATTATTATTATTATTATTATTATTATTACTATTATTATCATTATTTTTATTATTATCATTATTATTATTATTATTATTATTATTATTATTATTATTATTATTATTATTATTATTACTATTATTATTATTATTACTATTATTAGTAATTATAATATACATAACATGAAACATACTCACATCTTTAGTAATAGTGATAATAATGTTAAAAATACATGAAAATATAAAAGCATACATCTACCCTTGTACGCGCACACCTAATAAAATGTATAACAGGAAAAAATAAATAAAAAATATGCATCTGATCAATATCTAATAAATACACAATATAGAAATGATAGATGAATACATATAAAAATGATGATAAGTAAACATGGAAAGTATAGAAAATGGATGTGCAAAAAGATGAAAATAAAAAATAAATAGCTAATAATATCTTATATACAAAATATGAAAATGATAAATGAATGAATAATAAATAAATAGATATGATAATAAATAAACCTAATGAGTAGAGAAAATAGATATGAGATAAACACAAAAAAAATGTCTTTCCAAATCCGAAAGCGCTGGAATGCATAGCTCTTTCCTCTCCTTAAGAAATTCCCATTTCCTTAGTGCACAATAGCTGAGTCTCATCAGCATCTATTCCCTGGTATTTCTTCCTCGTATTCCTGTACCTAATAAGTCATTCTGCAACATTCTCATGTTGTTAGTTAAGTAAATAACTTTGAAAGACTCGCAGCTTCCCTCCTCCTCCCTCTGCCCCGCCCCCTTCAGTTCCCCTAAATGATCTGTCCCTTTGCCCATCCTCCCTGCCCCCGCCCCTCTTCCTCCCTCTGCCCCTTCCCCTTTCATTATCTTAACCTCCCCTTCCCCCTTCCCTCTGCAGTATCCCATTACCTAACTCCCCCTCCGTCTCTCTTTTCCCCCTACCTCTTTGGCTTATCTCCCACCAGTGTCCCTCTGTCTATATCCCTTTCCTTACTTTCCCCTCCCTTTAACTCTGCACATACCCCTTTCCCTACCTCCCCCCCCTTGTCTCTGTCCATACCCCTTTCCCTACCCCCCCCTCCACCCCTTGTCTCTGTCCATACCCCTTTCCCTACCCCTGCCTCTTTATCTCTGCCCATATACCTTTTCCCTCCCTTCTGCACCCCCTCTTCCCCTTACCCATACCTACAGCATCTTCCTTTCCTCTCTCTTCCTTCCATTCCCTTCACCTCCCACTGCTCTCGATCCCTTTACCCCCCCCCCCCCACACACACACCCTTTTACCCCGGCCCCTTCACCCTATCTCGTCCAGACCAACAGATGCCCAGTAGCCATTACAGATCTTATCGGCAGCTAACAAGAAATCGGTAGATAGGATAATGCAAACAAGCCCGCCATCTTTTTTTCCTTTTGGCGCGCTGACAGTTATACGCGCGCGAGGCTTCGATATTCGAATTTACGGCCGGTTAAAAACAATCAGAAACAATCTATTCCCCGCCGTAAGTGCCCAATCTTTTTAATAAGGGTTTCCATAAATGGATCTAATTTACGGCTGACGTTGGAGTCCTGGATTTCTTTTTCTTTCTCTCCGTCCTTTCAGAAACGGACAAAAACAAAGCGAATGGAAAAAACACTAACCGAGAATTATCCCTCACCGCCCCTCCTCCTCCCTCGCTGCGTCTTCCCCTCCCCCTTCTCTAACGAAAACAAATCAAGAATAATAAGATTTCGTTCTAATGACGTCCACAAACAGCAACGAAAGTACGCAAAAATGAGTAACGTCCCTAAACACTTGTTCAGGTTAGCGCAACATCGTCTGACGAAGGCTGACCCGTGTTTACAGTCGGCGCACCAATGGCGGCGCTCGTAAAGGCCGCGGTGCACACATAAATATTATTAATACCTCTCGCCACCCTGTAATTATGCCTTGGCTGCCATTGTTCTATCCTCCGTCTCCTGTGCCGGATTCTATTTGTTTTCGGGCATTTGCATATCTAATTTCCTCTTATATTCATCCATAATTGGCGAAATGCAATGGCTACTTTCGCCGGGAATGGCGGGAAGATGCAAGGGCCGAGCGCCAATTGGCATGCGTGCGGCGGCCCTCGGCGCCCGTCGGCTCCTTCGGCGCTAATGGCTCGGCTCGCCACGAGGAGGCCGCGGCTTCTGGAATCAGGCCTCCTCCTCTTCCCACTCCTCCCTCTTCCTACCCCCTCTCCTCCTCCTCCCTCTTCCTACCCCCTCTCCTCCTCCTCCCGCTCCTGCTGCTGTTAATTCCCCTCCCCTTCCCGCTCCACCTTCTCTCTCTCTCCCTCCCTACTCCTTCCCTCCTCCGCTTTTCGCCTTCTCCCCCTTCCTCCTCTTTCCCCCCTTTTCCTCCACCCCCTCTCGCTCTTTCTCCTCCTCTCTTCCTCCTTCATCTCCTCCATTTTTGCCTCTCCCTCACCCACCTCTTCCTCCAGCTCTCCTACCCTTTCCTCTGAGTCCTCCTCCGCCATCTCCTTGTTTGGTCTGTCCTTTTTTCAGCTATGTCATTTACTCCTCCTCCTCCTCCTTCAGGATTTCGAAACTGTTGTCTCATTTTCACTAAATCTACTTTGTGCTTTGTGCGTTTTTCTACCATACTATCAACACATTACAGTGCTTGGTCATTCATCATTGTCATTATTATAATCATCACTATTACTCATTATTATTCATGATTCATTACTAATTCTTTACAAAATATTGTATACCTAGATTTTTAAATCTTTTTTTCTTTGCTCCTAACTATTTCTTCATTTTATCCAGCTTTCGTACCTTTCTTATACCCTTCTCCTCTTCTCCCCTTCTTCCTTTTTTTTCTTGGCTCTTATCTTTTATGTTGGGGTCTCCTGCATCTCTCTATCTCCCCATTTCTTTCCTTCCCTATCTTCCTCTTTCTTATCACTATCCCTTTTTCTCCTATTCCACTCTTTCGAATCTTTTATTTACCCCCCCCCCTTCTCCTTTTTGGTCCACCTTCTTCACTCGCCTTCTCATAACTTATTTCATTCCTTTCTCCCTCACCCTCTTCAGCCCCCTGTTTCCACATCTCCCTTTCTTTCCACTTCTCCCTTCCCCCTCCCCCCCCATTCCTCCATATACCCCGTAACACTTCTTTCCCCTTTCTTCTCTCCCTTTCTTCTCCGATAAAGTTCTTGCTTTTTATTGGGTCTTGGTGTGCTTTTCCTTCTTTCCCCATCTTCCTGCTCCCCCCTTCACCCCTCGTAGAATTGTATGAATTTTGAGTATCTCGCGCCTCATTCTGTCTCCCTTTCTTTCCTTCTTTCCCTCCCGCTTTCCTTTCATTCCTCCATCCCCTCTCTCCTTTCCCTCTCACCCCTTTCGCTCGCGTCTACAAGTCTCGTTCCTTTTTTTATTCATTTATTATATATTTTTTATCATTATTAGTTTTCACTTTTTTATTTATTTACTTATTATTATTTCTTTTTTTTTGCGGGTCTCGAGTTTTCCTCTATCTCGATTTCCTTCCCCCTCTCACTCCCTTTCTCCTCCCCCCTATTCAACTCCCCTTCCCTCTCCGCCCTCATCGGCCCAAGGGAACACAGGCCTCTTCCACTGTCAGGTCTTCTTAGCTTGTCTCCTTCTTTGTCTCCCTTTGTTTCCCTCCCTCCTTCCCTCTCTCTTTTTCCATCCGCCCCCTCCCCCTCCCCTCCTTCCCAGCCCCCTTCGCCCCGTCGGCTTCGAGCGGATACAGATCTCGCTCCTTGTCGGGTCCCGTGTCCCCCTCGGTGTCTCTTCCAAGGGCACGACCGAAGCAAAGCACTTAGGAAGCTTACAGAAAGGAGACTCGTAAAAATCTCTTATGGCTGACTAATTATTTGAAGCGTCGTAAAAATCGACAGCAAGGCTATAAAAAAGAGAATATTGCAAGTCGTCAAAACAAGGGAGCGTGCAATTGACATGTTGCGGGCTATCGTCCGCTCGTTCTTTCTCTCTCTTTCTTTTTTATCTTATTATCTTTAGTCTTTTTCTTTTCCTTTGGGTGATGTGTTTCAATCTGTTTGCATGTCTCCATTCGTCCTTCTCTCTCTCTGTCTTTCTAAGTCTATATATATATATATATATATATATATATATATATATATATATATATATAATATAATAATATATATATATATATATATATATATATATATATATATATATATATATATATTATACACAACAACAACACACACACAGCACACACACACACACACACACACACACGACACACAGATATATATAGATAAATGAATAAAAAATATAATATCTTATATATATATATATATATATATATATATTATATATATATATTATAAAAAAAATACCCACAGATATACATAATACTATCATATATATATATATATATATATATATATATATTATATATATATTATATATATATTATATATAAATAATATATATCATATATGTAATGTGTGTGTGTGTGTGTGGTGTGTGTGTGTGTGTGTGTGTGTGTGTGTGTGTGTGTGTGTAATAATATATTAATATATAATATATAATTCATATAGTATATATATTATATATATATACATACAATATATAATAGTATATATAATATATATATTAAGTATATATATCTATATATATGGTGTATTATATATGTATATATATATATATATACACACACAACAACACACACACAACACACAACACACACACACACATCACACACACACACACACACTACACACACACACAGCACACACATATACACATATATACTTAATAATATAATATAATATATATCATATTATATACTTAGCATATATGTATACAATACATATCTATATATATACATATTATATTATATATATATATATATTATATATATAAATACATATATAATATATACATATAATATACAATAATATAT
>NW_020870432.1:401698-404198 GCF_003789085.1 Penaeus vannamei | reverse complement strand
TTTCTCTTATTTGGGTGAGCGTGTGGATGTGATCTGTTGTTGAGAATCCGCTGCGGAAGCCTGCCTGTTCTCTGGGCTGGCTGGAATCCAGACTGTCAGAGATGCGAGCTGTAATGACTTTCGTGAACAGTTTGTAAGTAACCGAAAGGAGGCTTATGGGTCGGTAATTTTTTAAATCCTTTTTATCGCCTTTTTTGTGTAACAAGATAATTGTTGCATTTTTCCAGGCTTTCGGAGTTTTCCGCTGAGAAGACATTTGTTAAAAAGATTGGCTAGTTTCACTGTTGCGATGTCTCCTGCATCTAATATGAGGTCTATACTAATTCCGTCTTCGCCTGGTGTTTTCCCTCTCTTCATGCCTTTAAGTGCTCTTTTTATTTCTTCTTTTGTGATATTAGGTACGTCGCTAGTTACGCGTTTGCTTCTATTTGTGGCTGTTCGTTTGAGTTGTATAGATCCCTGTAAAAGTCTTCCACTACTTTGATGATTTCATTCTTGTTATGTGTTACTTCTCCGTCTGGTTTCTTAATTGCATACATTTGATTTCTCCTATTCCTAGTCTTTCTTTTAGCTGCTTTCATGCTGGTACCTGAAATCACTGCTTCATTTATTATTTGAGTATTGAATTTCCGTACATCTTCCCTCTTCTTTTTATTTATGGTCTTTGTTAGTTCAACCAATTCTATCTTGTCCCTATTTGACGATACTTTCATGTCTCTACGTTTTTGCATAAGCTGTTTAGTTTCTACCGAGAGCTTGCTGGAGCTTCGATTGTCGTTCTTTCCGCCTACTTCAAGTGCAGCTTCTTTTATTATGTCATTGAACTGTTTTTTGATTTGGTCGATGTTGAGATCTTCGTCGCGGAGGAGTGAATATCTGTTTTGGATGTTTAGGCTAAATTCTGTTGCTCTGATCCTCAGTTAGCCAAGTTTGGCTGTGGTTTACTCATTAGTTTGTTCCTTTCCCTTCTGAGATGTATTTTAATTTCGCCTCTCACCATTCTATGGTCGCTGCCTACATTTACTTTATTTATAACCTCTACATTTTTTTATTATATCGCGGCCTATTTGAAATTATGAAGTCAATTTCGTTTTTGACGTCAGAAGGGCGACTTCCATGTCCACTTCCGTTCTAGTCTTTTTTCGAAGAATGTATTCATGATACTGAGTGATCGAGCCTCCGCAAATTCGACTAGCATTTGTCCCCTCTCATTCCTAGTGCCTATTCCATGGTTCCCTACTGCGGTTTCGCCCTCTGTCTTTTTACCTATTTTGGCATTAAAATCCCCCATAATTATTGTGAAATGGGATTTTGTTCTCTCGCTGGCTAAGTGAACATCTTCATAGAAGCTCTCTATTTCTTCATCACTGTGGCTGCAGGTTGGAGCATAGACTTGAATAATTTTTAAGTTGTACCTAGTGTTTAGTTTTATTGTTACAGAAGCCACTCTTTCGCTGACACTATAGAATTCTACGATGTTCTTTTCTAAGCGTTTGTGTATTAAGAATCCTACCCCTAATTCCTGTTTGCTACCCAGAGGTTTTCCTCTCCAATAGAGCACGTGTCCCTCATTTAATAACTTCTGCTCTTCACCTAGTCTTAACTTCGCAGAGTCCTACTACATCCATTTAATGGAAGAGAGTTCCTCTAGTAAAGCTAGTAAGTCGGATTCAGTTCTCATGGTCCTTATATTGTATGTGCAAAGGTTCATCAACGTGGGGCGGCCTGTCTTTACCCGGATATTTTTACACCCCCTGCTCCGGAGCGATCCTGATCGCGCCGCCGTAACCAGGGGCTCCTTCGCCTCCGGGGAATGGGGGCCATGGCTGGATGCGTTTGTTCATGGAGGTGGACAGCCGATTTACCTCCACCTACTGGCTTAGGTGTATCTTGGTGGGAGGGGAGTAATTTAGCCGGAATGCCATTGATAAGTCCCCCCAGCACGTTTGGTCCTACCTGGAGTGGACTTAGGAGCGGCAATGCACGGCCTGCTCACTACTCCCGTGAGCTGGGCTTAATTATCAGAAGTGCATATATGTTTTTATTTTATTTTTATTATTAATTTAATTTGTGCGTATGTGCACCTGATGCAGACATATTCTTCCCCGCACATGCTCTAAGTACTACGCATATGCTCATTCCCACGCATATGCATATGCAAGCATACACATTTATTCTTGTATCTATGCTTATGGATATGGATACTTATTCTTACGTTATAAATAACTACATACATGTCCATCATAGTCTGACCTAGTCATATGTTCACATCGCCTGTCCGTTTGTGCGCTTGTTATAGTATGATAAGTGAGTGAGTATACATGAGTGTATACTCACTCGTGTATATGTAAACACCCCTTTTTGCATACCTCGCAAACCTACCTATCATTTACATATGTATCTATCCCGCATGTGCTCACGCATCCGTTATATGAGCACATACATTTGCAGGATACACTAGTTGCCCCCCCCCTTACATATGTGTATATATCTGTACTTG
>NW_020870432.1:386698-394198 GCF_003789085.1 Penaeus vannamei | reverse complement strand
ATATTATATTAATATACATATATACATACATATATATATATATATATAATATATTATATATATATATATATTTATATGTATGTATGTATATTAATGTATAAATACTATATATGTATATATATATATATATATATATATATATATATGTATATATATGTGGTGTGTGTGTGTGTGTGTGTGTGTGTGTGTGTGTGTGTGTGTGTGTGTGTGTGTGTGTGTGTGTGTGTGTGTGTGTGGTGTATACAAATATATATATATAATATATATATATATATATATATATATTAATATATTTATATATTATACTTTATATACATCATGTATATATGTATATATCTATATATCTATCTCTATCTATCTATCTATCTATATATATTATATATATATATTTATACATTTTATACATCTATATATGTATATCTATATATATCTATATATCTATCTATCTATCTATCTATCTATCTATCTATCTATATATATATATATATATATATATATATATATAATATATATACGTGATATATATATTGATACACATAATGTGTGCGTGAGAGAGAGAGAGAGAGAGAGAGAGAGGAGAGAGATCGAGAGAGAGAGAGAGAGAGAGAGAGAGAGAGAGAGAGGAGAGAGAAGAGATGAGAGAGAGAGAGAGAGAGAGAGAGAGAGAGAGTGTGTGTGTGTGTGCCTGCTGTACTATGGCGAAGCTTTATGTTATGACCGATAATGATGATAATTGTAGTTATAATAAATAACAGTTATAGCAGAAATATAATAATGATGATAATGATAATGATGATAATGATGTATGGTAGTGTAATGAAAATAATTATGGTAACAGCAAACAACAAATGATTATAAAAATAATCATAGTAATAATGATAATGATAATGGTAATAATAATCACAGTGCTAATGATAATAATCATAATGATAATAAGGATAAGGATGACAATGATAATATAACCAAGGGATGAATGATAATAATGCTAATTAACTATCAATTATAGATAATTAAATGAATTAAAAAACAAATGTGAAAAGGTGTGAGTTTTTACATTTTGAAGCCATCGAAGATAAAGGAAGTAATAATATCAACAACAATAATGATGATGATAGGAGTAATACAGATAATGGCAATGATTGATGAAACAAATGAAATGCTAATAAAGAAAATGGTTTTATGGTTATCATGGAGAAATGGTTAATGATGGTATAAAGAAAATGGTAAAGATGGTAATAGGAAAAATGGAATGATAATAATGAAAAATAGTGATGATAATATAGATCAGTGGTCACGATGATAAGAAAATCAATGAAGAAAACAAGGAATAATGGTGATATGATAATGAAAATAAAGATAATGCAGATGATAAGAATATCAATGATAAGAATAATGATAATTTAATACTAATGATAATTGTAATGAAACTAATAATGATAATGATATCAATAATAATGATAATAATAACGATAATGATAACAACGATGGTAACAGTAATGATAGATAGAACAATAATACATAATAATAGTGATTGATAACAACAATAATAAAAGATAATACTAATAATAATAGATAACAACCATGATAAAACTGATAACAACAATAAAGATAATGTAACAATAATAAGGAAATTGATAATGAAAATGGCATAAGAATGATTAATATGATTAATGATAAAATAGTGTAATGAAAACGATAATGATAATAATGATGTATCAATAACATAATAACATTAGTGATATTATTGTAGTACAAAAAATGATATTACCCTATGATGATAATAATAAACACTAATGGTAATACATATCAATATTATCAAAGTGATAACAATAACTGATAATGATAATAATGATAATGTGATAACAATGGATGATGATGATGGATGATGATGAATGATGATGATGATGATGATGATGATATATTATAATAATAATAATGAATAATAATATGTTATATTTATATTATTATCATGTATAATAATATGTGATAATAATAATAATAATAATAATAATAATAATAATAATAATAATAATAATAATAATATTAATATAATAATAATAATGATAATAATAATATGATGAGATGATGATGATTGATGACGATGATTGATTGACGAAGCTGATAATAATAATCATAATAATATATAAATAATAACAATAATATACAATAATAATAATAATAATGATAGAGTAGATAATAATAATAATAATAATATAATAATAATAATAATAATAGTAATAATAATAATAATAAATAATAACGATAATTAATAATAATAATAATAATAATAATAATAATAATAATAATAATAATAATAATAATAATAATAATAATAATAATAATAACAACAACAACAACAACAACAATGATAATAATGATAATGATAACAATAATAATAATAAATAATGATAACAATGATTATAAGATGATAATGGTAATAATGATAAAAAAATTATAATAATGATAATAGCAATGATAGAGTGACAATAATGATGATGATGATATTGATGATTATTATGATAATAACAATGATAATGACAGTAATAATGTTAATAATGATGACGATGATGATGATGATAATAATAATAATGATATAAATAGTAATAACAAACAACAGTAACAACAACAACAATAATAATAATAATAATGATAATGATAAATAATAATAATAATAATAATAATGTAAAAAGTAATAATGTTAATGATAATATGATAAAAATAATAATAGTCATAATAAAAGGATAATGATAATAACAGTAATAATACTAGTAATAATATTAAGAACGATATGATAATATAAGAATGAAATAACAACGATAGTAATAATAATCATAAGAAAACAAATAATAATGATAGAAATAATGACGATGATGATTAAGATAACAACAATAATATTAAGAAATTATAATGATAATAATAGTGTATCTCCATTCCTGTAGGAGGAATCTGTAGTGTGGTTAAGTGTAGAGACACGACACTCACCCGACTACAAATAGTAAGGACGATTATAATAATGATAACGATAATAGTAATGATATTAATAATGATAATATCAACAATAATGATAATAGTAATAATAATAATACTAATAATAATGATAGTGATAATGATAATAATAATAATAATAATAATAATAATAGTAATAGAAATAGTAATAGTAATCATAATAATAATAATAATAGTAATAATAATTAAATAATGAAGTAATATAAAAAAATATAATAATAATAATAATAAATATATAAAAATAATCATATAATATTATAATGATATTTATAATGATGGTAATAATGATGCGTTTTTTCACTCACTCACTGAATGCATGGAGGTATTAATAAAAAGGTTCACTTAATTCCTTCAATCTGAGTAAAAAATATAGGCCTTTGGCTTGACGCCCACTGCGAGCAATTCCACTTGAGAATCATTCATGCATAAACATAATCGCCCACTCTTCTCATATACAGGCTATTTGATGATTGTCAATGAAATATATAACCATTAAAATCACCATTTTTCATCCTTTTTGAAGATTTAAAATACAAAATGAATAATAAATCCCGTGCTTTTTCCAAAAATAGAATCGCAACTTTTGTGAGGTCAATAAAAATCAGACGCCATGACACCTACTCAAGATGCTACTGATCTAGGAAACAGGGTGGAATTCTAAGGAAATTCGTCTGCTAAACGGAAGCAAAAACAAGGTCTATATAAGTACTTATATAGACCTTGAGCAAAAACAGGACCGGAAAATGGTGACGTCATGTCGGATTTTTTTTCTTTCTTTTTTTTACCGAAGGCAGTATTTTCGTTATTTTGTATGACTACAAATGTTTTGATGCAAAAGAAAAGTTTAAACCAGTGATGAGATATTTTCCCATGTTCAAATAAATTAAACATGAAAGCTGCTGAAATCATCCTATGAAATTAATGTATGAACTGATATAATGTGGCAGGTCGAACGTCATCGCGGCGGAAATTTCATCAGTTGTCAGAAAAGTTAGCAGGTTCAGTGTCGTATTTTCTTAAGTTACACATCTAAAACATTTTCTATAAAGAGACGCGGGTGCATTTTATGTTATTAAATGTTACATTATTGACTTGTAATGTATTTATGTTTATTGAAGTGCAATAAACAAGAAAGTAACGTTGGGAATCTTATAATGACAAGCCTCTGATCCTACACACTGCAACTGTAATCTAATATTCATCCGTTTATGATAGTGTGTGGGCCAATATTATTATTTACATTCGTTTTCTCTATCATCTGATGTTTAGAGAAATGCTGCTACGGAGAAGCAGTGAACCCAAATAGGAAAAAAGAGTCAGACAATTAAATGGAATTTGATGTATGAATATGCTTGGTTGTGAAAAAAAAAACGTAAACATACACACGCACTCAATCGCACGCGCACTCATAAGAGAACGCTCTTACGCACATTACACATGTCCAAATGTATATATACATTTATAAATGTATGCACATAAATGTCTATATAAATTCTTATACAGTTTTATCCCTAAAATTACTCTAAAAATTCCCAAAGCCAACACCGAATCAGTTTCGAAAGACGAACTGAAGCAACGAATTTGGAAAGCGTATCATGAGCCATGCGCCAGGTAATCATAAATTCACGACTGTTTATTAATCTCAGCGTGATATAGAACCTTTACTGCAGTTGATTACATGGAGCAATATATGTCAGTGAAATATCATGAATAAATTCCATGGGTAGAAGTGAAATAGAGATAGAGAGAAAGTAGGACTGAAACGTTTTGTTTGTTTTGTAATATTTGTTTTGGAAACTAATTTGTTTGTAACTCAACACTTTAATTAGAACAGTTATCTACATGAAGATATTGGTGAAGACGTGATGATACGTTAGCGGAAATGATACATGATTATTTTGGAATTAAAATAAAACTGCCGGTCAAATAGTAATGGCAGTAAAATGTGGTTCAAATTATGCATTTATAGTTCTTAAGACAATGGATATACTTAAATATCAATTTGTTGTTTAATTATGTAGGCTTTTTATGTATGTGTGGTCATATGTATGTAACCAGTTCTGTCTACTTGTATATCATTAATTATTTGTATATTAGTCAGTTCTAATATCTATTATACATATATTAGTATATATATATATATATATATATATGTATATATGTGTGTGTGTGTGTGTGTGTGTGTGTGTGTGTGTGTGTGTGTGGGTGTGTGTGTGTGTGTTGTATGTAGTGTATGTATGTATGTATGTATATTTATATGTATTTATATATATATATATTTATATATATATTATATATATATATATAATATATATATATATATATACTATATGTACATACATGTGTGTATATATATGTATATGTATGTTTATGTGGTACTTGCATATATAATGAATATAGCTACTAGATATAATTATATAACTACTATATATGCTAGATAAATATAATAATTCATAGTCATAACGTATATATATTGATACTATAGTATATAGACTATATTATATATATAATACTATACTACAGGTATTATATGGTATATTAATGTTATATACACACGACGTATATACTATATATAGCATATGTATATATGTACTATATGTACCATAGTAATGTATATGTATATATTACTATTTTTCATTATATATAGTATTATATATATATACACAATTATACATATACCTATACACTATATGACATATATATAATTAATATACATATCATATACATCACATCACTCTCCGCTCAACCCTACCTCTACACCGCCGGCGCCGCCTCACGTATATAGTATACATATGATAAGTCATATTATAATGTTATTATACTATATCTATTTCATTTCTATACAGTAATATATATTAATAATTTACGATTAGTATATATACAATTATAATATATATCCTATACATCTATATATAACCTAATCTCAACTATATATACTATTTATACTAATACTTACAATTATATAGTATCATATATATTATTATATATTTAGGTATTTACAACCATCCCCTATACTAGTAGTATATTATAGTATTGATATTATATATGTATGATGTACAATTATAGTATCAATGGACTTTATATTCACAAGATAATATATTAATATCTTTATCATTGAATCTAGCTCTATCTATCTATCCACCTCTCTCTCTCATCTATCCTCATCCCTACCTATCACAGATCAGTTCTATCATGTATACTCATATCTCTATCTATCAATAGTTCTATCCCTTAATATTAAACTATCATTGATACCCATGACATTATAATGTTACTTTATGTGTAATCGTAGTACGTCTATATTATACTTTTATACTGTCATATCGATTAGTCCGGCGTTCCTCCCATCACCCTTCGTGTACACGAATGCCTATTATTGTATGATTACGTTTATCTATAAGACAGCATATGTAGTTACAATATATAATATTACTATGAGCTCGATTCACCTGCGTATATAGTATGAAATAATGCGCAGTATATATATATAGATCAATATCATATTGCTATCGACGCGTATTAATCATATTAAGTTATTTGTGATATATACAGAATACCCTATATATCTTGCTTATAATAGGTATATACTAGGTGGAGTATCTTACTAGTAGTATAGTGAGATAGTATATTATATATCCTTATGATTATACTGCACAATACACCAAACCACATCAGATACCCTATATATACAGTGGCTTATGACATACACATAAGTACTCTGACAGATGGTAACACGACACACAGGAAGAGCGACGAACGGTGGCTCAGAGAGCGAGTCGAGAAAGATGACACTCACACAAAGTACACCACATGCAGGCACACGGGATGGGATGCGAGGGCAGATGACGCGGGAGGCCAGCGAGTGCCGAGCTCAGAGGGAATGTGAGAGATGTCTGGTGTATACATTTAGCGACGAGTTGCGCCAGCAGTGCGTAACATGCGAACATATGGGCGGGCGGGGGAGCGTGACGCACGACAAGACAAGCGGGGACACAAGGGACGACGAGAGACAGCGGCGACGAGCACGAACAGCGGACGCCAGGCACGAAGTGAGCGTGGGAGCGGGAGCGAGGGGTGGAGGCACGCGAACGGCAGCGGAGCTGACGACCCGGCGCACTACCACGACGAGCGTCACCGACACACGGGGAACGGACACAGGAACCACACTGATATGCACGCACGCCACATAATCGCTATCATACCCATGACGGTGCCCGAAACTGTACGCACGACGGAACATCACGACAACCTCGAACACACAGCAAGCACGAGGCACAGGCGAGCAGCGCGACACGACGGAAGGACAGCGGCACCACACGACGACACACACACACGAGCAGCAGCACAGCAGCGAGGACGACAACAGCACAGATGCGAGGCCAGGGACCAGACGGACACACATCAGGCGTAGCGACGGCATCGGCAACCATCCCCGCATGCACGCACGCACGCCATTCTACACGCACAACGCTGTACGCCAGCTCGGATGCACGA
>NW_020870432.1:375500-381800 GCF_003789085.1 Penaeus vannamei | reverse complement strand
TTGGTCCGTCTCTCGCTCGTTGAATGTTGGTTGCGCCGCCGTCGGTCTGGCTCTCGCAGTCTCGTTCTATTTCTCGTTCTGGTTTTTTTGTTTCTTTTTATCTTTCTCGCTCTCGCTCTCTCTCTCTCATTCCATCCTTCCTTCTCCTGTCCCCCTCCCTGCCTCTACCTCTCTCTCTCCTGCACCCCCTTCTCCTCGCTCCTCCTTCCTCTCTCCTCCCGCCTCCTCCTTCCATCTCTCCCCCCTTCTCCCTGCCTCCCTGCTTTTCCTATGCTCCCTCTTCCCTCCCTCCCTTCACCGGCCTCCCTCTCCTTCCCCCTCTCCCCTCTCCCCTCCCTGCCTCCACTTCCTTTCCTCCTTCCCTCTCCCTCTCCTCCCCTCACACCTTTCCCTCTCCCCCTACCCCCATTCACTCTCCCCCTCCCTGCCTCACTCCTTTCCTCCTTCCCTCTCCCTCTCTCCCTCACTCCCTTTCCTCTCTCCTTCCCCTATCCTCCTTCTCTCCTCTTCCCTCCCTATCCCCCTACCCTCCTTCCCCCTCTCCTCCCTTACCCCCTTCCCTTTCCCTCTCACGCTCTCCCCTAACCTCCCTCCCTATCCCCCCTACCCTCCTTCCCCCTCTCCCTCTCCTTCACCCCCTTCCCTCTCTCTCTCTCTCTCTCTCTCCCCTACACCCCTACCCTCCTTCCTTCTCCTCCCTCTTCCTCTCCCTCTCCTCTCATACACCATCCAAATGCAATTACCGGTCAGGAGATGAACTGAGAATGAACAACGGCCCTCGCGCTGGTAGGCAGAAGGTACAGTTTGGCGGGGGAAGAGGGGGAGGAAGAGGAGGGGAAGAGGAGGAGGAAGAGGAGGAGAAAGAGGAAAGAAGAGGAGGGAGAGAGGGGGAAGGGAGGGGGAGAGGAGGAAGGAGAGAGGGAGGGAGAAAGGGAGGGAGGAAGGGAGAGGAAGGAGGGAGAGGAGAGGAGGGAGAGGAGGAAGGGAATAGGAGGAGGGAGAGGAGGAGGAGAGGAGGAGGAAGAGGAGGAGGGAGAGGAGGAGGAAGAGGAGGAGGGAGAGGAGGGGGAAGGGAGGAGGAAGATGAAGAGGAGAGAGGAAGAAAGACGGAGGAGGGAAGAGGAAGAGAAGGAGGAAGGGGAGGAGGTGAAGAGGAAGAGGAGACAGGAAGAGAGAAGAAGAAAAGGAAGAGGAGAAGAGGAGGTGGAGGAAGAGGGGAATAGAGGAGGAAGGAGAGGGTGGGGCGAGGGAGGAGAGGGAGAGTGGAAAGAGAAGGTGGGTAGGAGGAAGGGGGGGGAGGGAGGCGGAGGAAAGGAGGGGGGAGGGAAGAGAGAGAGGAGGAGGGGAATGGGGAGGAGAGAGAGAGGAGAAAGGGAGGGGGAGAAGGAAGAGAAATAGAATAACAAGGTGGAGATACAGGAAGAGGATAATGAGCGAAGAAGAGGAAGAGAACGGTGAAGGACGAGGTAAGGGGATGAAGAGGGAAAGGAGAGGAAGAGGAGGTGGGGGCGGAGTGAGGGGTGGGGTGGGGGGGGGAGCAGGGGGCGGCGGGTTCAATAGCTGCCGTCGTCCTCCCTGGGTCGTCGCTGCTTGAACGAAGTCGTCGCGTCGTCGTCATCCCTTTCCTCCCCTCCTCTCCCCCCCCTTTCCCTTCTCCTTATCCGCACCCTATCTTTTTTCTCTCTCTCTCTCTGGTCTCCACTACTTATTCCCCTCCTCATTTTCCTTCCTCCCTTCCTCTCTCCTCCCACAGCATCATCCTTTCCTCCCTCTCTCCCCCCCTTTCCCTTCTCCCTTACCCAGCACCCTTTTTTTTCTCTCTCTCTGGTCTCCTCTCCTTATCTCCTCCTCATTTTCCTTCCTCCTTCCTCTCTCCCTCCCACAGCATCATCCTTTCCTCCCCTCCTCTCCCCCCCTTTTCCTTCTCCCTTATCCAGCATCCTATTTTTTTTCTCTCTCTCTCGGTCTCCTCTACTTATCCCTCCTTATTTTTCCTTCCCCTTCCTCTCTCCTCCCACAGCATCATCCTTTCCCCTCCCTCTCCCTCTCCCATTTTCGTCTGGGTCGTCTCTACCCCCCTCCCCCTCTCCCCCTCCCCCCCTCCTACCCTTTCTCCTGGGTTGTACGAGTGAGTGCATCTGTGACCTAAAATCACCTGCTCTTTCCCTTTCCTTCCTCCTTCCCTTCTCTTTCTCCATCTCTCCTCTCTCTTCTCTTCTTTCTCGGTCCTCTCTGTCTCTCCTTATTCTCTCTCTCTCCTCTTTCGCTCTCTCTCTCTATCTATCTATCCCCCCCCCTTCTCTCTCCATTTCCATCTTCCCTCTTTCCTCCCTCCTCCCCTCTCCTCTCTCTCTCTCTCCATCTTCCCCCCCCCGCGTCCCTGCCACCTAGGACCACACCTCACGAAGAGGCAGTTCCCTGGCCACCTGCAGCCCTCCAACCCCTGTTCCTTGGCTCCTTCTTTACCCTGTCATTCTCCTTCTCCTCTCTCCATTCCCCTCTTTCGTAAGATTTTTTTTTTCTCCTCTCGTTCGTTTTTTTTTTTTTCTCTCTTGTTTTCATTTGTCTGTTCATTGCCTTCTTTCTCTCAATGTTTGTCTTTTCTTTTTCCCATTTTTATTTCTCTTTCTCTTGTTCTCTACTTCGTATGTCACTTCTTCTCTTCCTCTTTCCTTCTATTGGTCTTGTTATCCCTTTCCTTCCCTCCTTCTCTCTCCACTCCCTCTCTTGCCTTTATTTACCCTTCCACTCCCCACTCTCTTTACCCCATTCTATATTCGCTCTTTTCTTTATCCTATCCCTCTCCTCTCTTTTCTTCTCACTTCTCTTCATCTCCCCCTCTCTTTATCTTGCTCTCTTATCCCTTCCCCTCTCCCCTTTCTCTCCCTTGTCTTCACTCCCATCTCTTTATCCCTTCCCTCCCTCACTTTCATTCCCTTCTCTTTATCTTGCTCTCTTTATCCCTTCCCTCTCCCCCTTTCTCTCTCTTCTCTTTATCATCTCTCTTTATCCCCTTCCCTCTCTCCTTTCTCTCCTTCCTTCACCTTATCATATTCTATCCTTTTCCATCACAACATTTTACTTCGAGTGCTCCGTTCCTCCCCTTCCCTCTCTTGCTCCCTTTATCCCTCCCATTCCCCTCTCCCACTCCCTTTCTTGCTCCCTTTATCCCTCCCCATTCCCTTCTCCCCTCCCTTTCTTGCTCCCTTTATCCCTCCCATTCCCTTCTCTCTCTCCCTTTCTTTCCCATCAACTGACTTTACCTTTCTCTCCTTCTCCTATCTTGCCTTATTTACCCTTTCCATTCCTCGTGATTGTCTTTCCTTTAACTTTCTCTCCCTTCCCTCTCTTGTTTTACCCCCCTCCCCCTCTACCCTTCTTCATCTCAGCCTCCTCTCCTTTTTTCTCCCTTTCCTCTCTTGCTTTATCCTCCTCCCTTCCTCTCTTCTTTTCTCTCCTTTCCCATCCCCTTCTTCCCTTCCTCTCTTGCTTTACCCTCTTCCTTTCCTCTCTTGCCTTACCGCCTTCC
The DNA here is from genome assembly GCF_003789085.1 of Penaeus vannamei. NCBI lineage: Eukaryota > Metazoa > Arthropoda > Malacostraca > Decapoda > Penaeidae > Penaeus > Penaeus vannamei. The sequence goes on along the minus strand of NW_020870432.1, from coordinate 378,271 downwards.
CTTCCCCTCTCCTTTTGTCTCCTTTTCCCATCCTCTTCCCTGTTCCTCTCTTCTTTTCTCTCCCTTTCCTCTCTTTTTTCCATCCTCTTCTTCCCTTCCTCTCTTTTTTTCTATCCTCTTCTTCCCTTCCTCTCTCCTTTTCTCCCTTTTCCCTCTTGCTTTACCCTCTTCCCTTCCTCTCTTGCCTTACCGCCTTCCTTTTCTCTCACTTTTTCTCTCCCTTTCCTCTCTTGTATTTCTCTCCATTTCCTCTCTTTCCCCATCCTATTCTTCCCTTCCCCTCTCTTTCCTCTCTTGTATTTCTCTCCCTTTCCTCTCTCATTTTCTCTCCCTTTCCTCTCTTTTTTCCATCCTCTTCTTCCCTTCCTATCTCCTTTTCTCTCCCTTTCCTCTCTTGTATTTCTCTCTTTTTCGTCTCTCATTTTCTCTCCCTTTCCTCTCTTTTCCCCTCCTCTTCTTCCCTTCCTCTCTTGTATTTCTCTCCCTTACCTCTCTCTTTTTCTCTTTTTTCCCATCCTCTTCTTCTCTTCCCCTCTCCTTTTCTCCCCCTTCCCCTCTCTTTCCTCTCTCCTTTTCTCTCCCTTTCCTCTCCTTTCCCCTCCTCTTCTTCCCTTTCCTCTCAATCTTTCCAAGTGACAGCGAGATCTTCCTCCGACGTCGCTCATACAACAGTGACATCTTTAAGAGGTTTGGGTATTGGACAACGATAGATAAGGAAAAAATCTTCCGTTTCCATCTCAGTTCCGCAGAAGAGAGTGATAAAAATAGAGGAAGGAAGGAGAGAGAGAAGAGGGAAGAGGAAGAGGAGGAAAGGGAGGAGAGAGAGAGGAGGGAGAGGAAGAGAGGAAAGGGAGGAGAGAGAGAGGAGGAGGAGAGAGGGTGGAAGAGAGGGAGGAGGAGAGGAAGGAGGACGAGGACGAGAGGAGGAAAGGGAGGAGAGGGAGGAGAAGAAGGAGGAGGAGGAGGAGAGGGAGGAGAAGAAGGAGGAGGAGGAGGAGAGGAAGGTAATAAGAGGAGGAGGATATAAAACCAATGATACGATAATATAAAAATACCGCATCCATTGTATTATAATAGATTCGATATTTATCTATCGAACTTTGTGCCGCAAATGTAAATAATCATAATGGTTATGAAATGACACTGACAATGACAGTAATAAACGTAATGACAGCACTATTAACCGTGATAACAGAATGTCAGTATAATAATGTCGGCAACAACAATAATGATACTTATGATGTTGATGGCAATTACAACAATGATAATAATGATATAATAATAATCATAATATTAAAAATAAAACTAATTAGAGTAATAATAAAAAGTGATAGTGATAGTAACAATGAGGAGATTAATAATAACAATGGTAATAGTAATAATAATAATAAACGATAATAATAATACAAATAAAATAACATAAAATTATGATAATAATAATAACAGCAACAACAATAATAAAAATAATCGTAATAACAATGATATATTGAAACTATATTAATAAATAACAAAAAACAATAATAGTAGTAATAACTATAACAATAATAATAATAATAATAACAATAATAGTAATAATAGCAATAAAAATAATAATGATAATAAATAATAATAATAAAGATAACCATTAGCAACAATAATAATAATAACAACAACGATGAAGATGATGATAATGACAATAACAATAATAACAACAATAACAACAGCAAAAATAATGACTATAATAAAAAGTAATAACAACATTAACAATAATAATCCTGAAAATAATAGCATTGATGACGTAGTAATAACAACGACAAAAAAAAATGATAATAATAATTGCAATAATAATCATAAGTATCATTAATAACAATAACGACAACAATTGTGAAAACACAATTCCAAATTCCGAATCCTCTAATGAGCCCTATTAATATAGCGTAAAGAAATAATAATAATTATTATAAAATAATAACAATAATAATAATAATGATAATGATAATAATAATAAGAAAAATAATGACAATGATAATAATAAATAATGATGACATAACAAATAATAATAATTCATCATCATCATCATCATCATAATATATAACAATAATAATTATCATAATAATAATAATAAAAATAATATTAACAATAACATTAATAATGATAATAACAATAACAATAACAATGATAATGATAATAATAATAAAGATAATGATCATAATAATGATTAAAATGATAAAAAAGATAATAAGAATAAGAATAACAATAACATAAATAACAAGAACCACCACAAAACTGCAAGCCCGATTCCAGATTCCGGAACCACCTTCCTTGGCCCATCGCCGCAGCGGGCCAACGACGCTAATGAACCGCCGTAAAACACAAGCGACCGGTGTGCGCGCGTAAGCCGGTGGCGCCATCTGTCGGGAGCGGCCGTAACTACTCTGGCGTTTATTTTTATGGTCTTGTTTGCGGAAGGTTTGCGAAAAAGGGTTATGGGGGAAGTTCTGTGGCGGGGAAGTTTCTTTTGTGTGTTCTTTTTTATATGTGGGTAGTTTTCGCTTAGTTGCTTTTCTGTTTCATCTCTGTCTCTGTTTCTCTATCTCTTTCTCTCTCTGGCTTGGTTTCTTTTTTCTTCTTCTCTCTCTCTGTCTCTCTGTTTCTGCACTAAGCTTCTCTCTCTCTCTCTCCTTTTTTTCTCTCCTCTCTCTCTCTCTTCTTTCTCCCCCCCCCCTCTCTCCCTGTCCCTCTCTCTGCATGTTTGTCTCTTGTATTAGCCTATCTCATATATTCTCCATACT
>NW_020870432.1:365500-368000 GCF_003789085.1 Penaeus vannamei | reverse complement strand
CACACACACACACACACACACACACACACACACACACACACACGTACGCACACACACACACACACACACACACACACACACACACACACACACACACACACACACACACACACACACAACACACACACACACACACACACACACACACACACACACACACACACACACACACACACACACACACACACACACACACACACACGCACGCACACTCAACACACGTACCCCAATACGCACAAATGTGTAGGTCTATGTGTTAACACCCATGTATATACACACACACACACACACACACACACACACACACACACACACACACACACACACACACACACACACACGTACGCACGCACACTCAACACAGCGCGTACCCAAATACGCACAAATGTGTAGGTCTATGTGTTAACACCCATGTATATACACACACACACACACACACACACACACACACACACACACACACACACACACACACACACACACACACACACACACACACGTACGCACGCACACTCAACACAGCGCGTACCCAAATACGCAAATGTGTAGGTCTATGTGTTAACACCCATGTATACACACACACACACACACACACACGCACGAACACACGCGTATATCAAGCTTATTCTAGTTATGTAAGAACATTTTCATTATTGATATGATATTACTTTACAGACTCTATAAACTAACATTCCTACGTGTTTAATACTGGTATTTAGTCACTAATAATAGAACATAATCCTTAAATTTAACTATATGTATTTGATAATCCTGTTTAGGCAGTGATAATAGAACATAATCCTAAACTTCACTATATTTGATAATCCTTTTCACTATCAGTAGACAAGACGTACTACTTTGAGAAAAAAAATATTGTTCCCAAACTAATATAATATATTCACTGGTGCAATAATAACAAAGATAAAAAGGATACTCAATTTGCATATTTTTGCTAAGATAAGCTACAGAACTACCAAAGCAAACGTGAATCTTCTTGAGAGAACTTAAATTTTGGTAATAAAGTTGTATGACGTTTTTTTCAATAATCCTGTAAATTTTAAGTACGTTAAGTTATATTACTTTTTTTTTTTTTTTTTTTTTTTTTTTTACAATAAATCTGTAAATAACTACGTAAAGTTATGAAGTTATATGACGCTTTTCTTTTTTCTTTTTTCTAATAATTCAGTAAATGTCAACTACCTGAAGTTATGATATAATTTTTTTTACAATAATTCTGTAAATAAGTACGTGAAGTTATAATGTTTCTTTTTTTTACAATAATTGTAAATAAGTATAAAGTTATGAAGTTAAATGAGTTTTTTAGAATATTATTTTCTTAAATAAGCAGTGAAGTAGAATTTATGTATAATTTTAATATCTAAAATTCATTCTACTTTTATAATAATCACCGAGTTATACCAAAAACATCAATAGGAGCAGACTACCCAAGCCACGCTATCTAGTCTTAGGAAATGACTTGTGTTTTCTTCTTTTCTTTTCTTCTTCTTCCAGCTTTCAAGAAATGGTTTACGTGGGCATCTGCTTAGTTATCTGCTTAGTAACTCGGTGATAGTGGATAGCGTCTGCACTCCATGAATATTCTAATTAGGATGAACTATGTAAGTACTCCAACTGCGACAGTGTTAGAATTCAGCCGCTGTCTCTCGGAGGAACCACACTCGCACTCACTGCCAAACTCGCAAACAGTCTCTCTCTTCTCTCTTCTCTCTCTCTCTCTCTTCTTCTTCTTCTTCTTCTCTCTCTCTCTCTCTCTCTCTCTCTCTCTCTCTCTCTCTCTCTCTCTCTCTCTCTCTCTCTCTCTGTCTCTCTCCCTCTCTCTCTCTCTCTCTCTCTCTCTCTCTCTCTCTCTCTCTCTCTCCTCTCTCTCTCTCTCTCTCTCTCTCTCTCTCTCTCTCTCTCTCAAAAGAAAAAACAACTCTGGTTATGCGTTCGTGTAGAAACCCAAATAACAATGGTAATTGCTGTGTGTGTTTGGTGAAAGTTCGAAATGGAATTAATCTCTGAATATTCAGTTTTGGCTGATGCGACCCTGCTTTGAAGTTGAGAGAAGAAAAATAAATCTGTCCCCTCCCCCTTTCTGGGACTGAAATCCTTTGCTCTCTCTCTCTCTCTCTCTCTCTCTCTCTCTCCTCTCTCTCTCCCTCTCTCTCTCTCTCTCTCTCTCTCTCTCTCTCTCTCTCTCTCTCTCTCTCTCTCTCTCTCTCTCTCTCTCTCTCTCTCTCTTCTCTCTCCTCTCTCTCTCTATCTCTCTACGTCACACAGATATTATTTAACAAGCATTGCTATCTACCTTTTCATCCCAAATGCCTCTGTGATTAATCGGTTCATGGTTTTATATCACTCTGTCTTTTTGATAACTTATATTACTCTCAGGTAGTTCTCAAGCAAAATTTCCTCTCCTCTCTCTCTCCTCCCTCCCTCACCCTCTCTCTCTCCATCTCCCCTTTCTCCCTCCCTCCCCTCCCCCCGTGATTTATCG
>NW_020870432.1:350500-353000 GCF_003789085.1 Penaeus vannamei | reverse complement strand
ATCAATCTATTTATCTGTCTGTCTATTTAATCAATCTATTTATCTGTCTGTCTATTTAATCAATCTATTCATCTGTCTATTTAATCAATCTATTCATCTGCCTGTCTATTTAATCAATCTATTTATCTGTCTGTCTATTTAATCAATCTATCTGTCTATTTAATCAATCTATTTATCTGTCTATTTAATCAATCTATTTATCTGTCTGTCTATTTAATCAATCTATTTGTCTGTCTGTCATCAATCCATTTATCTGTCTATTTAATCAATCTATTTATCTGTCTATTTAATCAATCCATTTATATTTCTGTCTATTTAATCAATCTATTTATATCATCAAACTATTTATCTGTCTATCTGTTTATTTAATCATTCTATATAATCATACCATTTATCTGTCTATCTGTCTATTCAATTTATCTATTTATATAATCAAACTATTTATCCATTTATCTAAACAATCTGTATAATGAAACTATTTATCCATTTATCTAAACAATCTGTATAATGAAACTATTTATCCATCTCTCTATCTTTATATTCATATTTCTATCTATCTATCTATATGTGTGTGGATAGGATACATACTGTATATGTTAAATCTTATCACAAAGAATATCTTCTTGACACTCATATCAGCTTTAATTTTACTGCTCGCCGTTTGACGATTGAAAAACTTCTTTGACGTGGAAATGCCAGTCTTCAACCTTTTTTATTTTTTTTTATTTTTTTTTTTTTATTTTTAAGAAGACGAGTTAATGAAGAATGGTCACTAATTGTTTTTAATGCTATGAAAGCAAACGTCATCAAGTCTTCAAATCATGCAGGCGGCACAATGCACCATTCGCCAAGGCAGAGAAGGGAACTATTCTAAAAAGAAAAGAAAAGAAAAGAAAGAAAAAAAGAAAAAGAAAAAAAACCGATGTGATAATATACTAAGGAGATTTTATGGCTTGTCTGCAATGGCAGTGATGGTGATTATAAAATCTACAATTATACTAATTATAACAGGAATAACATGGGAAGTGTGATAATCATAATAAAGATGACAAGATGATGATAAAAAGTGACAATAGCGCCAATGATGATGATGATATTAATACTGAAAATAATATTAATAGCAACACCCACGAAATCAAAATAGTAAAAAGGAGAGTAAAAGTAATTGTAAGAGTAATGATAATAATAATAATAACGCTAATAATAATGATGATAATGACAAACACCTAACCACTACCGCCACTACAGCTACAACTACTTTGATAATAGCAATGATGATCAGTAAAAAATAATGACGATAATGGCAAAGAATAATAATGATTATGATAATAAAGATAATAAATAATGATATCAATAATAATAATATTATTAATAACAATGATACTACTACTACTACTACTACCAATAACAACAACAGCAATAACTAATCATAACAGAATTTAGCTAATTTCTCGTAACGAACTGGGCTCTGGGCGAACCTCCTTCATCTGCTCCAAGAAAAATGAATTCTGACGTCCAGCTGATCTAAACTTGACACTCACTTAAAATCTCTCCTTTGTGCTTACATCCGCATCCAGAAATAAAAGAGAAACTGATGTTCAGATATGATTTTTTTCCTAATAATTTGTGTATTTTTGTTACTATGTTATTTTGATGATATTGTTAGTATCATCAATGAGTACTATTAACATCATCATTACCATTATCGTACTAATTGTTGTCATCATTATCATCATTATTAGCATCAGTGTTTTTATCAATAATAATAATGATATCATGATTATCACTATTACCATTAAGATCATCGCCATTATCACTCTTTATCTTCTTATCATATTGTTCGTTCTCGCAATACTCGTCGTTGGCTATCTTTACATTCCATGATTATTATCATTATTACTGCCCACCCATTAATACTCACATTTAAAAAAAGTAATAAAATACTTTCGAACACCGTAAAAAGTCCATCCAATTAAGCAAATCCATTTATAAACGATAAATTCAAGGCAGCAATTGCAACTTCCTGTGAATTAGCCCGACTGTCTCCCCTCCAAGTGCAACAGGACATGCACCTCGAGGCTTCCGCAAGTTTTCGGTGATGTATTTGGAAACGACGATAGAGAAAAAGAAAGCATGATAATAATGATAATAATAATGATGATGATGATAATAACAATAACAATAATAAAAATAATAATAATAATAATAATAATAATAATATTAATAATAATGATAATAATAATAATAATAATAATAATAATAATAATAATAAGAGAAGAAATATAAAAAGAAAAAAGAAAAAGAAAGAAAAAACAAATATGTAAGAAACTAATTAGAGGAAGTGACGTTTCGAATGTAATTAGCATGCTATATTTTATGTCTCCTCCACACAATAAAAACAGATTTGTTCACATCAGCCACCTGATGTCGTAGTTACTGACCCCCGATGTGGTCGGTTTTGAAAAGCCTGTGCTACCCTGGCCCTAAATGTCCTCGCGTG
>NW_020870432.1:340500-343000 GCF_003789085.1 Penaeus vannamei | reverse complement strand
TGGGATGAATTAATCGTATTCTCGTTAATCATATTAATCCCTTCAAATTGTTATTTACTTAATCTTTTTTTTTATTTAAGGTTTACACTCTCACGAAACATTGAGAACGATTTATCAGCGACGAGAGTCAGAGATAAGGCGATAAGTGCATGGATTATTCAGTCGTGTTGTTTGTCATGTAATTACAGGTACTTACATGGATAACTGATACTATCATAACACGTGAATTGCCTATTCAGTGTGTAGTGTATCGTTACATGATAGTTTGTAAACAGTTATGTATATTGATTTCCAAACGCTTCAGATCTATGCATGTTTATTAATTATATTTATTTCATCTATGGGTATTCAGTGACCTTCAGTGATCAAATGCAAAACTATGCCGTATATATCCTTCAACTTTCTCTCTCTCTCTCTCTCTCTCTCTCTCTCTCTCTCTCTTCTCCTCTTCTCTCTCTCTCTCTCTCTCTCTCTCTCTCTCTCTCTCTCTCTCTCTCCCTCTTGTTCCAGCACAGAAATGTTTATCTTATAACCTTAAATATATATACATCCTTCAGCCCGAGAGAGAGAGAGAGAGAGAGAGAGAGAGAGAGAGAGAGAGAGAGAGAGAGAGAGAGAGAGAGAGAGAGAGAGAGAGAGAGAGAGAGAGAGAGAGAGAGAGAGAGAGAGAGAGAGAAGAGAGGGAAAGAGAGAGAGAGAGGGTGGGTCAAAACAATGGACACCCAAACTACCTAAACATATACCAGTAGCTGAATAAAAAGCCTCGCCCATTCAACTCAATTCTCGCGCATGAATTTACAACCCAGCGACCCCCGAGGCAACAGCAGACGCCATGTTATAATGATGTTCAAATTGCATGGTGAATGGGAGGGGGTTGCCAGTGGCTAATTACCCGACGCTTATCCCACTCGTTTCTGGGCTATTGTCTTTATTTTAAATGTTTCGTTAATGTTGAGCGTTTTGGAATAAAAAGGAATGGGAAAGAACACGTAATCTTTGATAGGAATTGATATGTATAAGATGATTTTCATATAAAAAGAGATAAGGATTTAGCCCATACAGACTTATCTTATCGTACGTGCAAAAATGAGTATCTGGCAGAGAGACCAAAAGCGAAATTTTATCTTTCCGGATCGACTAGCGTTCTATTCATGGACTTCCGCTTGACACATATGTATCCCGGCCCCTCCCCCCTCCCCCTCCCATCCTAGCACCCCCTCCCTCCATCCCCCTCCCACACACGCCCAACACTCTCGATCTGTTCCCCTCTTCTGCTTTGCCGCCCCCACGCCCCAACCCCGTGCTGTGTGTGTGTGTGTGTGTAGTAGTAGTAGTAGGAGTAGTAATAGAAGTAGTAGTAGTAGTAGTGTGGGGGGTCGTGTATTTTCCTCATTGTGTATACATACTGTTGGTGTTGGGTTTGTGTTATGTACGTGTGTGTGTGTGTGTGTCTGAGTGTGTATGTGTATATGTTGTGTTTGTACGTATGCATGTATTTATGTATGCATGTATGTATGTACGTATGTATGTATGTATGTATACATGTATATGTATGTAATGTAATGTAAGTGTGAGTGAGTGTGTGTAAGTTTCTGAGTGCGTATGAGTGTGTGTGTGTCGCGTCTGTGCATTCGCGCGCACACCTGTATGGCTGTGCATGTGTAGTAGAGACGAGTTTAGTAAGCGCATATGTGCCGCCGGACGAGAGCGGCGAACAATCAAAACTCACGCTGGATTTCCGATCAAGTTTCATCACAAACTCACGCTGGGTTTATGTTTCCGATCAAGTATCATCTTCACAAACCCAACACCGCTTCGCAACCAAGCCACAAAGACACTACATCTCCCCATCATTAAGGTCTAACAGTGTAAACAACAACAACAACAACAGCAGCAATTTCTTAACTTATCACGCAGGTCAAAGACGCACAAGTTAAGAAAAAAAAAGAAGGGTTTATTCCCATCACTTCTGCCGAGGGAAACCAGCGTAGTGATATTTCCGCATTTCGTCGCCAGAGCGTACTACTCCGCAGGGTATGAATGACGTGTCGTTTCACTTTACGCTCGAGACCCACGTGTTTTTTCGCCGGACTTTTCTCTTCGGTTTCTCATTCAGGCTCATCACTTGGGAGACTTAACTGCGTAGAAAAATAGATAAGTAAAAACAAATGACGAGATAACAAATAGAAAAGAAAATGTATATACGAATGAAAGAAATATAGAAAAAATAAACCACTGTTTATTTCCAATCGATTGCCTTTTGTAAATCACAGGTCACGCCCCTCCCCCTACCCCCCCCTACCACCAGAATTATCACGAAACGGAACACTCTCCCGCCACACGGAAACGCACACGGAAACGCACACGGACACACACACGAACGGACGCACACCCACACCACGACACGAAGACGGGACACGCAGACGCGACCTCCACTCCGGCGCTCGCAATACTGACCCGGCGCTGCTCTTCCCGACCCTCTTATTGTCATGAGCGTGAT
>NW_020870432.1:323000-330500 GCF_003789085.1 Penaeus vannamei | reverse complement strand
TATCAATTTTGATTACTATCAAAATTATTATTGCTACTACTGTTGAGCTTGAGTTTCGTCATTCTTATTATTATTATTTATTATCATTATCATTCATTATTGTTATTGTTATTGTTATTATTATTATTATTATTATTATTATTATTATTATTATTATTATTATTATTATTATTATCATCATTATTATTATTACCATTATTATTATTAGTAGTAGTAGTATCAATATTACTATCATTATTATTGTCATCTTTATTATTACTATTATTATTATTATTTTTGTTATCATCATTATTATCATCATTATTATCGTTATTATTACTATTATCACCACCATTATTATTATTATCCTCATATTATCATTGTTATCATCATACTTGTCATCAGTATTATCATTATTATAAATTTCAGTTTGTCAAACAATTTATCCGAATGTGCGATTATTTTAAAGAAAACTTTAAGACAGGGATTACTGAAAAGAAAATTAAAAGATCAGTTTGAGAAGGAGATTACTGAGAGGATTTTGCAATTGCTATAAAGAAGAGATTGCAGAAGATACAATAGATAAAAAAGATCAATGAGATTGTTATAAAGTTTGCATCAGAAAATATCTAACAAAATTTTTCGTAAAGATACGTAAGATATATATTTATAATTAAGACTACTAAAAGATCATTAAAATAATATTGTTACAAAGTTCATCAAATGTATTATTAAAATGGAAGTAAATAAGATTATAAAAAAAACTATTTTGAAGAGAGAACATTATAAAGATTATCTAGAGAGATTCAACTAAAAAGGGAAAAATGAAGATAAAAATAAAAATGATTTAAAAGACAGATTATTGAAAAGATTGATTTTAGAATATTACTGAAACGTAAAAGGACTAATATATAGAAACATAAATCACTCAAAAACAAACAAAAAACAAAAAACAAATACATGTTTAGTAGAGATAGATGAAAATACTGCTACAGAGTTATGATTTAAAAGGTATTGGACTATGATATATGCGGTAGATGACCATAAGAACCATTAAAATTCAATTATCTTCATTCTAAAGGCCGATAAGAATATTAATAGTAATTGTAGTTGTAATTGTAGTCGTAAAATGGCAATTGTAGTAGTGATAGCCTTATGCCTGATGATAATGATAGCAATAATTATGATATTAATAGTAATAATAACAATGTAATGTAATATTATGTATCAACCTTTCTTAATATGGAAAATAAAGAAACTGAAACTTAGTTGTCCATTATACTTTAATATTTTATTACCAAAGGACAGACGAAGGACAAAATTCATTTATATTAATCCGAAGCTTATTAGATAATGTAAGATATCCTAGTAATAAAAAAGGATAATCATTAATATTACAGAATCAGTCACGTGATCATTAATCGTAGCAGGCAAAGGATAATACAAATATTCATTCTCCCTTTCAGTGTTAGATTCATTAAGATATATGTTTATTAATTATAATTTCGAGGTTATAAGAAGCTTACAGGTGCGTGTATATAGTAAATTATATATAGCTATTGACTTCAGATCGAAACTGTTGTAAGAATATAATAAAATGGAGAATACGTTTATTTTCATTAGGATTAAAATTCAAGCCAAAACAGTTTTACATTTTCGAGATTGGCTTCCGATCTAAATCCTAACCAGTAGTTCTATTTAAAGAACTTGATCCCTTTCAAATTATATGAATAGTCTCCCAGTAGTTCTATTTAAAGAGCTTGATCCTTTTCAGTTTACTTAAATAGTCCCCTTCACCTATAACACATTTGTAGATCTCATTGCTATTTTACTAATAATATTATTACCTTTTGAGTTTATTTTGAGAAACGTAGTAGATTATTCCAACGATTTTTTCGAAGAACAAGTACTAGACAGGACTTTATCAATGAGCTAAGTCTCTCTACTGAATAATATGTTTACAAAGGTTTACTATCAGGAAAGCGAGACAAGTCAGAGACAAGTTTTCCTTTCACTATCAGCTGAGAGAAGGTATTGCTGTGTTTGTATTACTGTTCATGGCGAATTTTCCTTTTTATGTTGGCAATTCGCGCTGGTTGTTTTGTCTTCCCATTTTGTTTTGATAAGAGTAAGACATGTTGTTATTCAAGCACGCACGGTGGGTTTCTTGCAATGTATTCAACTTTCATTATTTTTAATCTAATTTTTTTTATTTCGTTGTTTTTCTTATTTTTGTTATTCTTCTTTTCATTGTTTTTGTTACCATCATTTCTATCACTATCATCGTTATTATTGTCGTTTTTGTTACTATTTGTTATTTTTCAATATTGTTGTCATTATCACCATCTTTATCATCATTATCATTATCAATAACATTTCCTAACTGTTAATATAATTTCTCATTATCTTTATCGCTATTATCTTTAACATCCAAACCAGTATTACAGATCTTAATATCACGATTCACACACACACACACACACATACACACCTACTTACACACACACACAGACATACACACCTACTTACAACACACACACACACACACACACACATACACACCTACACACACACACACACACATACACACCTACACACACACACACACACACACATACTATTAGTTAAAAACTAACAAACACAAAGGTAGAAATAACACAAAAATGTCAGAAAAGTAGATAATGTCATATCTATATTGCCTATTAAATAGCCATTTTGCGATCCATCATTCTTTATGAAATCCATTTCCAGGTGAATCACGGTAATCAAAGGTTCATTTTAAAACAAAACGCAAAATATGTAAACTGACCTTGCACGCACATAGGAAAAGGCAACATAATTAACATCCGCTTTTAAAATATATATACGCTGGGATGGTATAATACACACAGACAATTGCATATACAACAATCAGTTACACACGTACACACACACGCACGCACACACACAAAACAATACGCATGCACAAGGTTCCCTCCCGATGACAGACACATACACACACATAAATACACACATACACATTTACTTTACAAAGAGCCCTCCCTCACTACACACACACACACACACACACACACACACACACACACACACACACACACACACACACACACACGCACACACACACACACACACACACACACACACACACACACACACACACACACACACACACACACACACACACACACACACACACACACACACACACACACACACACACACACACACACACGCACACACGCCCCACGTACACACAAGGCCGTTTGTTATTGACTGAGGTAAGTGACTCGGGCCCGAGATGGCGTGACCCTCGTGCCGCCATCATGAAGGGAGGAGCTTGCGTGAGACGAACACATAAGACTAAAAAAAGAAAAAAAAAAAAAAAAGAAAGAAAAAAAGAGAAAAAAAAGTGATAAAAAGAGAAAAAAAGAGAAAAAGAGACAGGAGGGGGAAGGGGCTGGTCGCCTGCTCAGTCCAGCGGTGTCACTCACCTGAGATATGTGTATGTCGCTTATCAAGGTAAAAGATGTCATCTATTAGAAGGGGGTAAAGGCTGTATGTATTGCTTATGGGTATTTCGGTATGTTGAAAAATGCAATATTTGTTGATTTTTTACTTACTTATTAATATATATTTTTATTTATTTATCTATCTACTTATTTTTTATATATATTTTTTTTATTTATCTATGTTCATTTTTTCATATTTTTATTTGCTTATTTTTTATCTATCTATTTAATTTAGGTTCTGATATTCCACAATCGACACTGTGACAGTCATTATTGTTTATATAGACATGTATACTGCGAACTACGAACTAAAACGCTAACCATTACAAAAAAGAAAGAATAAAAGAAAGAAAGAAAGAAAGAAAGAAAAAAAAAAAAACAGCTCATCGCACACGCCAAGAAATGCATTCATTATAAAAAACATCAACGATTTTTAGCACTCAAAATGTCAGATGAATAGCCAACCGGACTTTACTCAACAAATCGTAGTATTTCCCCCAACGATCCGAACTTTTCATTCACTAATTCCAGTATTACTGCTCGTCACATCTCACATTCGTAAAAACCTAAATAACAAAAACAAACAAACAAACAAAACGCTAAAAACCGATTCGCTCCGTATGGCAGATTAGAATTCAAAATGATATTCAGAGAGAAAGGGAGAAAGAAAAAAAATAAGGATAAGAAAGAATAATTACAAAATGCAGGCTACGTAATTATCGTATTTGCAAGATATGCATCCACGTATTCTCATCAGAATTCCCTGATTCTAAAAAAAAAAAAAAAAAAAAAAAAGAAAAAATGAAGTAAACTATCCTTCAGAATAGGTCAAAACCATTATTTTTTTGTTCATGTTATATACAGAATGCGAACAGAACGGCCACCCAAGTTCCCTGTTATACCCATAACCCACCGTTCAACCTCGCATTAAACGGATATATAATGCCCAGTATACCCACTGTCGTAGTCCAGGCATTACCGACTAAAGGGGCATTCGTGCTACAGCGGCGACGTCAGCACTGGGTATGTCGTGGCGGTTATGGCTGGTAGACGCCTTAATGCCTGGCAATATTATGTAGATTGGGAGTTGACTGGAACAAAAGAACAAAGGAGAAAGGAAAAGTGGAAGAAACTGCAACAGTGTTTGTAAGATGTGTTAGTCTATTTTAGAAATTGATGAAATGGTTTATTTTATTTATATTAGGATAAAGAAATTTCAACTTTAAATGCGACTCGGTAGAAGGGTAATTAATGATGCCCGCACTAATTATAATCAACAAGTCAATTATATTATAACCGCAAAAAAGCGAAGACAAATGACAACAGTGTCATTAACTGGGGTCATTAGCGCACGCAAGATGGCCGCCACGATAAAGAAATTGGATTAAGAAGATGAACGGGAAACTTTAATGTTTTTCCTAACTTTACATTGCGCTATAAATTCATTACAGCCAGCTGGGGCGGAAGTGACTTTTACTCACACGCACACACAACACGTGAGGACACACGCACACACACACACACACACACACACACACACACACACACACACACACACACACACACACACACACACACACACACACACACACACACACACACACACGCCCATCAACCAATCTATTCGTCTACGTATATACAAATACACCCATACACATTCCTTGGCAAAATACATGTACATAACTACGCATAAGTACCGCAAATCTAAATAAAAACCTAAATTCACCTTTCCTCAATTCAGACTTCAGTGCGGTCTGGTCTGGTCTACGCAGTTTATTGATCTGACTTGATCTGACCTATCACTGGCGGGGAGCTTGACCCATCGGCGGAATTTCAACACCTTTCAAATCTTTATTTATATTATTGATTTATTTATTATTAAATCGGCCTTATTTGTGATAATTTCCATTGATTAGTAATGAATTATAATAAATAATGCGGTGGTTCCTTATTTGTTATAATTTCCATGGATTAGTAATGCATTATAATAAATATATTATGATGATATTTTAAATCTCGTGATGTGATGGGTCTTCCCTTATTTGTGATAATTTCCACTGATTAGTAATGCATTATAATAAATATATTATGATGATATCTTAAATCTCGTAATGTGATGGTTCCTTCCTCTTTTGTTATAATTTCCACTGATGAATAATAAATTATACTAAACATATTTTAATATATAATAAATCGCGGCATGTTTGAATTAGCACGAAAGGGAATTGATCATAACCGTGAATATAAAACCAAAATGATTTCATTTTTTTCGTATTTGATAACCATTACTGATAACCAATTATAGTAACTATGCCTCTACACTAAACAGTCAGTAATAATCATAAGTATAATTATCTTATTACTGTGACATTAGTGATGTTGATAGAGACATTAGTAATGATGATGAATGTGATAGTGAAACTGGCTAGTTATTACAGTGAAAGTAATTATAGCGATAGTAATGATACTAGCGATGAGTAAGAATAAGATTAAGATAATGATGATGATGATGGTAGTGACAACCTGATTAGTGCTATTGATGATGACAAGAAAGAAAGAAAGAAAAAAGCAAAGATATAAAATTAAGAAGAATCACAAAGAAAAAATGATTTAACCTGCTGATTCTATTCTTCCAGACAGAATAGTTTTGACCTTCATATAGTCTTCGAAGCCAAAATGAATTTCCAGAAACATATTATTGAAAATATCCGTTGTAAAGAGAAAATTCCGGGTGCAATAAACCGTTAAATTTCAAAAGATTAGACAAGCGACCGTTATGACGTCATTAGTTGTACTTTAATATGACATTAAAATCGACGTTTTCTCTCGGTTGCACTTTTGTTAATTACTGCTGTATGATGGAGATGATTACTGCCTAATTACATATTGCAATAAAAGGGCCTATTATCATGGTATAATCCTATAATCCTGCGATGTTTTTTAGCAATTTCTCTTAGCATTAAACCAGTACGATATTACACGAAGCAGCATTTGATATTTGATTCCCAACACGTCTCGGATTCGGAAATTATATCCTGCTATTAACTTTGCTCTTTCGCTGATTTTAAATGCAGTCAAGTTTTTTACTTTTGCCAATCGCGAAATCGGTTAACTAAAGAATTCAGGGAGATTTGAAGCTCGAGTTATGTAATGCAGTGACCATTATGCCCTGCATATAGACACACACACTCTCTTTCTCTCTCTTCACACACACACACACACACACACACACACACACACACACACACACACACACACACACCACACACACACACACACACACAACATTTTCTCTCTCTCTCTCTCTCCTCTCTCTCTCTCTCTCTCTTCATATATATATATATATATATATAATATATATATATATATATGTGTGTGTGTGTGTGTGTGTGTGTGTGTGTGTGTGTGTGTGTGTTGTGTGTAGAGAGAGAGAGAGAGAGAGAGAGAGAGAGAGAGAGAGAGAGAGAGAGAGAGAGAGAGAGAGAGAGAGAGAGAGAGAGAGAGAGAGAGAGAGAGAGAGAGTAAAATAAACTTTGAAAGTTAGGAACTTCCTCGATGTATTCGTTCACATCATCAGTAGGAACAGTCAGTCACGTGGACCTTGAAGGTTAATATAAATAACTGCGCACCTTTTGTAATTCTTATTAGCCTAATGTCTACATTGAAAAATATATACTGCGTAATAGACAGCACCGAATTTAACAAGATTTCCCGTACTTGTATAAAAGAATAAGATACAATAACAAAACAAATAACAAAACCAAAAGCAAAAATTCGTTGGAACAGTAAAAAAAAAAAAAGAGAAAATATAGAGAAAAACAATGTATTCTGAAAACCCCTTCGCGCACCCCTAGGGAACCCCGTAACCCCGTTTAGGATCCTCTGCTCTTGAGGGACCAGCAATACCACGTCAAGGATGCTCGTGCCAGCCGTCAATATCCTGTGCTCTCTCGCTCTCCAAACAGTGCAAGTTCAGCCCCGGGACTTCAAAGGAGCCGAGTGGAACAGGCGG
>NW_020870432.1:298000-313000 GCF_003789085.1 Penaeus vannamei | reverse complement strand
CAATTTACAAACAAAGACACACACACACACACAAAGGATGATAAACAAGGAAGGACGTAAATGAGCAAACACAATGACCAATAAGTCAAAATGTCCTTATGACTATAACTATCAAAACTTTAATTACATATCTTATACAGAAATACTCCTACCCCCAATACCTGTATTCTTTTCTCCCCCAAAATAAAACACAAATGAAAGAGTTAGGTGTTCCTCTCTCACAGGATAAGGAGAGAGAGTGTGTTCGACCCGTAGCGCATACGTGTGTAGGATCGTCGTGTTCAGCCTCTTCCGAAGGTACAATGAACACGTGGATTTGAGAAACCGAGAGGTATGGTACAGGGGGTTTGAGAGGATGGTGAGGATATAAGTATTTAAATTTCGATAGATAAATGAATAGATAGATTAATAGACACATACACACATACATACACACACACATACATACACACATATATAGTGTTGCAGTTGTTGTTATCAGTATCCTTAAATTTATCATTATTGTCGTTATGATCATTATTGTTGA
Organism: Penaeus vannamei; assembly: GCF_003789085.1. Classification (NCBI taxonomy): domain Eukaryota; kingdom Metazoa; phylum Arthropoda; class Malacostraca; order Decapoda; family Penaeidae; genus Penaeus; species Penaeus vannamei. The sequence goes on along the minus strand of NW_020870432.1, from coordinate 312,474 downwards.
TTTGATTATCATTATCGTCATTATTACATGATGATGTCCATTGTCATTTTTAGTATTGATATCATTATGATAATTATATCAATAATCAATCACCTTTATCATAATATCATCATCATCATTATAATTACCATTACTGCCAATAGAGACCAAAGGAACGAAGGGAAGAAGGCAGAAAAAGAGAAAAGTGGTTTAGTAAAAGGAGAATCTAGAGAATAAAAAAAAGAGAAAAGCAAACGAAAGCTAATAGAGAGAGAAAAAATAATGAAATAAAGAATAAAAAAAAAAAAAAAAACACATACTGTTCACTGGCGAATTACGAAAAAATAAGAAAAAAAGACAAAACCGTGAACGAAGAGCAGTGGGAGAGCAAGAGAGAGAGAAGTCGCCGTCGACACAGAAGGGAAATCATGAGTTTGGCGAAAGTTTGCGAAGGTTCAAGCAATTGCACAGAACTTGCAGATTCGCGCAGAAATCCTAGCCGGAGAGGAGGAAGGCGGAAGTCATAACTTATATTGTATAAGAAGGAAGTTATATATATTAGGCTATGTGCAATAATGTCGTTATGAGTCGCATGTTGTTATGATTCCTATGTTGTGTTGTTGTTACTGTATTTTTTTTATCGTTAATGTGATATTGTTTATGTTCTGTTGTTTTGCCACATGGTATAGTGCTGTTATTGTATGTTATACCATGTGTAGTGTTAGTATACTGTTAGATTCATTTGTTGTAATATGTTATACCACTCCTGCATTCGATATCGCTTCAATGACATTATTGTAATGGTATACTCTTGCTATTTGTTAAATCGCTGTCTTCTGCTTTATACCTTACCGTTATTAAAGTACTCTGCATCCCATATCATTGGTTATTTAATTACGTATTGGCATCGCAGTTCGTGAAATCTGCAAAGAAAAAAAAAATCATATTATCATTCAATATCAGTTAGATTTTCAAAGATGTAAAATTAGTCTTCAAAAGGATTTGTTTGGACAGTCTTATTAATCACTGGGATGAGTAGGGTATTTATTTGTGCATATTAATCCCAGTATTTTCTTATTTTGTTTTTTATAAGCAACACGCAATAAATTCGATATGTTAGAAGCAAAATCAATAATTTGCCGTAAGCTTTCAAGGTAGGATTATATAAATATATATATTTTTTTCATACACACATATACATGCATAGATCTACCCATATATATCATAATTTATCTATACATTCTTTATTTTCCTGTCTAAACAAATTATCCCATATGAACAGATGTTTCTTCATAATAGAAACTAAAAATTACTCGAATTATCTTTGAAGGAGGAGGTCATGGGGATGTATAATCTGTTATCTTTCATGATAATTTATTATCTGTACCTTTAACTTGAATTAAAAAAAAGAACCAGCACTACAAACTAGCTCTTACGTCAGTACACAGCTAAGATAACATACAGTTGAGATAACATAGTAGTAAAGATAACATACAGTAGAGATAGCATACAGTAGAAATAACACGCAGTAAAAATAACAAACAGTAGAGATAACATACAGTAAAGATAACATACACTAGAGATAACACACAGTAAAAATAACACACAGTAAAGATAACAAACAGTACAGATAACATACAATAAAGAAAAACATACACCATTTCCTACAAAAAAACAGTTCAAAAGTCCGGAAAAACATCACAATACATAATAGATAAACCTGGAGCTAAATGGCAGAACGAGCGGTCTGTCTGCAACCATCAGCAAGTGCCAATCACCGGCCCGTGTTGCAAGTGCAATATCGAGAACCAAGGGTTGAAAATATGCCGAATATGCAGAACACAGTAGACTTTGTATTTTGCATTGTCAGTACGTGTTGCTGTCTCTGAAAATAGAAAAAAATCTTTCCGGTTTTCTATATATCTTATTTTATTTTGTCTTTTGTTATCATTGTCTGTTGCTATCTACTCTATTTATTTCTTTTTTATATGATAAGCCTAATATCTCCTGAGAAGTTTGTTTCCTAAAGGGAAGTGCATTTATGACACTAATCTTGCATATTTTCAACGAAATGAAACTAATCCATGTTGCATTTCATTTCACGGATCACGTTAGTCCACTTTTCAACGACCTAAAACAAACGCAAAAAAGATGGTATATAAGGAAAAAAAGAACGAAAAAAAGAAAGAAAAGAAAAGAAAAGAAGAAAAATATATGTATCTCTCTCTCTCTCTTTCTCTCTCTCTCTCTCTCTCTCTCTCTCTCTCTCTCTCTCTCTCTCTCTCTCTCGAAATAATATATATATATATATATATATATATATATATATACATATATATATATATATATATATATATATATATATATATATATATATATATATATATATATATATATATATATATTATATATATATATATATATATATATATATATATATATAATATATATATATATATATATATATATATATTATATATATATATATACACATATATATATATATATATAATATATATATATATTATATATATATATATATATATAATATACACACATAAGCCTACGGTAAATTTCGGTTCAATTTCCTGTCTACCTTCACCGCACTTCTCTCGCTTACTCTTTCAAAGATAAGCCTTACGGATTTAGGTTCACATTTAACGAATGAATAAATGTTGGTGCCGGTTCCTAGGCCTAACCTGAAAGAATTTCCTTGTCCATATTTTTCTATAATAAATCTAGAGGTTTTTGGTTCGCATAACCGCTCTTTGGGATTTTTTTTTGAAGGTCTGACAGGTTACGAGTCTATATGCTTTCAGACTTCGCTTGCCTATTGTTTAAGATATTTTTTGAGAATTAAGCATTTAGCATATTCATGATATATTCAGATTTATTTTGTAAACACGTTCAAAAAGGTATACTTCCTCCCTTCTCCCTCTCAGCCCTCCTATCTTTCTGCCTCCCTTCCAGCTCTCCCTCCTCCTTCCTCCCTTCCTCCCAGCCTCCCCCCTCCCCTCCTCCCTCCTCCCTCTTCCCCCTCCCCTTTCCCTCCCTCTCTCTCCCTCCCGTCCTCCTTCCTCCCAGCCCTCCTCCCTTCTCCCTACACCCTCCCTTTCCTCCCCTTCCCTCCCTCCTTCCTCCCAGCCCTCCCCTCCCTTTCCTCCCAACCCTCCCTTTCTCCCTTCCTCTCCTCTCCTCCTTCCTCCCTCCACCCTCTCCTTCTTACCAGCCCTCCAGTCCTCCCTCCACCTCCCTTTCCTCCCCCCTCCTCCCTCCCCCTCCTCCCCTTCCTCCTCCCTCCACCCTCCCCCCGCCCCCTCCAACCCTCCCCCCTTTCCTCCCAACCCTCCCCTCTCCCCCCTCCCTCCCGCCCTCCCGCCCCATCGACCTCCGGCCGCCAATAATAGCCGGCCGTTCTCTGTTACCTCTTTTTACACAGAGTTCCCCGGGGTCTAAGGATCTCGTTCGGCAGTTCAGCTCCTCCAGGTCTTTCAGCGTGGATTTGTGGTCGTTATAAAGGACCTCTTTTTTGTACGCGGTGTTCGCTGTTCAGGGTTCGCTGTTCAGATTTCGTTCAGGTTAGATTGATAAGTGGTATGGATAATGTAGATGGGATAGATAATGGAAAATGAAGGATAAAGGGCCTTTTTTAACGTTGTTTTTAGGGGGTAAGTTGGTTATGATATAGGACTGTTTGCTTCCCAGATTTTGTTGACATCATAAAGATACTAAATGATATAAATAATATGGATGATATAAATCATTCATGATAAAGTACCATTTTACGCGGGGTTTGTGGGGTATTTTGTTTTTGATATAGGATTTTGTTCACACTAAATAGAGAATAATTAAATACAAACTATAGATAATATAAATGATGAATAATGAAGTATCTTTTTTACGTGGGTTTATGGGGGGGGGGAGGGGCGGAATTTTGGTTTATGCTATAGGCTTGTCCGCTATTTAGACTTTGCTCACATAAAATAGATGATGAATAATATGGATGATGTAAATTATAACGATAATAGATAATGAATTTATGTGGGGTTAATGGAGCATTTAGTTTGAATAAAGACACTTCATTATGCATTATCTATTTAATCTATAGTTTGTATTTAATCATTCTCTATTTATTAGGATTATTTTATTTCTTCTTTTTTGTCTTATATTTATTCTTTTCTTTATTCAGCTTTACTTATTCAGAATTATTACTACTAGCTTTACTTATTCAGAATTATTACTACTAGCTTTACTTATTCAGAATTATTACTACTAGCTTTACTTATTCAGAATTATTACTACGTTACTACTGGCATGAGTTTCATTCACTCCTTTTATTCAGAATTAGGTCGATATCACACCTGTTCTGCATTTAATTTACTCACCGTATCAAAGGTGAATTCTAAATCGCACTTATCATTAATTTTAATTCCTTATTAATGACCTTCCCTATTCCTTTTCTGATTCATATTCATTTATGCTAATTCACATTTCTATTCATGTTCTGGACCTTATTCATATCTGCTTTCTCATTCATGCACTAAATTCCTCATCACACCCTTATTATTCAGATTTGCCTTAACCTCAGTCTCATGAAATTTCAGATTTATCATAGCCTCAGTCTCATGAAATTTCAGATTTATCAGAACCTCAGTCTCATGAAATTTAGATTTATCATAGCCTCAGTCTCATGAAATTTCAGATTTATCATAGCCTCAGTCTCATGAAGTTTCAGATTTATCAGAATCAGTCTCATGAGTTTCAGATTTAATCAGAACTCAGTCTCATGAAGTTTCAGATTTGTTCAGAACCTCAGTCTCATGAATTCAGATTTATCATAGCCTCATCTTGAAGTTTCAGATTTTGCCTCAGTCTCATGAAGTTCATCAGAACCTCAGTCTCATGAAATTCAGATTTATCATAGCCTCAGTCTCATGAAAGTTACAGATTTATCATCAGTCTCATAAAGTTTCAGAGGCTCATCTCATGAAGTTTCAGTTCTATCAGCCTCAGTCTCCTGAAATTTCAGATTTATCATAGCTCAGTCACATTTAAAGTCTATCACGTCAGTCTCATGAAATTTCAGATTTATCATAGCCTCAGTCTCATTAAATTACAGATTGATCATAACCTCAGTCTCATGAAGTTTCAGTAGCCACAGACTCATGAAGTTTCAGATTTATCACAACTTCAGATACAGTCATAGCCTCAGTCTGATGAAGTTTCAGATTTATCATAGCCTCAGTCCATCAGCCTCATGAAATTTCAGATTTATCATAGCCTCAGACTCATGAAGTTTCAGATTTATCACAACCACACGTTTATATTCCAATTCCGTATCACAACCTTTTTCGGATTTACCATAACATCACAATCCTGAAATTCATACCTCAAAATGCACCATTGCATGAATACTCCGAACCCTTATCATACCTTTCCTCTCACCTCTCTCTTCATCCTTCTCTCTATTTCTCCCCTTCATCCTCATCCTCGCCTCTCCCTTTCACTTCTCTCCATCATCTTTTCCCTTCTTCCTCCCTCCAACCATCATTTAGGCTTATCATCGCCTCCCAATCCTGAAATTCATAATACTAGAATGCCGTTTCTTGGCAAGGAAGAAGAAGAAAAAAGAAAAGAAAAAGGAGAAGAGGAAGAAGAGAAGAAAACGGAGAAGGAGAAGGAGAAGAAGAAGAAAAAAGAAGAGGAAGAAAAGAAGGAGAAGAAGAAAAAGAAGATGGTGATGAAGAAGAAGAAGAGGAGGAGGAGGAGGAAGGAAGAGAAGAAGAAGAAGAAGAAGAAGAAGAAGAAGAAGAAGAAGAAGAAGAAGAAGAAGAAGCAAAAGGCAAAAGCAAAGAAGAAGGAAGAAGAAAGAAGAAGAAGAAGAAAGAAGAAGAAGAAGAAGAAGAAGAAGAAGAGAAGAAAGAAGAAGAAGAAAGAAGAAGAAGAAGAAGAAGAAGAAGAAGAAGAAGAAGAAGAAGAGAAGAGAAGAAGAGAGAAGAAGAAGAAAACGTAGACCTTAAAAAGGAAATATTAAAAGGCATCCCGCATGAATCCTTCAGACTGATCATAACCTCAAAATCCTGAAATTCATACCACAAGGACGCGGTTGCTTGAAGAAGAAGAAAAAAAAAAAGATCTAGCCAAAGGAATTATTAAAAGGCAGTGCGTGTGTTCCCTACATATGTTTTTTTTTTTTTTCTCTCTGTCTTTGTCTGTCTCCCTCCCCTCCTCTCTCTCTCTCTTTCCTCCTCTCTCTCTCTCTCTCTCTCTCTCTCTCTCTCTCTCTCTCTCTCTCTCTCTCTCTCTCTCTCTCTCTCTCTCTCTCTCTCTCTCTCTCTCTCTCTCTTCCCCCTCTCTCTCTCTCTCTCTCACCTCTCTCTCTCCCTCCTCTCTCTCTCTCTTCTCTCTCCCTCCCTCTCTCTCTCTCTCTCTCTCTCTCTCTCTCTCTCTCTCTCTCTCTCTCTCTCTCTCTCTCTCTCTTCTCTCTCTCTCTCTCTCTCTCTCTCTTCTCTCTCTCTCTCTCTCTCTCTCTCTCTTCCCTTCTCTCTTCTCTCTCCTCTCTCTCTCTCTCTCTCTCTCTCTCTCTTCTCTCTCTTCTCTCTCTCTCTCTCTCTCCTCTCTCTCCTCTCTCTCTCCTCTCTCTCTCTCTCTCTCTCTCTCTCTCTCTCTCTCTCTCTCTCTCTCTCTCACTCTCTCTCTCTCTCTCTCCTCTCTTCTGCTCTCTCTCTCTCTCTCTCTTCTCTCTCTCTTCTCTCCCCTCTCTCTCTCTCTCTCTCTCTCGTAGCTTCTTCTGGCGTCCACTGTCTCTCCCAGTGGAAGGAAAAGTCATGACACAGATCACATTTTTTTTCTTTTTCTTATTCTTATTCTTTGTGATGTAGAGAGGTCCTATATTCTTTCATTCTTTCTTATTATCCTGAGGTCGTATATTCTTTTGCCTTTTTTTTCTTATTCTTTGCGATCCATTTTTTCCTCTTTCCTTTTTTCTTTATTATTCTTATTCTTTGTAATGCAGAGAGACTGAGGTCATGTATTCTTCAGCGCTTTCTTCTTTTTTCGTTATTCTCGTTCTTTGTAATGCAGAGAAGTAAGGTCATGTATTTTTTAAAACCTTTTTATCTTTATTATTCTCATCCTTGAAATAAGAGCTTGAGTTTTTTTTTACTTTTTCTTTATTTCTTAGGTCATATATACTTTTTCTCTCTCATTTTTATAATCATATATCTTTTACCCTTTTCTTTCTTACTTCCTATTCTTCTCCTTGCCATACAGAAAGCATCTAGTCATAGAATTTTTAAAATTTTTTATTCATATTTCAGAATTTAGTTTTTTTTTTGGAAAGGGTAAGAATTTTGTTTTATTTCTTTAAATGTAAAACTGGAAGTGGTATGTATATAGTCATTACTAAGCCGATTAAACCTGCAGTTTTGCGAGACAAATTTATGAAGAGAAAGTTGTATGATAAGAAAAAAAAATCTTCACTTAGGCTCTGCTAGAATTCATGATTAAAAATTCAACAATACAAAAAGTGTCTTTGAATTCAAATTTATTAAACCCACTTTATTCATAAAAAAAATCTTCCCCTCTTTATTTCATCCTCAAGGAATACATTCATTATTATACAATTATGAATAAATTATCATGTTTTTCATTGTATTATGTTTCGTAGCTCACTTTATCCAGATCGTCTTTGTACTTCTTATACAAACTACAAAAGCAAGGATAAAATTTTATGACTCAATATATGAGTGAAATTGCTACATAAAACTGTCATATATATTCATTGCAGCTAATATCAAAGGTAATAAAACTGTAATAAAAATACCCATACACCTTTCTCTGTGGTTACCGACATTGATACCAACGTATTATAAAATGGTGGTGTCAGGTGATGGCAGCTGGTATTAGGTGGCGGCAGCTGGTGTCTGGTGGCGGCAGCTGGTATCAAATGCTAATAGCTGGTGGTACCTGATCCAGTACTGTTGGCAATTGAATTGTCAAGGATACAGAAGTATGGCGTTACCCAAACAAGTGTGTGTAGTATTTTTGTCTTAGAAGTTAGTATGCGCTCCCTATCATGTATCCACCTAACCTAATATAAATCAAGGTCTATGTATATAAATATATACATACATACATACATATATATATATATATATATATATATAATGAATGTATGTATGTATGTATACATATATATATATATACATATGTATTATATATATATATATATATATATATATATATATATATATATGCTTTAATTGTCTGTATATGTATATGGATGTCCATATGTATATAGACGCGGCCGGGCATCCCGCAGTTCCAACCGACCGGCCTTTAGACCTCACGGAGGCACCAGGACCCAAGACCCGACTCCCGCTCCATCGCCGACGCAGAGCAGGGAGGAGCGAGCGCAGGCAGGGGGCGGCGAGGGCAGCGGCGGCGGGGAAGGCAGGGTGGCAAGAGGTGGCAATGATGAGTCATAAAGAGGTTATATAGAAAGGACGTGGCGATTGTGGTCGAGTAACAAATGAAAAAAAGATAAAAAAAAAAAAAAAATGAAAATAAGAATTATTTTTTTTAAAGATCCGGGCCTCTGTGTTGTCTGGTTATATTTCCATTTTTTCTCTTCTTTTTTTCTTCCTCCTTTTTGAACGGTGCCTTTCGTGGGTCTTCAGCAAAGGGACGAGAGCGAAGAGAGAGAAAAAAAAGAAACGAACGTTCTTTACAAAGACATGACACGAAGAGGACATGTTTTGTCATGAGGGAGTTGAAGGGGAAGACGCCGTGAACATGAGCCATGATTCACGTGGTGGTAAACAAGACATGGGTTCTCCTGGGCACGTAGTATATACCCTGTGTGATTCATTTATTTACAGCGCGAGAGAAGCTTTAAAGCAGCCTCGCCCCGAAGCACTTACGGTTAAAGCTGAAACGTTGGACCCGCACTGCCTCCTCTTTCTCCTCTTCTTCCTCCTCCTCCTCCTCCTCTTCCAGCTCTTCCTCGTCTACGCCATCCTCTCCTCCTCTTCTTCTCTTCCCGTATGTTCTTTTCCTTGTTCTTCGGTCTCCATTATTCTCCTCTTTCTTTTCTTCTGTCTCCTACCTCCTCTTCCTTGCATCTCTCTTCTTCCCCTGCTCCTATCATCTATCTTCTCTTACTCTTCCTCTTTTCTTCATCAATTCCCTTTCCTCTGATCTTCACCTCCTTCAGTGTACTCCTCATCTCCTCCTTTCTTACCAATCACTCCCCCGATCTCCTTTACCTCATCGTCGTCGTCCTCCTCAGTCTCTTCTCTCTCATCTCGTCCTTCTCTCCTCCCCTTCCTCCTTCCCTGCTATAATCTCCTCGTCCTCTATCTCGTCCTCCACCTCCTCAATCTCCCTTTTCCACCTCAGCTCCACCACCGCCTCGTCCTTTTCCTCCTCCATCTTCTCCTCGCCGTCCACCTCCTCTCCTTCTCCTTCTCTCTTCGTTCTCTCCTCGTCTTCTACATCTCCTCCTCTTCGTCCTCTCCTTCTCTTCTCCTTTTCGTCCTCTCCTCGTCTTCTACCTCTCCTCCTCTTCGTCCTCTCCTTCTCTTCGTCCTCTCCTCGTCTTCTACCTCTCCTTCTCTTCTCCTCTTCGTCCTCTCCTCCCCTTCGTCCTCTCCTTCTCTCCTCTTCTCCTCCAACAGCAGGTCCCGGCGCTATGCTGTGGGATTGGCTTTGCAGAGGCGCCGGAGTCGGACCCAACAGAGGTTTTAACGCTGGCGAATATCTGGTTATGGTGAGTTTCATACCTGTTAAACCGGCGTTATTGTAAGTAGGAAAGAATTAGCTATTTGCCGTTCCATGGTCGTTGCACTAACATTAAATGCATGCATTAAAACAACGAGTGAAAGGCTTTCAACGAGTGTTTTGTCAAAAATCCAATTGCTGTGGGATTTTTTTTTTTTTTTTTGTTTGCCTTTCTTTATTTACTGGTACAATCTATCTTATAATTCAAAAGAAAGTTATTTTTTCCTATAAACTGATATGAAACACGCTATCTATATATGAAACACGTTATTTATATTTTTTTTCCCTTCCCTCGTTTCTCAACATCTTAACCAAGCCCTCCTTTTCACTTTCTTGAACACCTGATTATGTCATATCATCAGCCTCGATTAGAACGTAGTTGCCGCAGTCATTTCCATACACTTGTAGCATAAACATTCGTAAGGGCAAATATGCTTCGTTTCTCGAGGGAATATTCGCCTTTATGAACCCGTTATGAGTCTTATGAGTCTGAAAGTGGGGTATATTCACGGTTGATGATCTGGAGTCGCTACATACACATACTTAAAACTTTGATAATACAATATATACCTACATGCATACGTGTCTGTCTACACAAGTACAGACACATAGTTGACACATACTAAATTACATAACACTATATCGTGTACGGATACACACACACGCACACACACACACACACACACACACACACACACACACACACACACACACACATACACACACACACACACACACACACACACACACACACACACACACAACACCATATATATATATATATAATACATATATACATATATATATATATATATATATATATATATATATATATATGTATGTATGTATGTATGTGTATATCTATATGTATATGATGTGTTCATACATACACACGCTAAGACGCACACCCTTAGCTATATACATACATACACGCATACATGATATGAAAGCATAAACGTCACCAATCATAAATATCTTATAGAAGTTCTAGCAAGCATTTTTTTCCTGAATAAAGATATTCAACAACGTAACAATTCATTTAAATAATCGTTAAGTCTAACAAGTATACATTCCAGTCGCGTTTATAGGGATTAGCACAACTACCTGTTAGCGAACGAACGACTTGCTATGACAACGAACAACGGGCCTGTTCATGAACATATGTAGTTCTGCCGATAGCACTACATATAGCAACAGCATAAATACACAACCGGTTTGATAAAACTGCGATGCCCGACCCAATGAATATCCATATACATATACCAATGAATATCCTTGCATATACACCGAAATAAATGCATATCTATCAGTCTAGGCATGCATATCTACCTGATAGATAGAAAGATAAATGTATATCTGTCGAGACATACAGATCTCCTGGATAGATAAAAAGATAAATGCATATCTATCCTGTATGTAGACAGCTATGCATATATTTCTGAGTATATACATGTACCTATTTAAAGATATATACATGGGCTGGACGACAGTGTAGATATACAATCATGAACATCCCAGCAAAACATATGGAGAGAGAGTTGTTTTATTCGCATATTCATGAGATGTCTGTTATAGGTGATGCTAAGGATGAATAGAAATGAGCATGTCTGTTTCGATGTCATGTCTTTTGTGTAGCGGTGACTCTGGCCAACAATGGTAGACTCACTCAAAGACTAATGTTTTTTTTTTTCTTATATACATATCAAAGCATAGGTTTTGGCAAGGCAGTGTTATAAATTAGGATGTGTGGAGACTCATCTATGACTGATTTTTTTATGGAATTATCAAAACACGGGTTTAGGTAACGCAATGATAAGAGATTACCCCGTGTGGAGATATTGAAATGATTTTTTTGTATGGAATAATCAAGCCACGGGTTTTGGTAACGCAGTAATATAGAGTACCTTGTATGGAGGCGCTGGAGTCTATAATTAAATTTTTTCTATGGAATTATCAAAACAGGTTTAGGTAACGTAGTAATAAAACTACCCCGTGTAAAGACATCTATAACTGATTTTTTTTTTTTAATGGGAGACATATCCATAATTGATGTTCTCCTATGGAATTATCATCAAAACACGGCTCCAGGTAACGCAGTGATACAGATTACCCCGCGTGGAGACAAATCTCTGACGTTTCCTATAATAGCCATCTCATAGGTTGGCACAATTTTTAGATGACTGCAATGGATATACATATGTGTGTGTGTGTGTGTGTGTGTCTCCTCTGAGAACAAAGGGTCTTCCCCGTGGGCGAGCGCAAAAAAGGGAAGGGAAACGGGAGAAGAAAATTTCCCGTTTCCGCAAATATTAAGCGGCCGCGAGCGTGTTCTCAGAGGCAGTTAATTGCGTTGCGATTGGTTGTACAGTGAAGGGGACCTGACCTGAACCTGACCTGAAACTGGACATGACATGACATGACCTGACCTGACTCTCTCTCTCTCTCTTTCTCTCTCTTCTTCTCTCTCTCTCTCTCTCTCTCTCTCTCTCTCTCTCTCTCTCTCTCTCTCTCTCTTCTCTCTCTCTTCTCTCTCTCTTCTCTTTCTCTTCCTATCTTCTTTTCATTTTTCTTTTTTTTCCTTTCATCTCCTTCGCTTTCATTTTTTGTTATATTTTTCCCTCTCTTCTATGCTTTCTATTTCATCTCTGCGGTTTTCGCTTTTTCCTATCTTATTCCTTTTCCTCTCTCTTCCTTTGCTTTCCTAATCTTATCCTACTTTCCATTTTTCCATTTCTCTTCTTTCGCTTTCCCTTATACATATTTTTTTCTCTCTCCTATCGCTTTCCTTTCTTATCTTCTTTCTCCTTCCCTCCTCTTTCTCCCTCCCTTCAATTTCTCCCTTCCTCCGTCCTCCTCCTCTCTTTCTTTTCCCTTCCTTCCTCCGTCCTCCTCTCCTCTCCTCCCCTTCCTTCCTTCGTCCATCCCCCTCCCTTCCTCCCTCCTCCTCCTTTCCTCTCTTCTCCTTCCTTCCTCTCTCTCCTCTCCCTCCCCCTCCCTTCCTCCTCCTCCTCCCTTCCTTCCTCTTCTTTCTCCTCCTTCCTCCTTCCTCCCTTCTTCTCTCCTTCCTCCCATCCCCTCTCTCTCCTCTCTCCTTTCTTCTCCCTTCCTCCGTCCTCCCCCTCCTCTTCATCCTCCTCCTCCCTTCCTCCACTCTCCTCCTCCTCCCCTCCTCCTCCTTTCCTCACTCCTCCTCCTCCTCTTCCTCCTCCTTCCCCTTCCTCCTCCTCCTCCTCCCCTCCGACCTACTAACACAGCGGAATCTCAAGCAAACGAACCTCATCTTTATTAATACCTTAAACCTGAATAATATAAACTTCGACCGCGGGGGTAAGGGGGGTGGGGGGTGGGAGGGGGTGGGAGGGGGGGAGGGGAACGAATAGCTAATCTCTCCCAATCGATTCACTGTGTCTGTATCTCGTGTAAGTATTTTTTTTTCTATTTTTTCTATTTCTATTTATTTATTTCTATTGTTTTTTTATATTTTGATTCTTTGTTTATATTCTTTTTTTTTCTGACTTTCCCCCAATTGATTCACTGCGTCTGTATCTCATCGACCTTCGAGGTATTTCTTATTTTTCGTTTCAATTCTTATTTTTATTCTTTTTTTCATTCCAATTCCTTATTTCTCTTCTCTTTTTCTTAATTTCCCTTCAATCGACTCACTGCGTCTGTATCTCATCGACCGGCGAGGTGTTTCTCTTTCTTTCTATTTCAATTCTTCATTTCTCTTCTTTTTTTTCTAAATTTCCCCCCACCCAATAGATTCACTGTAGTATTTTTTCCATTTCAATTCTCTCTATTCTTTTTTCATTCCGATTCCTTATTTCTCTTTTTTTTCTTAATTTCCCTCAATCGATTCACTGCGTCTGTATTTCATCGTCCATCGAGGTGTTTCTCTTTCTTTCTATTTCAATTCTTTATTTCTATTTTTTTTTTCTTACTGATTCACTGTGTCTGTATCGCATCGACCGGCGAAATATTTTTTTTCCTATTTCAATTCTTCCTTTCTATTTTTCTTTCTTAATTTCCCCCCAATCGCTTCACCGTCGATTTTTTTTTCTATCTAAATCTTTTATTTCTATTATTTTTTCTTAATTTCCTTCTAATCGAGTCATCTGTACCTCATCGACCCGCGAGGTATTTCTTATTTTCCATTTCAATTCTTTCTTTCTATTTCCATTTTCTCTCATTTCTTCATGGGGACGGACGGAAATTTGCATATAAATCATGGGACTTGGAAGTGTCTTATCTCGGCTGTGAGTGACGGGGATAAGGACAGAGGGGGGGGGAGGGGGATGGTGGTGAGGCATTGGTGGTGATTTCTGTGGTGACGGGTCTGTGGCGGTGATTGGTCTGTGGTGGTGATTTCTGTGGTGACTGGTCTGTGGTGACGGATCTGTGGTGGTGATTGGTGTGTGGTGTGTGGTGATTGGTCTGTGGTGACTGGTCTGGTCTGTGTGGTGATTTCTGTGGTGACTGGTCTGTGTGATGACTGTGTGATGGCGGTGACTGGTCGGTGGTGGTGATTTCTGTGGTGACTGGTCTGTGGTGGTGATTTCTGTGGTGACTGGTCTGTGGTGGGATGATTTCTGTGGTGACTGGTCTGTGGTGGTGATTTCTGTGGTGACTGGTCTGTGGTGGTGATTTCTGTGGTGACGGGTCTGTGGTGATGGTCGGTGGTGGTGATTTCTGTGGTGGGTCGGGTGATTTCT
>NW_020870432.1:278000-285500 GCF_003789085.1 Penaeus vannamei | reverse complement strand
GAGCAGATGAGCGAGAGAGAGAGAGAGAGAGAGAGAGAGAGAGAGAGAAGAGAGAGAGAGAGAGAGAGAGAGAGAGAGAGAGAGAGAGAGAGAGACCGAGAGAGAGAGAGAGAAGAGGAGAGGAGAGAGAGAGAGAGAGTAGGGCAGACACAGACACACACACATACACACACACAGAAACAGGTAACAAACAGACAAACAAGCAAACAGTTAGAATTTAGATTAGAGGGTATCGAAGCTTCATTCACGGCTCGACCATCACATACCCTCAATCAACTGGGTCATAACAATGTACTATTAAAATCGGGGAACCAGTTAGGAAGTTTTCATAGTTGTTTGGGTCAAAATGATGTACTATTAAGCTTGTGAATTAAAACGTCTTTGATAGCTTCTGCTTCTAAGAAATGTACACAAGAGGCATTTAAATCATACATACAGTTGAGTTTCTCGTCTTTGTAGAATGGCCGTTCCTAATCATGGTTTTTCTGAATCTTGAGAAGCACGGGCCTTTTTTAAATTATCTGATTTTATCATTATTATTATTATTATTTGGCTATATCATTTTTTACTGATTTAATCGGAAGACATAAGATAGAAATTTTGTTTTGGTAGATATGTTTTGTAGGGTCGTTATAATAATTAATTTCTTAGGTTCCAGATGGCATGGCGTGAGTGTCATGTCCGCTGTGATTTTAGTTTGTGTCTTTTCCCACAGATGGCTCCACAAGGACTTAATCGCCAAGGAGTCAATTATTTAGTCCTACCTGTGTCTCCTGTATGCCATTTTCCTTGGTTTTCGTATAGATTTTAAATTTTATCATTAGATCATTCTATTGTTATTAGTATTTTGATAACATTATAATGATCATAATATCAACAACAATAATAATATCGATATTTATCTTTTTAAAATTCACGGAGGGTAAAATGATTGATTCCTGAGCACTTTTCGAGCCATTTGCGTGAAACAAAATTCACACAAAAAAGTGAAAAGTACATAGTTCCGGAGCGACTGTGTTGAATTATTTATTCATCGTAAATTCATAGCGTAAATGATGCGGTTAATTGCTTGTATGATGTAGCAATAGTTTGGCTCGAAGGCAGTCTTGCTGTTTATGTGTGCCTCTCTGTCTCCTCTCTTCTCTCTCTCTGTCTCTCTCTCTCTCTCTCTCTCTCTCTCTCGTCTTCTCTCTCTCTCTCTCTCTCTCTCTCGTCTCACCGAACACTTCACACACACACACACACACACACACACACACCACACACACACACACACACACACACACACACACACACACACACACAACCACAAACACAACACAAACACAAACTCTTTCCTCTCTCTCTCTCATTTCCTCTCTCTCTCTCTCTCGTCCTCTCTCTGCCTCTCTTCTCTCTCTCTCTCTCTCTTTGTTTTCTCTCTCTCTCTCTCTCTCTCTCTCTCTCTCTCTCTCTCTCTCCTCTCTCTCTCTCTTCTCTCCTCTCCCTCTCTCTCTCTCTCTTCTTCTCTTCTCTCTCTCTCTCTCTCTCTCTCTCTCTCTCTCTCTCTCTCTCTCTCTTCTCTCTCTCTCTCTCACTCTCTCTCTCTCTCTCTCTCTCTCTCTCTCTCTCTCTCTTCTCTCTCTCTCTCTCTCTCTCTCTCTCTCTCTCTCTGCTCTCTCTCTCTCTCTCTCTCTCTCTCTCTCTCTCTCTCTCTCTCTCTCTCTCTCTCTCTCTCTCTCTCTCTCTCTCTCTCTCTCTCTCTCCCCTAACACCTAAAAAGAGAAAAAATATGGAGGGAAAACGCATGAATATAGAGTTCATTCTTATTGGAGTCATTATCTGAGGAGGAATTAATTTTGTGATAATTATTATTTTTTCGAAAGTGATGACATATATTTTGATGTTTCCTCTTATCTTTGGCCTATTTTGTTTATTTCGTTGTTACTTCTACATTTTCTATGATTAATCGTATTCTTTTTTACTTAAATTTATGGAATATATTATGAAGAAAAGTTGTAAGTTGCTATTCCGGTCAATTTCTACTGAATTGGATTATTAATTCGATTTTGAAAATATTATTTGCAAAGCTGCGACATTTTTTTTGTCTTCTTTGGAAAACATCTATTGTTGTTCATCTATCTATCTATCTGTCCGTTTTTCTATCTGTCTATTGTTTGTTTATCTATGTCTGTCTATATGTCTGTTTATCTATCTGTCTATCTATTTGTTTAACTATCTGCTATCTATCTATCTCTTTATCTATCTATCCATCTATTTGTCTGTATATCTATCTGTACCTATGTCTGTTTATCCAAGTATATCTATCTGTCTGTTTACCCATCCATCTATCTTACACACATATCCACATACACATGCTCTATATAAACATACAACAAGCGTGATTTAAGGGCGTAATTCCCATGCGCTGCTCGTTTTGTGAGAGATGTAATGTGACAGAAGGCAATTAATGTGCCAGATGAACGATAATTGCCCCGTACGTGATGCCTAGGGTAGATGAGGTCTATAAAGCTTGAAGATAAACATTCCACCATTTTATTTTTTCCTTCGTTTTATCCTAATTCCTGAGCTTAAAATAAGTCTAAGGATAAATTATTATTTTAAGGTGAATTCTCTTGATTTTTTTTTTTTTTTGCGTTTTTTTAGGTGATATATTCGTGTTGTTGTTGTTGTTGTTGTTGTATGCGTGGAGGGGGAGGATTGTCGTATTGTTGTGCGTTTCGGCATCACGCCCTCTAACACAAGAGACAAGTCATTCCTACGAAACTCGACTCTATGAAGCGAATTCATAAGCACCATTATCCCTTTCTGTGGGGATTTCATTTAGTGGAAACCATTTTCTCTCTCCCTCGCTCTCTCTCTTTCTCTTTTTTTTTTTTTTTCTTTTTCGCAACAAGGGCTATTCACTGCATTATGCTAAATATCGGCACCTTTCTAATAGCACGTAATATGGGTGGGGGTTGGGGGGTAGAAAGTGTGCCATATCCCGGTCGTTCTTTCGCTTCCGTGGCATTCAGGGCCCCTTCACCCCCCCCCACCCCACCCCCGCCCCTGCACCCCTTCACCCCCCCCCATCCCCTCCTCCACCCCCGCCCCTGCACTCAGCACCCTCCCTCAGTTCCTGTGCAAAGTCTCCCTCCCTTTTCTCTGGTGTTGATTCGCAAATTCCAGGTGTTCCTCCCCTTACACCAGGTATTGATGTTTTCTGGGCGAGTCTATGTAAGATATAGAACGTGATTGTCATGTTTTATGCTTTCTGTTATATTTGCATTATATTTGCAATATATCTGGCACATATGTCTATTTTTTCTCACTCGATCTTTCCTCATCAAAAGCATAATGCACATCGATTAGAAACCTAAATCCAATGTAATCTTATATAAAAAAGGAGATTGAAATAGAAAAATAAACCCTGGCTACCTTGTCGTTCCCCTTTCTCCTGTCCTCTCTTCGCCCCCTCTTTCTCCGCTTTCGTAATCCCTCCGTCTTTTCTTCCCCCTTCACGGTGTCCCCTCGACCGTGTCATCCTGCTTCCCCTCCCGTTGTGTCTTCCTTTTTTTCTTTCTTTCCTTCACTCTTTCGCTCTATCTCTCTCTCTCTCTCTCTCTCTCTCTCTCTCTCTCTCTCTCTCTCTCTCTCTCTCTCTCTCTCTCTCTCTCTCTCTCTCTCTCTCTCTCTCTCTATATATATATATATATATATATATATATATATATATATATATATATTATAATATATATATATATATATATATAATATATATATATATATATATATACATATATATATATATATTATATATATATATATATATATATTATATATATATATATATATATATATATATATATATCTTCTTTCCTTGTGTCTCTCTTCCTTAAGTTTATCTGCTTTTCCTCCTTATCTTTCCATCCTCTGCGTTCTCTCTTTCCACCCGCCGCCTTGCGTCTCCTCCCACATTTCGCTCTCTCTTCCTTTTTCCTTCACTCTTTCTTTATCACTCTATCTCACGTCGACTCTTGCGTGTTTCTCTGTTCCCCCATTTCCTTGTCACGCCAGTCTTCCTCGCTGGTATCTCCTGTTCTTTATTCCCCTTTTTTATTATTATCCTTTATCCATGATATTCTTTTTGGTACCCAGTGGAAAAGGTTGAGAGGAAGCGAAGACTTGGTATCTCATCGATTCATACCTAACATTGTACGTCTTAAACACTATGTGGCTTATCTTCATGTATTTTTCTTCTTTATGATGTTTTAGATTTTTTTGTCATCATTCTCAGCTTTTCAATTTTTACACACGGGCAATAAGGTTCATTTTCACTTACACAACGAGATCTTGAAAAAACAACAGTAACTGCCTGCATAACAACAACGAAAACCTAATTCAACATCCACAGCAACAACAGTGACACCGAAACTGGACCACATCCACAACACCAACAATAACAACAACAATAACAACAACGACGGCAACAACAACAATAACAACGACAACCACAACAACGACAACTACAACAACAACAACGACAACTACAACAACGACAACCACAACAACGACAACCAGAACAACGACAACACAACAACCACAACAACAACAACTACAACAACAACAAACAACGACAACTACAACAACAACAACTACAACAACAACAACGACGACGACACCCGAATTTGACCACATAATCCCTAGCCGGACCTCTCCCAGCACAGGACTTTCACTCCACGCACGACTAAAACCGTAAAAACCCCAACGAGCAGTGTACAGGGATGAGGGGCCGCCGTGCCTGAGTCACCACGTACGAGTGTTTGACGTGGGGGTGGGGGGCGGAGGAGGAGGAGGAGGAAGAGGAGGGGAGGTAGGGAGGAGGGGAGGAGAGGAGGGGGGGAGGAGGTAGGAAGAGGGGAAGGAAAGGGTGAGAGTGTAAGGGAGGGGAAGGAGGGGGACTGGGTTGGAGGGGAGAAGGGAGGGTTGGAGAGGGATGGAGGGAAGGTGGGTTGGAGTGTTGGAGGGGAGAAGGAGGGTTGGGGGAGGGGGAGTAGGTCTGGGGGTTGGAGGGGGGAGGAGGAGGAGGAGTGGGTGAAAGGGTTGGAGGTTGGAGGGGAAAAGGAGGGGGAAGATGAAGGTTAGGGATGGGAGGGAAATGAGGGGAGGTTGGAGGGAAGGAAGAGGGGGGCAGAGTAGAGCAGGGGAGGGGAAGTAGGGGAAGAGAGAAGGGGAGGATTAGAAGGGTTGTAAGGGCTGGAGGGAAGAAGGAAAGGTTGAGAGGGGGCGGAGGTGGAGGGTTGGAGGGGGAGGAAAGGGAGAGTCGGGGAGCGGAAAGGGGGAGTGGGTTGGGGGGAGGAAGAGGGTTGGAGGGGGGAGGGCAAAAGAGGGGGAGGGTTGGAGGGAAAAGAGGAGGGTGAGAGGGTTGTAAAGGAGGGGGGAAAGTTTTGGAGGGTGGAAATGAGGGGAGAGTGTTGGAGAGGAGGAAGAGGAGGAAGGGGAAGGGGTTGAGGGGGGAGGAAAGGGAGGGGAGGGGAGGGAAGGAGGGAGATGGTTGGAGGGTTGGAGGGCAGGAGGAAGGTTGAGGAGGAGAGTTGGAGAGAAAGGAGGAGGGAGAGAGAGTTGGAGAGAGGAAGAGAAAGGCGGGGAAAGGGGAGAAGAGGAAGAGAAGAGACGAAGCGTGAGGAGAGAGAAAGGAGAAAAGGAAGAATAACAAGAGTGAAAGCAAGAGAGAAGGGGAGAGAATTGGAAAGAATGAGAATGGAGAGTGAGGGAGAAGGAGGAGAGGAGGGGGGAGAGGGAGAAGGAGGAGGAGGTGGGGAGAGGGAGAGGGAGAGGGGGAATCGCTGGCTTCCTGATGATGGCTTTTGATGGTCGGCGCTCGGGTGGTGGCTTCCGTCCCGCTTAATGCTGTTTTATGTGATGGGGCTTTGTGATTGCAGGGTTGGGGGGGGGGGGAGGGTAGGGGAGGATGGTGAGGTGGGAGGGTGTTGAGGGTGGTGGGTTGTGGTGATGAGGGTGGTGGTGGTGGTGGGGTGAGGGTGGTGGTAGTTGGTGAAGGTGGGGTAGGTAGGGGAGGATGGTGAGGTGGGAGGGTGTTGAGGGTGAGGTAGTGGTGTGATGAAGGGTGGGTGGTGAGGGTGGGTAGTGGTGAGGTGGTGGTGGTGATGAGGTGGTGAGTATTGGTGGTGATGAGGGTGGTGGTAGTGATGTGGTGGTGGTGATGAAGGTGGTGGGGATGAGGATGGGCAGGTGATGTTGGTGGTGGGGGAGCTGTGGTGATGGTGACTGTGGTAGCGGAGAGGGTGGTGGTGGTGATGGTAGTTTAAACGAGGCAGGTTGGCGATGGTAATGGTGATGATTGTGATGCTGGTAACCGAGAAGGTAGTGTTGGTGACGATGGTGGTGATAGTTGTGAGTGGTGGTGAAAATGGTGATGAAAGCGTAGATATTGATGATAATGATAATGGTGGTAGTGATGCCAACGCTAATATTAGTGATAGTAAAACAAAATGGAAATATATATTGTAATCTGATGGTGTTGCTTAAGACTCTTTCGACTGATGACATTAAGGTGTATAATACTGTTGTAGATGTCTTTATTTTTTCGTCCATCTGCCGTCGTTCTATAAGTAATTACATATTTCCCAAGGATCTGTGATGTGCTGGTGATGTTATGCGGTTTGTGGTATACATACTGACACATGTGTCTTCTGATATAACGTAAGAAGCATAAAGAAATTAATATTTAGTCTGTGATATTTGTCGTCTGTATTGCTACACGAATATTGCATTTTTTATTTTTATCTTGTTTTTGTTATCTTCACGACCGTTACTCAGAATACAGTTAAGACAGGGAGATAGTATCAACGTCTCTTGAATCTGCTTTTTATCGTTATAATCTCTCGCCCTACATCTCTTACCAACCGTAATTCTTATTCTTGTTCTTATTCTTCTTGTTTTTTGTCTCTGAATCCTTTATTTTGATGTACTTTCTCCCCTTCCTGAATTTCGTTAGCATCCTCTTCTTCATTTCTACAATTTACATCTTTTTCTTTATTTTCTTCCTATTCATATCTTTCTTTTAATTTCTTCTCTTCATGTATTTCTTTCAATTTCTTCCTATTCATATCTTTCTTTTTAATTTCCTTTATTCATATCTCTCTTTTAATTTCTTCCAATTCATATCTTTCTTTTAATTTCTTCTATTCATATCTTTCTTTTAATTTCTTCCTATTTACATCTTTCTTTTAAATTCTTCTACTCACATCTTTCTTTTGATTTCTTCCTATTCACACCTTTCTTTTAATTTCTTATATTCATATCTTTCTTTTAATTTCTTATATTCACATCTTTCTTTTTATTTCCTCTATTCATATCTTTCTCTTCATTAATCTCCATTTCCCATTCATTCGCTTCGTTCACATCCTCTTCTTCTTTGGCCTTTTTTACTTATCTATTTATTTTTTATTAATCTATTTTTTTTACTTCCAATCTTCATTTATTATCAACTACTCT
>NW_020870432.1:270500-273000 GCF_003789085.1 Penaeus vannamei | reverse complement strand
GCTTTAATTCCTGTTATCTTCTGCGCGCTCACGTCCCGGCGAACGCGTGACTGCATCATCTCTCGTATTAATAATCTCTTCAGAATCATGACATTTTCATTCAGATGACATCGATTCATGTCTAAATTTAGCAATGTGGTTCATTTGGGTATGTATGGTATCATGATGGTACCATTGATATTGTCGTGGGTATCATTATTATCTTTATCATTATTCTTGTGATGATGATGGTCATCACGATCATCATTACTGTTATCATATTGTTTTCATACCTATTATCGCTATTCTTATTTGTTATTTTATTATCATTATCATCATTATATCGTTTTTGTTCTTATTATTAGTGTCATTATTTTTATTCTTGTTCTTATTATTATCCTTATTATCGTCATCATTATCATCATTATCATTGTTATTGTTATTATCATTATTGTTATTATTATTATAATTGCTATTGTTATTATTTATTAATTTATTATTATTATTATTATTATTATTATTATTATTAATTATGCATTATTGTTATTATTAATTATTATTATTATTCAATTATCATCATCATCATTTAATCGTTATTATTATTGATAATATCATTATTATCATCATTATCATCCTCATTATCATTTTCATTACCATCCTCATTATTATCTTCCTGTTCTTCTCCTCATTTTCATTACCAGCATCAATATTACGATAATCATAGTAATCAACATCTCCCTTATGATCACCCTTGTTATCGGCCTCACTTTCATTTCACTTTCAGCCAACACGACCCATTTCGTGAAGGAAAATGGCGTACACAAACGACCGAATTTTATGGTGATCTTTTCGTGAATTGTTGCGTCTCGTGTCTGCGTCTTGCTTGTCACGCTGTCGTCTTGACCAGTGGGAGGTTACGTCATAAGATCTTTCTCTCTGTGCCTGCTTCGATGTTTCTGTGGCTTGTCTGTTTTTGGTTGCTTGTATTTCTGTTTTGTTCTTGTCTGTTTTGTTCATTTGTCTTGTATTTTGTTTTTGTATTTCTGTTTGTTTCTTGTCTGTTCTGTCTGTTTGTTCTTGTCTGTTTGTTATTGTCTGTTTGTTCTTGTCTGTTTGTTATTGTCTGTTTGTAAGTTATTTCTGTTTGTTCTTGTCCTGTTTTTGTTTTTTGTATGTGATTTGTTCTTTGTCGCGTTGTTCTATGTCTATCTGTTTGTTGCTTGTCTGGTTTTGTTATGGTGTCTGTTTTGTTCTGGTATGTCTGGTGTATTCTTGCCGTGTATTATGTTTTTTGTATTTCTGTTGTTGCTTCGTCTGTTATTTGTTCGTGTTCTGTCTGTGCTTGTCCTGTTTTGAATTTTCTTGTCCCTTGTCTGTTTGTTCTGTCTGTGTTTCTCTATCTGTGTTGTTCTTTTACCTCGCCCTCTCTCAATCTTTCTTCGTTCTTTTCAAATCTTTCTCTGTCTCATTTTTGTAATCTTTAAATTCAGTCTGTATCTGTTTCTTGTCTCTTCCCGCCTCTCCTTTTCCTCCCTCCCCCCCCCCTGCTTCTCTCTCTCTCTCTTTCTCCTCTCTCCTCTCTCTCTTCTCAGTCTCCATCTATCTCCTACTCTCTCGCTCTCTCGCTCTCTCGGCGCACGCGTCTGGCTCGCTTTCTCTTCTCTCTCTCTCTCTTTCTCTCTCTCTCGGCTCTCAAATCCGCTTCACGGACATACAGCGATCAGTCTCTTCTCTCTATCTCTCTCCCGTCTCGTCTCGCGCTCATACGTTTGGCTCTTAGTGGCTCCGGGTGATTCTCTTCCAGTTATGCGCCCTCTCCTCATCTCTCTTTCATCTCTCTCTCCTCTCTCTTCTCTCCCTTTTCCCTCCCTTCCTCTCTCTCCTTTCCCCCTCCCTCCTCTCTCTCTCTCTCTCTCCACGTACCTACCTACCTCTCCCTCCCTCTCCCCTCCCCACTCCCTTCCTCCCTCCCCCCCTCTTCTCTACCTACCTACCTCTTCCCTCCCTCTCCCTCTCCCTCTCCACTCCCTTCCTCCTTCCCTCTCTCCCTCTCCCTCTTTTCACTCAAGTTGTCTGTCATCCCCATGTTCTAAAAAAAAAAAGTGAAAGTCTGTGAAGCCATAGTAGCGAAAAAGATGATGATGATCTGTACAGCGGGTCTGTGTTAATCTTTCCCAACCTGTCATGTAGCTTGACATAAGTGGTCAGTTCCCTCATGACACTGGAGCGTGACAGGGAGATTGTCAGCGCTCAGTTCACGGTGACAATAATTAAAGGCAAAAAAGAAAGAAACAAGAAAGAAAGAGAATAAATAAACAAAATAAGACGCAAGTACCTTACACAAATAAATAATAATAAATAAACAAAATAAATAAATAAAAGAGAATAAATAAACAAAATAAATAAAAGAGAAAAATATAATAAGACCAAGTACGTTAATGTGTGTAAAGCACTGAGTCTCATTCATACATTTTAAGGTCAAATATTATCGTAATATAATGGGTGATTTTTATTTTTTTTT
>NW_020870432.1:238000-260500 GCF_003789085.1 Penaeus vannamei | reverse complement strand
ATATGTCTAATAACAAAATAACGTGATTAATCATAAAACTTGCATAAATACTGAGATGTTTATAAGTGAAATGCACATATATATAAAAGTATATTAAAAAGATGATAATAATTTGGAAGGGAAGAAAGGAAATACAAATTTTGATCACAAAATTCAATACTTTGCAACAGCCAAATTCACAAACCTAAAAGAGAACATACAACAACTTTCACAAAATAAAACTACAACCAAACCTACAACCTAACGGAAAGCGAAGGCAATTTTCACCCTAACATCCGCACAATATAACTCAGTTCCTTACAGCAATGACACTGCGAGTCTCCCAAGGTTTTTTCCCATCATCACCAAACAGACACCAATGACAAGCCTTTAACAGCGTGGCGTCGTCACTATAGGCTGATTCGAGTATTTCCTTCGTATTTCGCAACTTGTGTTAGGTAAGGGGGGGGAGGATAGGTTAGGGAAGGGGAGGAAAGGTAGGTGAAGTTCGTTAGGTTAGGTTTGGGTAGCGTTAAGATAATTATTCTAAGTTAGGGGCCAGGTAACTTGAGTTAGGTAGGTTACGATAGGTTAGATTTCTCAACTTGCTTCGCTGCTCTCTCGCTCCCTTTTCTCTCTCTGTCTCTCTCTGTCTCTGTCTCTCTCTCTCTCTCTCTCTCTCTCTCTCTCTCTCTCTCTCTCTCTCTCTCTCTCTCTCTCTCTCTCTCTCTCTCTCTCTCTCTCTCTCTCTCTCTCTCCCTCATTTTGTATAACAGGTTATAGCAAGTTAGAAAAGCTTTATTCAGGGACAGAAGGAAATATCTACGCACTGCCATTAAACATACCTCATATAACCCTTAAATTCAAGGGCAACTGCTCCCCTTTTATGCCTAATTGAACGACATGCACTTACCATTAACGCAAAATAACAACGGAAATGACAGCAACTAAAATATCCCGATGACTTCCTCTTTGGCAACGGGATTACGACCCATTATCGGGAGCAAACACACAACGTGACCTCTTCGTGTTTTGACCCTGTGGATAAGTTGATCAGATTAGTGATGCTATCATTGTTCTTATCGTTGTTTCTTTGTTGTCACTGTTTATCGGTATTGTTATAATCACTATTGTTATCATTATTATTATCAATTAACATTTTTATTGCCTTTATTATATTGTTATCATTATCGTCCTTATTATCATAATTATCATTATCGTCCTTATTATTATTATAATCATAATTGTCATAACTATTACCACTGCTATTACTGTCGTTGTAGTTATCATCATCCACTTTCACTTGTTTTTGAGCGATGCTAAAACGACACATTCCTTTCAGAAATAATTGCAATTCTAAATCAAAGTAGTTCTTCCACATGCCATCTTTAATAATGATGATGATAATAAGGATAATACTAATGGTGACAACAAAAACAAGAATAATAATGATAATTATAATGATAGCAATCTACAAGCCAACATGAATGAATTCACTCGCAGACCCTGCACTTGCAAGATGCTAATTTTAAACACGCATTGTATATTACAGCAGTAAACCCAAGTAGATCTAAATCAAATCCAAAATACAGATATTTTCGCAATAATGTTCGGTGGAAAATATAATTTGCCAGTGACTGAAAAATAGTGATTGGCTGAAATGATGTTCATTAGGATGCTTACAATTAATTTCGAATATTTATTAATGAATAAACCACTTTATCTGCAATCAGGTTTTTTTCAGTTATATCTTCATTAGTTTAAAACAGTTTTTAGACTCCACTAATAAATGTGCAATTTTCTCATGCTCCACAAGATCATGGCAAATAAGGCCATTCACAAAACCCTTTGCCAAAATCTGAATTTGCGTATCAATACAATGATACTAATAATATCACAGTGCCCAAAGCAAGGGGCGTATTTTGCAAAATCAAATGTCAAATTCTATATTTGGGTATCAAGTTCATAGCAGTAATAAAATCACAGTACACACTTTCTGAGGAGCGGACCCACTAGCCATTACAAACAGACAGACACAATACTGTACATATATATGTTAGTGTCTGTTAGGATGTATTTGCACGCGTTGCCCTGAGGAATATAAGCCTTATGGGAATGTCGTTTCATCGGAGTGCGATATCGGGTGTTACTTCAATATATCTGATGTATATTAGTGCTTCTGTGCGGCCCGTTGTACGTTATATATAGTTTGTGTGCAGTATAATTAAATGGATAATAACTTACTGGTTAAATATATTAGCGAGGAAGAGTAATAAACTGTGATACTGACATGACAAATAATATGTACACACACACACACACACACACACACACACACACACACACACACACACACACATACATATATATATATATATATATATATATATATATAATATATATATATATATATATATAATCAGCAGCAACATCAATGCCAAAACTTTTACTTTTTCATAATCTAATTTGTTTGATTTATGCGAAAAGAAAAACCATGTATGGTTTTCATGGTGATATCTCAATATACAAAGAAAATGCTAGTGAAATTTTATTAGAAAAAAATGTGAAAGAGCACCTTCATAGTACTAGGTAGGTCGCGTACTATTAGGCAATTAGAAGCATAACGTTCAAGACATAATAACAATAAAAAATAAAAAAAATAAATAAAAAATAAACTACATAGTATGAAGATAACGACCAGCAGTTAAGCATGCAAAAGTTTCGTGACATCTACAACATGCAATCTCACGCTACATTTGTCCAGATATATACATCAAAGTACTCGTGTTAGCTTCCCAACTGTAACGGACGCTTTTACATTCTCTAATATAAAACACAGTGAAAATCTCATAATTCTACTTTGGGATCTATCTCGTGATCATGGTACAGTGGCGGACAAAAGTCTTTGAATGAAATGAAGCTTCGAATCTGTCTCACCCTATACAAAAAGTGTGGTATGAGGCGGATGTTCGAAGCGGAATTCGAAACAGTTTCAACCATGACTGTACATTGACTCCACTTCTGCCACTGCTTATTCGCACCAATCCTTCATTAAATGTCAACAAATGTACAGCAATGACAGCAGATTCACGATAAACGCACATCCTTATTACTATTCTATCTCGTTCCTTCCTACAATCATTAAAGTAAGTATACTGTCAATGTCAACAGTCTTTCCCATTCTCGGGCCCACACTGTCACCTAACTTCCTATGGGAAAGGCTAGATCAGTAGCAACTCGAGGAGGTGTCATGGCGTCTGTTTTGATGATTGTTCAGTGAAAATATAACCATTAAAATCGGTATTTTCCATCCTTTTTGAAAATTGAAAAGACCAAATGATCGACCATATTCACAAAGCATCCGTAACTTTTGTGACGTCATCAAAATAAACCCATGTTTTTTTTTTTTTTTTTTTTCAAGTAGAATCAGACGCCATGACACCTCCTCGAGATGCTACTGACATAGCCTTCCCCTGACAGCAAATTCACCTTAAATGCACAACCTTACCACCATTCTCTCTCGCCCCTTCTTACAACCACTAAAATAAGTATATTATCAATACCAACCATCTTTCCCATACGCGCTAACATTTAACTCTCGGGCCCACACTGTCACCCAACTTCCTATACTATTATCATCTCTCAAATTCTTTACGTAATTCCTTCTTCGTAGGTCAGCCTGAACACTCTCGAAAGGTAGTTTAGATATTGTTACGACGTCGTGAACATGTTTTACAATGTGCCATTTTCATTACCATTAATCGCACACGCAGAAGAGAGACGGAGAGAGAGAGAGAGAGAGAGAGAGAGAGAGAGAGAGAGAGAGAAGAGAGAGAGAGAGAGGAGAGAGAGAGAGAGAGAGAGAGAGAGAGAGAGAGAGAGAGAGAGAGAGAGAGAGAGAGAGGAGAGAGAGAGAGACAGAGAAGAGACAGAGAGAGAGAGAGAGCAGAGAGAGAGAGAGAGAGAGAGAGAGAGAGAGAGAGAGAGAGAGAGAGAGAGAGAGAGAGAGAGAGAGAGAGAGAGGAGATAGATAGAGATAGAAGAAAGAGAGAGAAAGAGAGAGAGAGAGAGAGAGAGAGAGAGAGAGAGAGAGAGAGAGAGAGAGAGGAGAGAGAGAGAGAGAGAGAGAGAGAGAGAGGAGAGAAGGAAGAAAGAAAGAGAAGAGAGAAAGAAAAGAGAAAGATAATATATATATATATAGTATATATATATATATAGATAGATAGATAGATGGTTAGATAGATAGATAAATAGATAGATAGATATAGAGAGAGACAGAGACAGACAAAGACAGACAGACAGACAGAGAAAGAAAGAAGCAGGAAGAGAAAGAGAAATACAGAGAGAAAAGCGCCACAACGTTGGCACTTTCCGTCACGCCTTTAAAACCCTTCAAAATGATCACCTTCAATATGGCGAACTGGCCGGCATATTCATTATTAATAAAAAAAGAAAAAGAAAAAAAAAAACGAAAAATTAATTAATCATTGGCTACGCTTTGGCCATTGATATTACTTTCATAATTCGTCCTTCGGTAAAGACTTGGTCACCATATCACCATATTTTGCTGAATTGATATAGTAAATTCGGTTTCTTTGATAGAGGTCATCACTATTTTCGTGAGATTAACCTATATTTTCTGTTTAGCAAGTTAGTATTGATTCCTTATTGTCGTTATCATCATTGTCAATATCATCTATTTTATTATCATTATTGTTACTATTATTCTAGTCTTTGATTAGATAAGCTTTATCATTATATCTATTTCCGTCACTATTATCATCTTCATCACTAATGTAGTTATCACTATTGTTATCATTGTCACCAATAGTAACAGTAAGTCGTAGAGATATCGCAATTATTGTTGTTATTATCATTCTTATTTCCCTCTTTATTATATTCTCCGTTCCTGTATTTCAGTTCCTATGCAAATTCCTATTTTCAAATTGTCGTATATTTGTCTTATATTCCAGCCCTGTATATTTTTAAGATTTTCACACCTTGTATATTTTAATATTTTCACACCCTGTATATTTTTATTTTCACCCTGATTTTTAATATTTTACCCTGTATATTTTTAAGATTTTCACACCCTGTACCTGATTTTTTTTCACACCCTGTATATTTTTAAGATTTCACACCCATTTCCACCCTGTATATTTTAGATTTTCACACCTGTTATTTTTAAGATCTTCACACCCTGTATATTTTTAAGATTTTCACACCCTGTATATTTGTAAGATTTTCACACCCTGTATATTTGTAAGATTTTCACACCCTGTATATTTTTAAGATTTTCACACCCTGTATATTTAAGATCTTCACACCCTGTATATTTGTAAGATTTTCACACCCTGTATATTTTTAAGATTTTCACACCCTGTATATTTTTAAGATTTCACACCCTGTATATTTTTTAAGATTTTCACACCCTGTATATTTCAAGATTTCACACCCTGTATATTTTAAAGATTTTCACACCCTGTATATTTGTAAGATTTTCACACCCTGTATATTTTTAAGATTTTCACACCCTGTATATTTTTAAGATTTTCACACCCTGTATATTTTTAAGATTTTCACACCCTGTATATTTGCTTCACACCCTGTATATTTTTAAGATATTCACACCTGTATATTTTTTAAGATTTTCACACCCTGTACATTTTAAGATTTTCACACCCTTACATTTTTAAGATTTTCACACCCTGTATATTTGTAAGATTTTCACACCCTGTATATCTTTAAGATTTTCACACCCTGTATATTTGTAAGAACTTCACACCCTGTATATTAAAAAAAAAAAATCACACCCGGTATTGTAAGATTTTTCACACCCTGTATATCTTTAAGATTTTCACACCCTGTATATTTGTAAGAACTTCACACCCTGTATATTAAAAAATCACACCCGGTATATTTTGTATTTCATCTGTATATTTTTAAGACACACCCTGGTTTCACACCCTTATATTTTTAAGATTTTCACACACCCTGTATATTTTAAGATTTTCACACCCTGTATATTTTTAAGATTTTTCACACCCTGTTTATTTTTTAAGATTTTCACACCTGTATATTTTTAAGATTTTCACACCCGTATATTTTTAAGTTTTCACACCCTGTATATTTTTAAGATTTTCACACCCTGTGTATTTTTAAGATTTCACACCCCACACCCTGTATATTTTAAGATTTTCACACCCTGTATATTTTAAGATTTTCACACCCTGTATATTTATAAAGATTTTCACACCCGTATTATTATTTATAAGATTTTACACCCTGTATATTTTAAATTTCACACCCTGTTATTTTTAGATTTTTCACACCCTGTATATTTGTAAGATTTTCACACCCTGTAGATTTTTATTTCACACCCTGTATATTTTAAAAAGTTCACACCCTGTATATTTTTAAGATTTTCACACCCTGTATATTTTAAGACCCTGTATTTTTTAAGATTTCACACCCTGTATATTTAAGATTTTCACACCCTGTATATTTGTAAAGATTTTCACACCCTGTATATTTTAAAATTTTCACACCCATTTTCCACCCTGTATATTTGTTCCATATTTCCACCCTGTATATTTGTAAGATTTTCACACCCTGTATATTTTTAAGATTTTCACACCCTGTATATTTTTAAGATTTTCACACCCTGTATATTTTAAAGATTTTCACACCCTGTATATTTTTAAGATTTTCACACCCTGTATATTTGTTCCATATTTCCACCCTGTATATTTTTAAGATTTTCACACCCTGTATATTTGTAAGATTTCACACCCTGTTATTTGTAAGATTTTCACACCCTGTATATTTTAAAGATTTTCACACCCTGTATATTTTTAGATTTTCACACCCTGTAATATTTGTTTCACACCCTGTATATTGATCCACCCTGTATATTTTTAAGATTTTCACACCCTGTATATTTTTTTTCACCCTGTATTTAAGATTTTTCACACCCTGTATATTTTTGTCACACCCTGTATATTTTTAAGATTTTCAACCCTGTATATTTTTAAGATTTCACACCCTGTATATTTAAGATTTTCAACCCACACCCTGTTGTAATTTCACACCCTGTATATTTAAAGATTTTCACACCCTGTATTTTTTTCACACCCTGTATATTTTTAAGATTTTCACCCTGTTATTTTTAAGATTTTTCACCCTGTATATTTTAAGATTTTCACACCCTTTGTATTTGTAAGAACTTCACACCCTGTATATTTGTTCCATATTTCCACCCTGTATATTTTTTAATTTTATATTTTTAAGATGTTCACACCCTGTATATTTGTTCCATATTTCCACCCTGTATATTTGTCTTCTGTTCCCTCCCTGTAGATCTGTCCCATTTTCCCGTCCTGTATAATCGTCTTTTTATACCCGCCCTATATATTTGTTCCATGTTCAGATTCCGTGCATTTTGTCCACATATTCCAGTCATGCTATAAAAATTCACGTATGTTAGACCCCCTTCCCCTTCTCCCGTATTTAAATGCCTTATTTAAACCTCGCATTTCATTTCAATTTTTAATTTTATTTATGTTTGTTTTATCTATCTAATTTCTGTTTTTTTTTTAATTTAATTTCTGTTTATGTGAATTTTACTTATATTCAATTTCAGTTTTTTTTTTGTAAGTGAATATCTCCTTTTTTATACTTCACTCCTGCGTTTTTCATTTAATTTCTGTTTTTATTCAGTTTCATTTCTGCTTTTTATTTCCTTTTTTCATTTCATTTTTATTCATTTCTGTTTTTTTATTTCCTTTTTTTATTCATTTTTATTCATTTCTGTTTTTTTGTCTTAATTTCCTTTTTTTTTTCATTTCATTTTTTAATCATTTCAGGTTTTTTTTTCTTAATATAATTCCCAGTCGATGACACGTCAAGGTCGGCATGGAGCAGAGTGCGAGGCAATTTTCACGAAAGGAATTGAAAAAAAAAAAAAAAAAAAAATGCAAATTTGAAACGGAACTGAAATAAAAATGCAAATCTGTTAAGCGATGTTGATGTATATGTCGATATCCCCCCTCCCCCAAAAAAAAAAAAAAATGATGGATGAGCAGATAGGAAGTGAATGGATAAGTAGAGGATGAGATGAATTGATAGATGGAAGATACGATGGATTGAAGGTTAGGCGATAAAGGTGAATGGATAAATGGATAACAAGAGGAATGGAATAAATAAACAGCTAGGTGAATAGAGAAAAATGGCGAAAAAGTGAAATAACAATATGCATGAATAGATACGTAATATGAAGAATAAATGATAAGGAGTAAAGAGATAAGTGAATAAATAATGTATAACATAGATAGATGTATGTATGTATAATCATATAAACAGATAAACACATAAACAGACGATAAAATAAATAACAAGATAAAAAAGAAGCAAATTAATGAAAATAAATAATCAGATAAAGAAAAAAAAGACAAATAAATCAATAAATAAAACTAATAAATACACAAAAGATACCCTAAGATACCATACCATAAGACCCATAATACACAATCAAATCCCATAAAGAACAACGTAGAGAAAAGGACCCAAATCAGACCCAGAGACTGAATCAGATTACCGATCTTTGTCAAACTTTTTTTTTTTTTTTTTTTTTTTTTTTTTTTTTTTTTTTTTTGTCTTCCACGGCGAACCACTCAAACGTTTTCGACTGAGCAGAATAACGTTTGTTGAGTTATTTTTTTCCCACAGCGAACCACTCAACGTTTTCGACTGAGCAGAATAACGTTTGCTGAGTTATTTTTTTTCCACAGCGAACCACTCATTTCGATTGAGTAGAATAATGTATGTTGCTTTTTTTTTTTTCTTTTCTTTTCTTTTTTTTCCCACGGCGAACCACTCAACGTTTTCGACTGAGCAGGAATAACGTTTGTTGAGTTTTTTTTTTCGTTTTTTTCTTTTTTTTCCCACGGCGAACCACGCAACGTTTTCGACTGAATAACGTTTGCTGAGTTATTTTTTTTCCACAGCGAACCACGCAACGTTTTCGACTGAGCAGAATAACGTTTGTTGAGTTATTTTTTTCCACAGCGAACCACTCAACGTTTTCGACTGAGCAGAATAACGTTTGTTGAGTTATTTTTTTTTCCACAGCGAACCACTCAACGTTTTCGATTGAGTAAAATAACGTTTGTTGCGTTTTTTTCTTTTTCTTTTTTTTCCCCACGGCGAACCACTGAACGTTTTCGACTGAGCAGAATAACGTTTGTTGAGTTATTTTTTTTTCCACTGCGAACCACTAAACGTTTTCGACTGAGCAGAATAACGTTTTGTTGAGTTATTTTTTTTTTCCACTGCGACCACTAAACGTTTTCGACTGAGCAGAATAACGTTTGTTGAGTTTTATTTTTTTTCCCACCGCGAACCACTCAACGTTTTCGACTGAGCAGAATAACGTTTGTTGAGTTATTTTTTTTTCCACTGCGAACCACTCAACGTTTTCGACTGAGCAGAATAACGTTTGTTGAGTTTTTTTTTCGCACTGCGAACCACTAAACGTTTTCGACTGAGCAGAATAACGTTGTTGAGTTATTTTTTTTTTCCACTGCGAACCCTAAACGTTTTCGACTTGAGTAGAATAATGTATGTTGTTTTTTTTTTTCTTTTTCTTTTTCTTTTTTTTCCCACGGCGAACCACTAACGTTTTCGACTGAGCAGAATAACGTTTGTTGAGTTATTTTTTTTCGTTTTTTTTTTCTTTTTTTTCCCCACGGCGAACCACGCAACGTTTTCGACTGAGCAGAATAACGTTTGCTGAGTTATTTTTTTTTCCACAGCGAAACACGCCAACGTTTTCGCCTGAGCAGAATCCACGTTTGTTGAGTTTTTTTTCCACAGCGAAACCACTAAACGTTTCGACTGAAGCAGAATAACGTTTGTTGAGTTATTTTTTTCCACAGCGAACCACTCAACGTTTTCGATTGAGTTAAATAACGTTTGTTCCGTTTTTTTCTTTTTCTTTTTTTTTTCCCCACGGCGCGAACCACTAAACGTTTTCGACTGAGCAGAATAACGTTTGTTGAGTTATTTTTTTCCCACTGCGAACCACTAAACGTTTTCGACTGAGCAGAATAACGTTTTGTTGAGTTTTTTTTTTTCCACTGCGAACCACTCAACGTTTTCGACTGAGCAGAATAACGTTTGTTGAGTTATTTTTTTTCCACTGCGAACCACTAAACGTTTTCGACCTGAGCAGAATAACGTTTGTTGAGTATTTTTTTTTTCCACTGCGAACCAACGTTTTCGACTGAGCAGAATAACGTTTGTTGAGTTATTTTTTTTTTTCCACTGCGAAACTCAACGTGTTTTCGACTGAGCAGAATAAGTTTGTTGAGTTATTTTTTTTCCACTGCGAACCACTCAACGTTTTCGACTGAGCAGAATAACGTTTGTTGAGTTATTTTTTTTCCCACAGCGAACCACTCAACGTTTTCGACTGAGCAGAATAACGTTTGTTGATTATTTTTTTCCCACAGCGAACACTCAACGTGTTCGACTGAGCAGAATAACGTTTGTTGAGTTATTTTTTTTTCCACTGCGAACCACAACGTTTTCGACTGAGCAGAATAACGTTTGTTGAGTTATTTTTTTTTTCCACGCGAACCACTCAAACGTTTTCGACTGAGCAGAATAAACGTTTGTTGAGTTATTTTTTTTTTCCACTGCGAACCACTCAACGTTTTTCGACTGAGCAGAATAACGTTTGTTGAGTTATTTTTTTTTCCACTGCGAACCACTCAACGTTTTCGACTGAGCAGAAAACGTTTGTTTGAGTTATTTTTTTTTCCACAGCGAACCACTCAACGTTTCGACTGCAGAATACGTTTGTTGAGTTATTTTTTTCCCACAGCGAACCACTCAACGTTTTCGACTGAGCAGAATAACGTTGTTGAGTTATTTTTTTTTCCCACAGCGAACCACTCAACGTTTTCGACTGAGCAGAATAACGTTTGTTGAGTTATTTTTTTTCCACAGCGAACCACTCAACGTTTTCGACTGAGCAGAATAAGTTTGTTGAGTTATTTTTTTTCCACAGCGAACCACTCAACGTTTTCGATTGGTAGAATACGTATGTGCTTTTTTCTTTTTTCTTTTTTTTCCCACGGCGAACACGCAACGTTTCGACTGAGCAGAATAACGTTTGTTGATTTTTTTTTCCACAGCGAACCACTCAACGTTTTCGACTGAGCAATAACGTTTGTGAGTTTTTTTTTTCCACAGCGAACCACTCAACGTTTTCGATTGAGTAAAATACCTATGTTGCTTTTTTTTCTTTTTCTTTTTTTCCTACGGCGAAACACTCAACGTTTTCGATTGAGCAGAATAACGTTGTTGAGTTATTTTTTTTTCCCAACGAACCACTAACGTTTTCGACTGAGCAGAATAAATTAGAACCATCAACGTTTTCGACGAGAGTAACGTTTGTTGAGTTATTTTTTTTCCCACAGCGAACCACTCAACGTTTTCGACTGAGCAAATAACGTTTGTTGAGTTATTTTTTTCCCACAGCGAACCACTCAACGTTTTTCGACTGAGCAGAATAACGTTTGTTGAGTTATTTTTTCCACAGCGAACCACTCAACGTTTTTGAGCAGATTATTTTTTCCCACAGCGACCACCCCCAACGTTTCGATTGAGTAAATAACCTATGTTGCTTTTTTTTCTTTTTCTTTTTCCCTACGGCGAACCACTCAACGTTTTCGACTGAGCAGAATAACGTTGTTGAGTAATTTTTTTTCCACAGCGAACCACTCAACGTTTTCGACTGAGCAGAATAACGTTTTTGAGTAATTTTTTTTTCACGTTTTCGACTGAGCAGAATAACGTTTGTTGAGTTATTTTTTTTCCCACAGCGAACCACCCAACGTTTTCGATTGAGTAAATAACCTATGTTGTTTTTTTTTCTTTTTCTTTTTTTCCCTACGGCGAACCACTCAACGTTTTTCGATTGAGTAAAATAACCTATGTTGCTTTTTTTTTTTCTTTTTTTCCTACGGCGAACCACCCAACGTTTTCGATTGAGTAAAATAACCTATGTTGCTTTTTTTTCTTTTTCTTTTTTCCCACAGCGAACCACTCAACGTTTTCGACTGAGCAGAATAACGTTTGTTGAGTAATTTTTTTTTCCACAGCGAACCACCCAACGTTTCGATTGAGTAAAATAACCTATGTTGCTTTTTTTTCTTTTTCTTTTTTTCCCACAGCGAACCACTCAACGTTTTCGACTGAGCAGAATAACGTTTGTTGAGTAATTTTTTTTTCCACAGGAACCACCCAACGTTTTCGATTGAGTAAAATAACCTATGTTGCTTTTTTTTCTTTTTCTTTTTTTTTCCCACGGCGAACCACTCAACGTTTTCGAGCAGAATAACGTTTGTTGAGTTATTTTTTTTCCACAGCGAACCACCCAACGTTTTCGATTGAGTAGAATAACGTATGTTGCTTTTTTTTTCTTTTTCTTTTTTTTTCCCACGGCGAACCACTCAACGTTTTCGATTGAGTAGAATAACGTGTGTTGCTTTTTTTTTTTTTTTTTTTCCACGGCGCACGTTTTCGATGAGTAAAATAACGTACCACGGCGAACCACTCAACGTTTTCGATTGAGTAAATAACGTATGTTGCTTTTTTTTTTTTTTCCACGGCGAACCACTCAACGTTTTCGATTGAGTAAAATAACGTTTGTTCCGTTTTTTTCTTTTCTTTTTTTTTTCCCACGGCGAACCACTAAACGTTTTTCGACTGAGCAGAATAACGTTTGTTGAGTTATTTTTTTTTCCACTGCGAACCACTAAACGTTTTCGACTGAGCAGAATAACGTTTGTTGAGTTATTTTTTTTTTCCACTGCGAACCACTCAACGTTTTCGACTGAGCAGAATAACGTTTGTTGTGTGGAGTCATCTCACTTTAGCTGCGACCGATGCCATGAAGTAAATCTCTCAATCAAGACTGGGAGAATAGGAGGAGGAAGAGGAGAGATGTGGGGGGAAGATGGAAAAAAGGAAGAAAAGGGGGGTTTTAGAAGGTGGGGAGGAGGTGAAAAGAGAGAAGAGGTTTTTAAAGGGGGGAGAGGAAAAAAGGAAGAAGAAAATGTTTTAAAAGGGAGAGGTGAAAAAGGAAGAAAAGAAGTTTTAAAGAGAAGAGAAGGTGAAAACGGGAAAAGAAGAGGTTTTAAAAGGTGGGCAGTGGATAAAAAACAAACAAACTAGGAAAGGGTTTTAATAGGGGTAAGAGAACGAAGAGGAAGAAGAAGGGGTTTTAAAAGAGGGGGAGGGGGTGAAGGATAAGAAGAGGTAGTTTTAAAAGGGGGTGAGGTGAAGGTAAAGAAGAAGGGGTTTAAAGAAGACTACGAAAGAGCTTTAAAAGGAGTAAAGGACTGAAGAAGTTTTAAAACGGGGGAGGGGTAAAAAAGGCATAGGAAAGAGTGTTAAAAGGAAGGGAAGAGCTGACAAAGAATAAGAGGTTTTAAAAGGGGAGAAGGAGTGAAGAAGACGAAAGAGGGGTTTTGAAAGGGAGGATAGGAAAAAAATATTTATATATATTCTTTTTCCATCGCGTGTTTGTTCATTTCTAAACACAAGTGTAAACAACAAATAACAGCAAGATACGGATGGGTGAAAGCGAGCGGGTACAAAACAAATGCAAGCTAAATGAAAGCAGGCGTCTCCAAAGATAATAGACCAATTATCCGAATAATGCATTTACTAAATGCTTTCTTAATGCCTTCTTTCAACGAGATAAAAAAAGAAGATAAAAGAAGCAAAAAAAAAAAAAAAAAAAAAAAAAAAGGTATTGTATCTTAGGTTATATTTTTGTGTATTTATTAGATTTATCTATTCATTTGTCTTATTTTTTTCTTTGATTGGTTATTTATTTTAATTAATTTGCTTCTTTTTTATCTTGTTATTACTAAATGTACTTTTAATGTCATCTTTCATCTACAACATAAGCAATGATATGTTAATTCAAATGCACTCTTGTCTCATGACTGCAGTGCATTTATGATCATCCCGATGCTCATATCATAGATGAAATTCTAAACAATCTGATAAATACATTTTCGGACCATTGTTCTGAGAAGCACCTTAGGACCCTAATATACGATAAACTTTTACACATATACAGAGTTTGCAATCTGCAACCCTAAGACCTAGCATAGAACTGATGACACAGGGCAAAAAAAGATAAGTAGAGGATAAAATGAATTAATAGATGAAGCAGCTGATGACACAGAGTTAAAGATAAGTATAGGATAAAAGGAATTAACAGATGAAGCATACGATGGATGAAGGGTTAGACAATATGAATGGATAAACAGGTAACAAGAGGACGACCCAACAACAACGTAACGACCTACAACGTCAATGACACTGAAATGCGTCGAACCGGAATTGTGTCGCTTAATTAAACTATTGCGAACTGGGATCAGGTGCGTCTCGGGTAGCCATGAGTCGGCGGTTATCTCTCTCACTTTCTTTATTGCTCTCTCTCTCTCTCTCTCCGTCTTTGTTTCTTGTCTTCTATCTTTCTTTCTCTCTCCTTTGTTTTGTTCTTTATCGTTCTCTCCCTCTCTCTTTCGTTGTCTCTGTCTTTCTCTCTCTCTCTCTCTCTCCTGTCTTTCTTTATTGTTTACTCTTTATCGCTCTCTCCCTCATCTCTCTTCTCTCTCTCCTCTCCCCTTCTCTCCACACCTCTCTCCTTTTCTCCTTTCCTCTCATCTCCTCTTCTCCTCCTTTCTCTCCCCTTCTCTCCTCTCCTCTCCCATTCTTTCATCTCCTCTCCCCTTCTCTCCACACCTCTCTCCTCTTTCTCTTCTCTTCCCTCTCTCTTTCTCCCTCATTTTTATCTCTATCACCCTCGTTTCCCATCTATTTCTTAAGAAAACACTACTTTTTGCCAACAACTTCGACCCAACCATTTTTCCTCACATTCTTCTTTACGCGTTTTACAACTATTACAAACATTCGTCACTTTGTCTACTCCGTAAATCTCCCTTATTCTACTCTCCCCGTAGCCAGAAATCCACAGTAATCTACCCTAAATAAAGACGTATTTACTCATTTGCGCTTTTACTTTCTTATTCATTTACTCTCTACTCATATACCACATTTCTTAAGTGATATCTAACCTCATCTGCTCCTGAAATCTACTCGTATCTTACCGTCATGTATTTTGATTTTTCCCCAAACACTCAATTTTTCAGTCTACTCAATTTTCCCCAACACTCAATTTTCCCCAAACACTCAGTCTACTCAATTCTCCCCAAACACATTACTCTTTTCCATTACGTTTCGTCGGTAACTTTTCGCGTTATCCTGCTTACAAAATAAACAAAGAAATTGAAGTAGTTAAATCACAGACCAGGAAATCAACCAGTTAACCAGGAAACCAAGAAAGCAACCATTCTACCAAAATACCAAGAAACCAATTGATTAATCATGAAACAAGGATATCAACCAAATTATCCAAGATACCAGGTAATTAACCAATAAAACAAGAAACCATCGTCAAGAAACTAACCAATTAAACCAATAAACTCAAATCATTAACCAACAAACCAACCAGGCAACCTATAAACCAGACAGCTTATAATCTAGGTACCCAATAAACCACCAAAACTACCAGCTACCCAATAAACCAAACGGCAACCAGACACCCAGTAAACCAGACAACCAGACACCAGTAAACAGACAAAAACAACCAGACACCCAGTAAACCAGACAACCAGACACCCAGTAAACCAGAAAAAAACAACCAGACACCCAGTAAACCAGAAAAAAAAACAACCAGACACCCAGAAAAACAACAACCACACCCAGTAAACCAGAAACAACCAGACACCCAGTAAACCAGAAAAAAACAACAAACACCCAGTAAACCAGAAAAAAACAACAACCAGACACCCAGTAAACCAGAAAAAAACAACCAGACACCCAGTAAACCAAAAAACAACAACCAGACACCCAGTAAACCAGAAAAAAACAACCAGACACCCAGTAAACCAGAAAAAACAACCAACACAACAGAAAAAACAGACACCCAGTAAACCAGAAAAAAAACACCAGACCCAGTAAACCAGAAAAACAACAACCAGACACCCAGAAACCAGAAAAAAACAACCAAACCAGAACCAGAAAAAAACCAGACCCAGTAAAACCAGACAAAAACACCAGACACCCAGTAAACCAGAAAAAAACAACCAGACACCAGTAAACCAGAAAAAAAAACAACCAGACCAGTAAAACCAGAAAAAAAACAACCAACCAGAAACCAGAAAAAAACAACCAACCCAGTAAACCAGACAAAAACCAGACACCCAGTAAACCAGACAAAAACAGCCAGACACCCAGTAAACCAGACAAAAACAGCCAGACACCCAGTAAACCAGTAAACCAGAAAAAAACAACCAGACACCCAGTAAACCAGAAAAAAAACAACCAGACACCCAGTAAACCAGAAAAAAACAGACACCCAGTAAACCAGAAAAAAACAACCAGACACCCAGTAAACCAGAAAAACAACAACAACCAGACACCCAGTAAACCAGAAAAAACAACAACCAGACACCAGTAAACCAGAACAACCAGACACCCAGTAAACCAGAAAAAACAACAACCAGACACCCAGTAAACCAGACAAAAACAACCAGACACCCAGACGACCAGCCAGAGCAACCAGCCAACCGTTAAATGCGGACGGGAACGTAGCCTCCCCCTTTGGCGTTGGAAGTAAAAATAGTCGAGCCTAAACTTGGCAGCCTACCTGACTGTTTGGATAGGCCTACGCGCAACGAGGCCGTGCTCCTCTGCCCTGTCTAATTATTGTGTCAAGGAAGATGTATTTACGCACCTCGGCGGAGGAGAAAAACAAGAAAAAAAGGAAAAAAGAAAAGAAAAAAAAAAATCCTGTGTTCTTTTCAGTTGTTTTCGAAAGAGTTGTTCTGGTGCTAGATTGTTTGTTATTTGTTTATTTATGTTTTTTTTACTTGTTCATTTATTTGTTTGTTCTTGCTTAAGAAACAAATTTAGTTATATTGATTGTAAATACTAGTTTTATTATAATGTACACGGTATAAAAGGCATTGCGAAGGGGTAGTTAGGAGATTGATGATAATTGACTGATAATGATGGCACTAATGATAACAAATTTGTTAATGAGACAATGATCATAATAGGAAGATAATTCCTAGTACCACTATCACCGACATTACTGCTATTATTACCACCACTGCCACCACCACGGCTACCACTATTACTACCATACCACCACCACTATCACCATCACTACACTGCCACCACTACGACTACCACAACCATCACCACCATCACTACAATGAACAACCATAACCACCACTACACACACTGCCACGACTACCACCAACATTACCACCAATACCATCACCACCACCACTATCACCACCATAACCACCACCACCACTACAATCACCATCACCATCACACTACCACCATCACCACCACCACTATCCTCCCAGCAACCAGCCACCACCACTACCACCCTCACCACCACCATCATCACCACTACAGCCAACCACCATCACAACCAGCACCACACTCACTACAACCAACCACACCACCATCATCACCACTACAGCCAACCACCATCACTACCACCACCACACTCACTACAACCAACCACCACCACTACCACCATCAGCACCACCGCCACACTGACTAAAACCAACCACCATCACTAATACCACCATTACCACTACCCCAAAAGGCGACGATACCCAAAATTGGCACAGTATACCTTCCTACCCTCACCACCACTACCACCACCACCTCACTCACCACCACCGTTACCACCATCACCACCACTACCACCACCACCTCACTCACCACCACCATTACCACCACCACTACCACACTCACCACCTCCACCACACCATCACAACCACTATCACCACCACACTTCCACCATCACCACCACACTCACTACAACCACCACCACCATCACTACCACTACCAACCACCCCAACTACCCCACAAGGAGCCGACACCCCAAATTGGCCCAGTATACTACCACCATCACCACCACACTCACTACAACCAACACCACCATCACCACCACTACCACCACCACCTCACTCACCACCACCGTTACCACCACCAGCACTACCACCACCACCTCACTCACCACCACCATACCACCACCACTACC
Source organism: Penaeus vannamei (assembly GCF_003789085.1). NCBI lineage: Eukaryota > Metazoa > Arthropoda > Malacostraca > Decapoda > Penaeidae > Penaeus > Penaeus vannamei. The sequence goes on along the minus strand of NW_020870432.1, from coordinate 242,307 downwards.
ACACTCACCACCTCCACCACACCATCACAACCACTATCACCACCACACCATCACAACCACTATCACCATCATACCCACACCACTACCACCATCACCACCACCACCACCACACTCACTATCACCACCAACCACCACCATCACCACTACCACCACCCCAACTACCCCACAAGGCCCATCCCCAAATTGGCACACTACACCTTCCTACACTCAGGATGACTCTACAGATCAATACGACACAGGAAGAGTAGACGCTTAAAGTCACATGTCAGCGGCGACTTTACGTGACAATATTGAAAGTCAAAAAAAAAAAAAAAAGAAGAAAAAAAAAGCTTCGTAATAACTGCCACATGAAGAATCTTTGACGAGTCGCGGCCTTTTTTTTTTTTTTTTTTTTTTTGCGAAAGAGGGAAAGAAAGGGGGGGGGGATGTGTCTCTGATCTCCGGTGGAAAGAGTTGGTTGGTTTGGAATGACGGTGTTATTTTACTCTCTCTGTTTTTCTTCTCTCTCTTTCCCTCCTTCACTCACTCACTCTTACTCCCTCTCTCTCTTTCTATTCATCTCTCTCTCCCTCTCTCTCCCACACCCATTATCTCTCTCTCCTCTCTTTCTATCATCTCTCTCTCTATCTCTCTCTCTCTCTCTCTCTCTCTCTCTCTCTCTCTCTCTCTCTCTCTCTCTCTCTCTATATATATATATATATAATATATATATATATATATATATATATATATATATATATGTATATATATATATATATATATATATATATATTATATATATATATATATATATATAATATATATATGTCCGTCTTTTTTCTCTCTTTCATATTCGTTGTTATTGCTCTCTCTCTCCTCTCTCCCTCTCCCCCTCCCCGTCTCTCTATCTCTCTATCTCTTTCTATCTCTCTTTTCCTCTCTGTGTGTGTGTGTGTGTGAGTGTGCATGTGTGTGTGTCCACCTGTATCTTTCTCTCTCTCTCTTTCATAAAAAAAGATGAGGAAGAGCGAAAGAGAGAAGGGAAATGAAGAATGGCAAGACAGACAAGTGAGCCAAACGAAGGAACGAAACAGAGCGAGAGGGAGGAAGGAAGGAAGAACAGGGGAAAAAGGGGAGAGGAAGAGGGGAGAGTAGCACGAGGGGAGAGGAAGGAACGAAATAGAGCGAGAGGGAGGAAGGAAGGAAGAAAAGGGGAGTGGAAGGGGAGAGGTAGCACGAGAGGGGAAGAAGGAACGAAACAGAGCGAGACGAGGAACGAAGGAAGGAAGGAAGAACAGAGAAGAGGGAGAGACACGGGGAGAAGGAAGGAAGAAGAGGGGAGAAGAGGGGAGAGTAGCACGAGGGGAGAAGAAGGAACGAAACAGAGCGAGACGAAGGAAGGAAGGAAGAACAGAGAGAGAAGAGGGGAGGGTAGCACGAGGGGAGATCAAATTCATAATGCGGAGATTAAAAGCGCCAACCGCGGCTGTTTCCCGCGAGGAAGGAAGCCCCTGGAAATACGAGCAGATGGCCGGGCTGCGCGGAAACGAAACGCAGAGATAACGACGAAAATGGAGGATAAATAATCGGTGAATGCACGTTATATATATATTTATTTTTTTTGTACCGTCTCCATGGATGAATGATCCTATTTTGTCCCCTATATAACTTGGCGGTATATTTTGTCACGTGCATGGGGGATACAGTTATTTATCGTATGCATTTTCCCCCACACGGATTCACCGACAATATAACTCGCCACTCGTATAAACCAACAGGTAGATATATATAAAGGCGCGAAACAGAGAGATAGAGAGGAAGGGAGAGAGAGGAGAAGGGAAAAAGCGACAGGTGGTGTTGCAGCGGACGTAGCCGAGGCCGGAAGGAAATGCGCGGGAATTATGTCGCCATGTCTGCCCGCCTCCCTCGCGCCCGTGGTCACGTGACTGCGGATTCGCTCTGCCCTCCCGTTGGAATTTTGTCGCTTTTTTTTTACTCATTCTGGCTGGCTTTTTCTTTTCTTTTTTTTTTTTTCTCTCGTTCGTTTTCGTTATTGTTCTCTCTCGCTAGCTCTTGTTCTTTCTTTCTTTCTCTCTGTCTGTCTGTTTGTCTGTCTGCCTCTCTCTCTCTCTCTCTCTCTCTCTCTCTCTCTCTCTCTCTCTCTCTCTCTCTCCTCTCTCTCTCTCTTCTCTCTCTCTCTCTCTCTCTCTCTCCTCTCTCTCTCTCTCTCTCTCTCTCTCTCTCTCTCTCCTCTCTCTCTCTCTCTCTCTTCTCTCTCTCTCTCTCTCTCTCTCTCTCTCTCTCTCTCTCTCTCTCTCTCTCTCTCTCTCTCTCTCTCTCTCTCTCTCTCTCTCTCTCTCTCACTCTCTCTCTCTCTCTCTCTCTCTCTCTCTCTCTCTCTCTCTCTCTCTCTCTCTCACTCTCTCTCTCTCTCTCTCCTCTCTCTCTCTCTCTCTCTCTCCTCTCTCTCTCTCTCTCTCTCTCTCTCTCTCTCTCTCTCCCTCCCTCCCTCCCTCCTCCCTCCCTCCCTATCTCATTCTCTCCTCTCTCTCTCTCTCTCGGTTTGTCTATCCATCTCCCTAACTACCTATTTATTTTCTACAGGTTTATCTACCTCCATCTACATATCTCCATATCTCTACCTTACCTATCTCACTATCCTCACCCCCCCCCCCCCGATTATCTCTCTTTCTTCCTTTGTTAACTACAATAACTTAATCTCTCTTTTGTATGTCTTTTTTTCTCTCTCTTTCTTCCTCTGTTTACAACACTACCCTAATATATCTTGTTTTTTTTCTTCTCTCTTCTTTTCTTTGTTAACCACAATATCTTAATCTCTCTTGCTTTGTATGTCTTTTTTTCTCTCTCTTTCTTCGTCTTGTTTTGTATACGTTTTTTTTTCTCTCTCTCTTCCATGCTCTATATCTTCGTTTCTTTACTGCTTCCCTCCTTTCAATATTTCTCATTTTACATATCTTTAATGTTTATCTTTAATGCTACATACATCACATATGCTTTCATTTTTTTTTGTCTTTCTCCTCTTCCTATTCCTCCGTTCTTCTAAATTTTCCTTTGGTCTGTCTTTCGTACTTGGCCACTTTGCTGCCAGAAATGATTCTCCTGAAATTCCTGCTTTTATATTCTCTTTGTCTTTTCCTGCTCTTTCAGTACTTCTTTTCTTTTCATTTTCATTGTTTTTACCTTTTGTTCTTGTCTTTTTTATTTTATTCTTACTTTGATTTTCTTTTCTTTTCACCTTTTTTCTTGTCTTTTTTAATTTTTACTTTTTTTGTTCTTTTTTGTTTTCTTGTTCTTGTCTCTTTTATTTTATTCTTATCTTTGTTCTTATTTTTTCACTTTTTGAAGATATTTTTCTTCTTTTTGTTTCTATTTTCCCTTCTATCTTTTTATCATTCTTTCTATCTTTTTTTCCTTCTTCTATTTTGCCTTATTCATTCTTTCTATCTTTTTTCCCTTATTTTCTTCTTTCTATCTTTTTTTCCTTATTACTATTTTTTCCGTGTTTTCCTTTCCTACTATTTTCCCCCTATTTCCTTCTTTCTATTTTTTTCCTTATTTTCTTCTATCTTTTTTTCCTTATTACTACTTTTCCATTCCCTTCTTACTATTTCCCCCCTTATTTCCTTCTTTCTATCTTTTTTCCCCTTATTTTCTTCTTTCTATTTTTTCCTTATTACTATTTTTTCCGTGTTTCCTTCTTTCTATTTTTTCCTTACTTTCTTCTTTCTATCCTTTTTTTTCCTTATTACTACTTTTCCATATTCCCTTCTTACTATTTTTCATATTCCCCATTATTTTTTCCATATTCCCTTCTCTTACTATTTTTTTCCCTTCTTACTCCCCTATTTCCTTTTTTTCTATTTTTTTCCTTCTTTCTATTTTTTCCTTCTTTCTTTTTTTTTCTTCCTCTTTTCACGAAACACCAACGAGGACATGTTATTTCTCCCTTCCGTTGTCTTGTCTCTTGCGTTTCCCTTTCTTGTCGAGAAAATTCCGAGATGCTTTTAGCGGTGTCCTTCTGCCTGTCTTCCTTGCGAAACGTAATTCCAAAACTATTTTTTTTTCTTCTTTTCTTTTACTGTTTTTATGCGAGACGGTCTTCCAAAATGTTTTTATTATATTATTATTATTTATTATTTACTTATTTATTTATTTATTTTCATTCTTTATTCATTATTATTATTATTATTATTTTTTTTTTTTTTACTTGGCAGTTTTTTTTTTTGCGAGACGCTTTTCCAAAACGTGTCATTTTTTTCTTTCTTTTTTGTTGTTTTTGTTTTTCGCGAGTTGCTTCTATGGCTTCA
>NW_020870432.1:228000-230500 GCF_003789085.1 Penaeus vannamei | reverse complement strand
GAGAGAGAGAGAGAAGAGAGAGAGAAGAGAGAGAGAGAGGAGAGAGAGGAGAGAGAAGAGACGAGGAGAGAGAGAGATGAGAGAGAGATAGACAGATTAGAGAGAGAGAGAGAGAGAGAGAGAGAGAGCGAGAGAGAGAGAGAGAGAGAGAGAGAGAGAGAGAGAGAGAGAGAGAGAGAGAGAGAGAGAGACAGAGAGAGAGAGCGAAGAAGAAACGAAAGACAAAACATATAAAACTAGATAAAACCGGGTTAAAATAGCTCCGATAGCATTGTATGCAATAGAGAAAGACAAGAAAAGAAACAAAGAATAAAGCAGATCCCAATACCCCTATCACTACCCTCCTCTCCCTCTCTCTCCCCCTCTCCCTCTCCCTCCCTCCCCCCCTTATCACCATCACCAAAATCCCGGGCGCGTGAACAGCGGCAACGTCGCCACAAAAACCTCGCCAGCGGGTGAGACGTGGCAACGCCGGGTCGATGTGTTTCACCACACATGGCAACAAGCGCGACGTTGCCAAGTCTCCCACTCCCCCTCCTCCCCTCCCTCCTCCACCCTCCTCCTACCCTTCCTCCTACCCCTCCCCTCCTTGTTATAACAGCATATGAACATACGGTCGAAAAATAGCACGAAAGTTTGCCGCGTTCGGTGTAAAATAGCCTGAATGTGCAACGTTAAGGGGAAACAAGACCTGATATATGAGAATAGTGGAGTTAGCGAGAGAAGGTTTAGCTGTTGGAGCTTTAGTTTACCTTGAGGTGTCACCTTAAGGGGGGTGTGGTTGGGGCGGGGTTGGGGGGAGAGGGGAGAGGGAGGGGGAGATGAGGGTTGAGGGGGTGGGGTGGGGGTGGGGGGTTGGGGGTGGGTGGGGTGGGGGAAGGGGGAGAGGGAGAGAGGGGGGGGCTGAAGGAGGGAGGAGGAACTGGTGGAAGAGAGAGAGAGAGAGAGAGAGAGAGAGCGAGAGAGAGAGAGAGAGAGAGAGAGAGAGAGAGAGAGAGAGACAGACAGAGACAGAGACAGACAGACAGACAGACAGACAGACAGACAAATGAAGGGAGGAAGAGAGAGAAGGAAAAGGAGAACAAGATGGAGGGAGAAATAGACGATAATAAGGAGGAAGAAGAAGACGAACACGAGAAGGAGGTGGAGAATGAAGAGGAAAATAAGAAAGAGAAGAGAGAGTAGATGAAAGAAGGGAGAGAAGAGAAGAGGAAGAGGAACGAAGTATGAGAGAGATAAGAGTAAAGACGATAATAAAGAATAGGAGAAACGGAGATAGGAATAGAGGAGAGATGAGGATGAAAGTAAGAGAAGGAAAACGAGGAGAAGAGAAGAGAGAGAGGAGAGGTAAATGAGGAATGTGAGAAAGACGAAAAGAAGAAGAGAAAAAGGAGGAAAAGACAGAGACGAAGAAGAAACGAAGAAGGAGGGGAAGAAGAAGATAAAGGAGATGGGAAACGGAGATAACGAAGGAAAGAAAGAAATAGAAAGAACGAAAGAAATGGGAAGAGAAATGAATTAGGAACAGAAAGAGAAGAAGAAGAAGAAGATGATGATGACGAGAATATAGAAAAAGAGAAGATAATGAGGAAGAGGAATACGAAGAGGAGGAGGAGGAGGAGGAAGAAGAAGAATAGGAGGAGGAGAGGATTAAGGAGAAAGGAATAGAAGAGGAAGAAGTAGGAGAGGAGAAGGAAGAAAGAGAAGGAGAAGAAGAGATGAGTAGGAGGAGTAGGAGGAGGGAGGAGTAGACAGAAGAGGAGGGAAGAAGAAGAAGAGGAGTAGAAAGAATAAAAAGAAGAAGAAGACGAAGAAGAGGAATAGAAAGAAAAGGAAGAAGAGGAAGAAAAAGAAGAGGAAGAAGAAGAGGAGGAGGAGGAGGAGGAGGAGGAGGGTGACTGTCCGTCCCAAGGCAAGAGGGAAGAACACACCGGTTGCCTGGTATGACCCCTTGGTATGACCACTTGGCGACCCTGGTTATGTGCCTGGTACTGTTCCTTCTCGAGCCTCGGGTACAAGGCAGCGGCAACCGCTTCTCGGACTGCTTCTTCCCCCCCCCTCCTCCTCCTCCTTCTCTTCTTCTTCTTCTTGTTCTCTCTTCTTCTTCTTCTTTCTCCTTTTCTTGTTGTTGTTGTTGTTCTCCTTCTTCTCCTTATTTTTCTTCTTCTTCTCCTTTTTGTTCTCCTCCTTCTTCTCTTCTTCCTTCTTCTTCTCCGTCTCCTTCTTCTCCTTATTCTTCTTCTTGTTCTCCTTCGTCTCCTTATTCTTCTTCTTCTTCTTCTTCTCCGTCTCCTTCTTCTTCTCCTTATTCTTCTTCTTCTCTTCTTCCTCCTCCTGTCCTTCTCCTTCTCTTCCTTCTTCTTTCTCCTTCTTCTCTTCTTCCTCCTCCTCCTGTCTCCTCTGTCTCCTTCTCCTTTTTCCTTCTCCTTCTCTTCTTCATATTCCTCTTTCTCCTCCTCTGTCTCCTTCTGCTTCTCTTCTTCCTACTCTTACTCCTCTC
>NW_020870432.1:223000-225500 GCF_003789085.1 Penaeus vannamei | reverse complement strand
CTGAGAATGAGAGAGATACGAAGATGGAAAACAAAATCGAGATAATTATTTTTACGGCAAGGGGGAAACGATCCGAAATCATTTTAAATAGTGCCGGGGAATTTCCTTTTGATGAACGGCTTTCCTCTCCCTCCTTCGATTCGAATCCCCCGCGCCCTTCTTTTTCCCCCGTTGACTAGAGTTTCCCGGAGTTAATAATGGCAGTCTAACGGTGATCCGCTTACCCGGTATTATTTCATCTAAGCTCCGTCGGGTGTAATTGGCAACATTGTCCGAACGAGGCTTAGCCGAACGGAGGCGTGGGAGGCGGACGGATCCGTATCGACTGGATGACGCTGCACGAACGGGGGGAATTTGGCGCCAAAATTTGAAAGCGACGGTGCCATGTCAGCGCTAGTTATAGGAATTTTCCTTTGTGTTTGTATTTGCAACGTAAGAGGGAATTGGGAGAGAGGAGAAAGTGAAAGTGGTTCGAAGGCTGTTGGAAAATTGTCAAGAGAAATAAAGAGGAACTGTCATACTGGCAGACAGACAGACAAACAAACGGAGAGCAAACGTGCCGATAGACAGACAGACATTGCATATACGGCAACAGATAGACTAAAAAAAAAATCAGGAATCCGCCATTTGTCTCTAACCGTGCTCGAACCTCCGAAACACGAGGTGAGCCACGTGAGATATCGCTCGAGACAAACTCAACACATGGCGGAACACATTTCCGTTATCAGCTGGCCATGTTTTACGACGTTTAACCTGATTGCACCGCGTGGCAGAGAGATATTGTTCATCCAGCGGGAATTTCTGAGTGCTTGAAGTCTGCAGGCGAAATTTGTGTAGGTAATACGATCTGTGCGTTCGCAAAGTGGAGCTTGTCAGGTTAATTAGCTTTTCAAAATGTAAAAATTGGCTGGTGATGATATGTAATGACGATTCCACATAATGTTATTGTATAGATGTATAGTACATGTAGACACGTGTGGGAATTTTTATTCCCTTTGAATTGTACGGCACCGTATTTATTTGCTAATTTGACTCGATAACTAAAAAAAAATATATATACAGTGCATCGTTTCATCAATTATAAACACTTCGTAAACCCAGCTGGGACCCGACACAACCCCCTACCACCCCCTACCACACCCCTACGCCCCCCCACGCCCCTACGCCCCACGCCCCCTGTACGCCCCCTCCCCCCTTGAATCCCCTTTGACACACGATTTTTTTTTTTTAGTCAGAGACACAGGAGCTCCCTTTGTGACGTCCCGGGCTGTGGGGTATATCAGTGGGTACGTTGGTGTCCTTGCTACGTGCATGATGGTTCTATTTGGGGATTTGTTTTGTTTTCGTCCTTGTTTTAAAAAAGAGGATTGATATGTATATTTTGTTATTTATTTTTGTGTGTGTGTTTGTGTTTTGCTTTGATATTATTCGTGTGTATTATCGTTGTTGTCGATAAAACGGTCTCATTTGTTGCTTTGTTTTTCCGTGTTTTTTTTATTGTTGTTTAGATCTGGCCTTCTTTTTTTCATTTTCCTACTCTTCACTTCCATTCTTCACATCCTCATTTCATCATAATTATTATCATTCTCATTTCATTCGTTGACATCGGTTATCTCTTCCTCCGCTTCTTTTAAATCTCTCCCTCCCCCTCTTTCCTCTGCTTCCTTTCCTTCCTCTATGTAACCCGTACAATCACCTCCTTTAATTTTTTATCCTTCCCTCCTCCCCCTCTCTTCCTCACCCGCTCTTCCTCTCTAAGCTTCCCCTCTCCCCTCCCCCTCCCCCTCCCCTCTCCCCTCTCCTCTCCCTCTCCCTTCCCTTCCCCTCTCCTCTCCCCTTCTCCTCCCTCTCTCCCTTCTCCCCCCCTCTCCTTTTCTCCCCTCTCCCCTCCCTCTCTCCCCTTCTCCCCTCTCCTTTGTCCCCTCCCCCTCCCCCTCTCCCCTCCCCCTCCCCCTCCCCCCCCTTCTGCGTTCGTGCGGTAATGACCGGGTGAAGGGATGACGGACGAGGGGAGTGATGAATGAAGTCAGCGGTCATGGGTCCGGACGAATCGTCGGTGATGACGCAGCGATGGCGGGACCTTAGGCTGTGATCGCACGTTTACGGTCGTCGTTATTGTGTATTAGTGCCCTCCTTCTCTCTCTCCTTCCCCCTCTCCGCCCACTCCCTCCCTCCTTCCCCTCTTCTTTCTTCGTCTTCTCTCTGTCCTCTTCCTGTTTCAGTCTTCCGCCGTTCGATGTTCGTCTTCGCTTGACTTTGACTTCGTCTTGGTCTCTTGCGTTTGTCCTGCGTCCTCGTTCGTTCTTCTTTCTCCCTCGTTTTGCCATTTTTTTCTCCATTCACGTGTTGTTTGAGTCCCTGTGTTCTTTATCTTCTCTCTCCTTATTCATCTTGTCCACTCCGCTCTCCCTTCTGTTCTTCTACGCTCTCTCCTCCTTCCCTTATTCCCCCTTCCTCTCCTCTCCCCTGCTTTTCATCTCATCCTCCTCCTCCTTCCGTA
>NW_020870432.1:215500-218000 GCF_003789085.1 Penaeus vannamei | reverse complement strand
CTCCTCCCCTCCACCAGCCCCTACTTTCTCTCCCCCTCTCCTCCCCTCCCCCCTCATCATCTCCTCCACCTCTCCTCCTTCTCTCCCTTGCCATCTACCTCCCTAACCTCCCACCGGCCCCCTACTTTCTCTGCCCTCTCCTCCCCTCCCCCTCACCCCACCTCCCTTGTCGACATCGTTAAGTAGAGTGAATATGTTGTCATGGTGACTATACACACGCGCGCGTCTACTGTACCTATCCCCCTTACCCTCTCTCTCTCTCCCCACTCCCCTCTCCTCCCCCCATCTCTCTCTCCTCCCCTCCTTCCTCTCCTCCCTCTCCTCTCTCCTCTCCCCCCTTTCCTCTCTGTGTCTGATATCTGTGTGCCATGAATAGTTTTTTTTTGGGGTAGTCGGCATTTTTTTTTTATGTATTACTTATTCAATTTAATTAAGTAATGTTTTATGCATTTGTTTGTTTGTCTTTATTTATGAATTTACGTCTTACTTATTATTTGTTTATTTACTCATTTATTTTGTTCACGTAATCCTTCGCTGTTCCAGTAGAATTCAGATCCTGCGCCCACCATCAATCGTTTTCAATGTAAAGTCGAAATGAAACGATTCGGAACCAGTCTGTCATTTACCTCTTTGCACCCACTTTACGTTGTGAATCATGACGGATTAGTCGCGACCGAATCTCAAGATAAGATAAAAATTAAGATAAAGATAGAAAAAAAAGGGAAAAAGAAAAAAACACAGGAATTTAGGAGTCAGCTGATCCAGAGACAACAAAACAGAGAGAGGGTTCAGTTAACTTTTGTGGGTCATATATTTTCTGTTTCTTTTTTTTTCGTTTTTTGTCGTGAAGGACGTGATGATAGCGCCGCGGCTGTGGATGATAATGTGATTGGGTGTTGTTTTTGTTGTGGTTCTTGCGTTATCTCTGTTTGTTGTTTTGTGTTTTTTGTTTTGTTTGTTTGGCTTCTGATTTTTACTACTTTCGCTTTTTAGGATTTTTCGTACTGTGGTTTCCTTATGGGAGTGTTAAGTGTCTTTTTGGCGTTTCTTTGCTTGTTTATTTGCTTATTTTTATATAGGAATATTCTGTTCACTCTTTTGTTTATACTTTTTTTTTTTTTTTTTTTTTTTTTTTTTGCATTTTTCCAATTTTGGGTTGCGTGTTTATATATTACATTTTGTATTGTATTTTGTTGACTTTTTCATTTATTTTATTATTATTACATTATTATTACTTGTTTATGCATTACATTTAATTTTTTGTTGATTACATTTTTGTTTTCCTGTTCATGTATTACATTTTTCGATTTACTTTTCCATTTTACGCGATATGTCTGTTACTACTTTACATGCAATATCACAAGCTTTTGATAAACATTTGTTATCGAGCTGAACGGTCAGTCATTCTGCCCCTTAGGAACGTGGCAGCTTCTTCGCCCGAATCCAGTTCAGTATCTCTCGTTCGTTCCGGAGCAGCTCGCCCGGTCTCCAAATCTGCATATAACAAATAAGGCTTGGAAGATGGGCGTGCTCCGTCTCTCCTCGGTTTCCCTCCCGCTTTCCCTCCCGCTTTCCCTCTCCCTCTGTCGGGTGGGGGAGGCGTCGTCCTGGGATAGTCCTCAGCTGGGATGTGGCGTGACTTTGTGCGTTTCTCTGTCTGGCTGTCTTAGTCTTTACGCGTTGGATTTCCCTCTCTGTGTCTCTGTCTTTCTGTTGTGTTCTCTTTTTCTTTCTTTCTCTTTTTCTCTTCTCTTTCTTTTTCTCTTCTCTCTCTTTCTCTTTCTTCTCTCTCTCTCTCTCTCTCTCTCTCTCTCTCTTCTCTCTCTCTCTCTCTCTCTCTCTCTCTCTCTCTCTCTCTCTCTCTCTCTCTCTCTCCTTCTCTCTCTTTTCTCCTCTCTCTCAGTATATCTCTCTATCTACCTATCTCTCCCTCCTCCCACTCGTTTTATAACAAAAAGTTACAGGAACAAAACGATAAACGAGGCTCATGTATTTAAATCCCTTTACATTATGCATGGGGCAAGAGGCGGAAAAAAGTGGCCGCATTTGAGCTCTTTCCGCCGTCGCTGTCACACGGAAGGGCGCGGCGGGGGCTGTCAGCTGTCTCGGGCCCCAGCGACAGCCCCCCCCCCCGCCCGCATATATTCCAGCCGGACTCCCTGCCGTCTCCCGATTTTCCAGGAAATTCCCGTAGCCATTCCGGGATTCCAGATCGCGCTCCGTCCTTCTTTCCCCCTTTTTGCCCCCTCTCTTCTCTCTCTCTCTCTGGGTCTCTCGTTCTCTGGTTCTCTCCTATTTCTCTCTTCTCTCTTCTTCTCTCTCTCTCTCTCTTTCTCTCTTCTCTCTCTCTCTCTCTCTCTCTCTCTCTCTCTCTCTCTCTCTCTCTCTCTCTCTCTCTCTCTCTCTCTCTCTCTCTCTCTCTCTCTCCATCTCCTCACCCTCTCACCCTCACCCTTCTCCCTCCTCCCTCTCTCTCTCTCTCTCTCTCTCTTCCATCCTC
>NW_020870432.1:205500-210500 GCF_003789085.1 Penaeus vannamei | reverse complement strand
TGGACGCGCAGCTGGGGTTAGCAGTGTCTTTTTGTCAGGGGTCCAAGCCAGAGACCATTAACAAAGCCGCCAGCACGGGATCCTATTGTAAGGTCCGTGACATGTCCCACGCGCGCGCATCTCGCTCGTCTTCTGTTTCCCGCCCTCCCGCTAAGCGCACGTGCGGCGCCATTTTTTTTTTTCGCTTTGCTTATTTTTGTTTGTTTGGTGTTTGTTAGATCTCTTTCTCTGTATTTGTGTTTCTGTTTTTGGATCTCTCTCTCTCTCTTCTCTCTCTCTCTCTCTCTCTCTCTCTCTCTCTCTCTCTCTCTCTCTCTCTCTCTCTCTCTCTCTCTCTCTCTCTCTCTCTCTCTCTCTCTCTCTCTCTTCTCTCTCTCTCTCTTCCTTCATTCTCTCTTCCCTTTTTCTCTCCCTCCTCCCTTTCTCCCTCCCTTTCTCCCTCCCCTCTCCCTCCCTCCCTCCCTCCTTCCCTCTCTGCGTTTCCCTTTCCGCGTCTGTTTGCCTCTTTGTTTGTCTCTCTGTCTTTCACACACACACACTTCTCCCTCTTTCCCCTTCATAAGCTCTGGGAAAGTGTTCATTTTCTCGAGTTACGGAAAACGGAAGGAACGAACACCGGAGTCCGTTTATATATATATATATATATATATATATATATATATATATATATATATATTATATATATATATATATATATATATTGAGCCCCGCGAGAATCTGTTCGTTTGCATATTCGTTATTTTCTATGATGATAACGATGGTGATGATGATGATCTCCGCTTTCATTGGTGTCTCATTTCGTTTTTGTTATAATTGTTATTGTTGTGGTTTTAGGTTTTATTAGAATCGTCATTATTATTATTATAATTGTTGGTATTATTATTGTTATTATTATTGTTATTGATGATGATAATGATGATTATCAGTATTTTCATCTTTATCACTGTCATTATTCTTATCGTTGCTATTATTGTTATTGTCATTATCGCCATGATTATTATTGCCTTTATAATTATTGCAGTTATTTTTATGGTGTTGCAGTTCTTGTTGCTCCTGCTTCGTTTGTTTTGTTGTTTGTTTTTTTATGGATGTTCGGGCATTCCGTCGCCGCTGTAAATCTCCCTGTGACAGGCCGCGATATCATGTTATTATATTACATTAAGGGTTATCTTATCGGTTTCGTGTGGCGGTGATGCGGCTGAGTCACGGGCTTGCAATGCGGGCGAAGTCTGTCTGGAGAGAAGGAGAAGAAAATCTGAATTGTAAACAGGCGAAGGTTAGCTTGCGCTCGCTCAGATAGACACCTACGCTCGCACTTACGTAATTACACCCACACGTACGCACGCAGGTACGCACACACACTGACACACACACACACACACACACACAACACACACACACACACACACACCACACACACACACACACACACACACACACACACACACACACACACACACACACACACACACACACGCACACGCTTACACACACACACGCACACACACACACACACACACACGCACACACACACACACACACACACACACAACACACACACACATCACACACACACACACACACACACACACACACACACACACACACACACACACACACACACACACACACAACACACACACACCCACACACACACACACACACACACACACACACACACACACACACACACACACACACACACACACACACACACACACAACAACACAACACACACAACACACAAACACACACACACACTAACACAACAAACACAATCTCCGTATTTTACATAAACAGTTGCAAGTGTACAATGTACAGAATAGGAAATAAAAATGCGAAAAACAGCAAACAAACAAGCAAACAAAGCCCCCCCCCCCCCCTCCGCAACCAATGAGCTGAAAGCCTCGCCACCGGCTTAAGGTCGTGACGTCACAGCCCCGCGCCGCCGGCCGTCCGTCAGCCAGTTTATGAAGCCATACTTTAAGCTCCAATCAAAATAATGTAAGCAGGAGCCTGTAGCGCGGCGGCCTGCATATAGATGACGCAATATGGAGCATCTGGTGTGGACGGAGTGAGCCGCCCGCGACGCGTCAGCAGTGCGGCCGGAGGGGCGGGATGAAGATCATTTCGCTTGATTAAATCTTTATGCCGGAGACTATCGCCCGGTTGGCTCGTTTGTGGGGTATTTGTGTGTGTGAATGTGTCGGTGTTCACAATATACATAACTCACACACACATACGTACGCTCACGCGCGCACGCACGCACTCTCACACTCGCATCACGTCACACCACACCATACTACACCACACAACACTACTCTACATCACACCACACCACACCAGACACACACACTAACACAATTACTTACACACGCGCTCGCGTGCGCGATAGATAGATAGATAGATGGATATATAAGCGTTGCACATGGGCCGTGCATTCCCGCGCGTGCCCCGCCCCTCAGGAGGCCCAGACCGCGGCGCTGCGAGTCCTGTTGACACAAGTTCTTCAATGAATGCGTAACGAAGCACATCCTCGAGGAGGGCTTCGGACAGCGACGGGGGAAGAGGGGAGGGGGAGGAGGAGGCGAGGGTGCGGTGTTTACTCAAAGGGCTGCGGTCCGGTCTGTGCCTGCGGCCGCGGCGGAAGGACGGAGGAAGGGGCAGGCTGGAGGCGACGAACTTTATCACTCGCTACTTTTGCATGCTGTTTGCGGCGGATAATGTTTTCAAGGTTGAGGAGCTGTTTGGGGTGGAGGGCGCCGGGAGGGGTTCGTGGGCGAATTTGGTGAGGACGCGATCAGGTGGTCTCTTTTCTTTTTTGCTCCCTCCTTCTCCCTCCCTCTCTTCCGATCCCCTCCTCCTCCCCCCTCCTCCTTCTTCACTCCTGCCGCTCCCTCTCCCCCTTTTCAACGCCGCCACCTCCTGTCCTCTCCCCTCCCCTCCCTCCTCCTCCTCCTCCTCTCCTTTTCACACCTGCCGCCCCCTCTCCCCCTTTTCAACACCGCCACCTCCTGTTCCCTCCCTCCCTCCTCCTCCTCCCCCTGCCCTTCTTTTCTTCTCTCCTCCTCTCTCTGTCTCTTTTATCCCTCCTTCGCATTGTTTCTTGTCCTCCCTCCTCTCCTTCCGCCCCGTTTTGATCCCGACGCCCATCTTCCCTCGGCGACGGACATCCCCCCCCCCCACCCCTCCTGGCCTTTGAAGACACTTGGGCGCGGAGGCTGGAGGCGCGAGATGGAAGCCAAGTCGATGTATATTGATAGATGAAAGGTTTTCCCTTCTACACCCCCCCCCCCCTTCCCCTCCCTCCCCCCACCGCGTCGGAGAATAAGGGTCCTTGAGGTTGATGGGACCGAGGAGATGGAGGTGGATGGAGGTGGAGGAGGAGGGGGAGGTGGAGGTGGAGGTGGAGAGGAAGATGGAGGTGGAGGAGGAGGAGGTGGAGGAGGAGGAGGAGGAGGAGGAGGAAGGAGAAGGAGGAGGAGGAGGAGGAGGAGGAGGAGGAGGAGAGGAGAAGAAGAAGAAGAAGAAGAAGGAAGGAAGAAGAAGAAGAAGAGAAGAAGAAGAAGAAGAAGAAGAAGAAGAGAAGAGAGAAGAGAGAGAAGAAGAGAAGAAGAAAGAAGAAGAAGAAAAGGAAGAAATGGAGATGGAGAAAAGAAGTGAAGAACGAAGAAGGGAGGAGAAAGAGAAGGAGAAATAGGAGTGAAGATAGGAGAAGAGAACAAAGGAAGGGAAAGTAAGAGATACAGAAGGAGAATAGAGGTGAAGAAAGGAGAGAAGAAAGGACTGTGAGATAGTGGCGGAAAATGGGAGATGGACTGGCGGAAAGTCGATGCTGCTTGTTCAAAGGCTGGAAGGAAAGGGAAAAAGGAAAAAATGAGGGAGAGGGGGAAGGAGAGAGAGAAACTGAAAGAGAGAGGGAGAGGGAGGGAAGGAGAGAGAGAGAGGAGAGAGAAAGAGAGAGAGAAGGAGAGAGAGAGAGAGAGAGAGAGAGAGAGAGAGAGAGAGAGAGAAGAGAGAGAGAGAGAGAGAGAGAGAGAGAGAGAGAGAGAGAGAGAGAGAGAAGGGAGAGAGGGTAGAATGGAGAAGGAATCAAAGGAACCAGAGTCAGACAAGCAAGAGCGAACAGGCAGTCAGACACATAACGGAATTTTAAAGAGACAACACGATGGAGCTGCCATTGATCTGTCGCCGCGCCTTCGTCAGACCGCCCGTGCGTGCATGCGGGCGGGCGGGCGGGCGGGCGTCCTTCGTGCCTCGTTCGCACGTCTCGCGGGCTCGTCTTTGTGCATTCGTGGCGGGCGGGCGGCGTATGTGCGTGCGTGGTGTGGGAGCGCGGAAGTAGAGCGGCGAGGGGGGGGTGTAGAGAGGAAGAGGGGGAGAGGAGGAGGGAGGAGAGGAGGAGGAGAGGGAGGAGGGAGAGTAGGAGGAGGAGAGGGGAGAGAAGGAGGAGAAGGGGAGAGGGGAGGAGGAAGAAGAGGAGGAGAGGAGGGGAGAAGGAGGAGGAGAGGGAGGGGGGAGAGAACAAGGCATCCAATTACTAAACCCACTCAGCGGGGGAGGGAGGAGTGGGAGTAGTTACTGAAGGGAGAAAGTTATGGGGATACGTTAGCATATCGTATTTTTTTATGTTTTTCTGATAGGCCTCCTGGCGGTCGGCGTGGTCGTGCGAGTTGCAGCGCACGCACGTACGCACGCACACTCAAAAAATTACTTGATTAATTTGTTTCTAAGATATTTTCGTTTTTTTTTTCTTCTTTCTTTCCGTCTTTATTATTCTGATTATACGCACTGTTGCTTTTATCCATCGCTGCTACTCGTGATAAGGAAGAGAATAAGAAGGAAAAGAAACGAGTAGAGAGAGAGAGAGAGAGAGAGAGAGAGAGAGAGAGAGAGAGAGAGAGAGAGAGAGAGAGAGAGAGAGAGAGAGAGAGAGAGAGAAGAGAAAGAGAGAATAAAAAAACGCAATTGAAATTCCTAAAGGGGGGGGGGGGAAATCC
>NW_020870432.1:193000-200500 GCF_003789085.1 Penaeus vannamei | reverse complement strand
GGAGAGGAAGAGAAAAGAAAGAAGGAAGAGAGACAGACAGACTGAGCCAGAAAGTAACGTCTTTTACAAGCACGTCCTTTAATCTCTCCTTTCCTCTTTTCACGCCGAGAGCGAGTCCCTCCGCGCCTCCACAGGTTGCTCGCCTCACCCTCAGCCTCGTCCCCAGGCTCTCTGCTTCCCTTCCGACCTGCAGAGAGAGTGATTTTCGAAGGAAGAAAACAAAAAAGTGGACTGAATGCGGAGAGGCCCTTCAAACGCCCATCCTTCCACCTCCACCCACGGCCTCCTATCCAGCCCTCCCCGTGTCTCTACCCCGCCCGTGCCCTCCTTTACCCCGCCCGCGTCTCTACCCCCGCCACATACAGGCACACGCGCGCGCTCAAAGCTTTGTGGTGAGAGCTCATTCACACCCACGTTTCAAAGAGAGAAAGGAGGAGAGGAGAAGGAGGAGAGGAGGAAGGGAAGGAGGGGAGTGGTGAGGGAGGGGAAGAGGAGGAGGCGCAAACTATCATCTTCCTCCCTCCCAGTCCCCGGCCCTACCCCACCATACCACCATAACCCCCCGTCCCTCACATTCAGCACTCCCCACCCAAAGCCCCACTCACCCCCTCCCCCTCCCCCCTCAATGCGCCTCTCTATTGCAGACTTCTCGGTCCTTCTCCTCCTGCCGCGATTTGCTTGCTCCGAGAACCGTGTGAATGGATGGATGTGGCAGCTGTTCCTTGGCTGAGGGGGCCGAGGAGGAGGCCGTGTGGGTTGTTTTGGTGTGGGTGTGAGTGTGAAGAGGAGGGAGGAGGTGTAGGTTGTGTGGTGTGGGTGTGATGGGTTGTGGGTGGGTCGTGGGTTGTGAGTTGTGGGTGAGGGAGTGGGGTGGGGGTGGGTTGTGAGTGGGTTTGGGGTTGTGGTGGGATGGGATTGGGGATGGTTGTGGGCTGAGAGAGTGCGGGATGAGGGCTGTGGGAAGGGATGGGTTAGATTTGGGATGGGATGTTGAGAGAGAGAGAGAAAGGTGACGAGAGATAGGGAAATCGGGTTCTTGTTTGTCCTTTAGTTTATGTTCGTATCGCGTTATCTCTTTTCTCACTTCATTTCCTTGTCCTTTTCCTTCTCTCTCTCTCTCTATTCTCTCTATCTCTTTCTATCTCTTCTTTCTCCCTCCTTCCTCCCTCCCTCCTTCCTTCCTCCCCTTCCTTCCCTTCCCTTCCCTCTTCTCCGTTCTCTTCTCTCTCTCCTCTCCTCCTCTCTCTCTCTCTCTCTCTCTCTCTCTCTCCTCTCTCTCTCTCCTCTCCTCTCTCTCCTCCCTCCCTCCTTCCCTCCCTCCCTCCCTCCCTCCTCCCTCCCTCCCTTCCCTTCCTCCCTCCTCTCTCTCTCCATCCCTCCATCCCTCCTAACGATACTTCAAAATCGAGGGGAAAAACTGGGGAAAGAAAGTGGAAAAAGTGAAGCAAAGAGGAGTGGGAGGATAAAAGAGTAAGTGAAGCAAGGCCGAGAAGGATATTTCGCGAGCGGCGCTTTCAATATATCCTTTAAGAAACCTCCAGAGGCACTTCGGGGAAAGCCAGCCCCTGGAGGGACGCGCTGCCCTCCGAGGACTCTTTAAAACCTGCTCTTTATGATGGAGGGGTTTACTTAACGAGGCCGCCGCTCCCCTCTCTCGCCATAGGCACGGGAGGGAGGGGGTGGGGGGGTGGTTGGGGGGTGGAAAGGGAGGGAGGGGTGGGGTGGAGATGGTGGGGATGGAAGGTTAGGGGGGAGGGTTGGGAGATGGAAGGTAGAGGGAGGGGAGGGGAAGAGAAGAAAGAAGAGATGAGAGGAAAAGGGAGGAAAGGAAAGGAAGGAAGAGAAGAGAGAGAGGACAGGAAAAAGGAGAGGAGAGGGAATGAGGAGGAGGAGGAGGGAAGAATGAGGCGGGGGAAAGGGATGAAGATAAGGTATTATGAAATAAAGGTGATGATAATGATAATAATAATAGTAATAATGATATAATGATAGTGAAAATAATTATAATGATAGTGCCAAGAATGCGAAATCCCCCTTTGGAAGGAGCAGTAACAAAGAACAGAAAAACAACAACAAAAACAAAAGACAAAAGAGGTTCGAGGACGCGAAGTTGCGCGAAGGAGGGAGGAGGAGGAGAAGGGACGGAAGGACGGAGGACGCGGAGGGCCGCGGAGGGAAGCTGCAGAGGAAATGGGCTCCGGTTGCATTTGTGCGGAGGAAGCCGCGAATATTAGATGAACACAATGTTTATCCGGACGGCGGCCGCGGCGGGCGTGCGGGCGGGCGGTTGGGAATTGGCGCGTCTTGGCTCGAAGGGGACTTTTTTTCTTTCTTTCTTTCTTCTTTTTCTTTTCTTCTTCTTCTTCTTCTTCTTCTTTTTGATGTATATAAATGTACATGTGTATGTGTGTATTTATAGATATATGTTTATTGGAACATGCATGTACAGTAGCTTTTTGCGTGTACGTATGTAGTTTAAACATAGATGATAAATTCTAAGATAAAAAATGAATATACATATACAGGTACATGTACCTGTACGTTACATGTACATTTACATATACATATACATGTGCGCATGCATATGTATAAACACACACATATTTGTATATATATATTGTAACTATCCATCTCTCTCAGACGTCGCTCTTTCCCTCCTTTCTCGATGGCTTCCCTCCCCCTGTCTTTGTCATCCGCCATTATATTTCATGGCTTCCGCACTTTGGTTCCTCCTCCGCTGTCCCCTCGTGCATCCATCTCCCCTCTGCCGTCCTCACCTCCTCTTCCCCATGGCGACTTGCATTCTCTGCTTGAGTCAAGTCTCTCTCTCTCTTCCTTTCGCTTTCTCTCTTGATCTCTTCCTTTTCGCTTTTTTCTCTTCTTTCTCTTCCTCTCTTTTCTCTCTCTCTGTCTTTCTTTTCTGTTCTCTGTCCTCTCTGTCTCTTTCTCTCTGTCTCTCTCTCTCTTCTCTCTCTCTCTCTCTCTCTCTCTCTCTCTCTCTCTCTCTCTCTCTCTCTCTCTCTCTCTCTCTTCTCTCCTCCCTCGCTCCTTTGCATATGGCATTTGCCACGCCCCTTGTGTCCCTTTCTCTCCCATCCCCTCTTCTGTCTCCCCTCTTCTCTCTTCCTCTCCCCATCTGCTCTCCACCGCTCCTTCTCTCCCATCTCTTCTTATCTCCCCTCTCCTTTCTCCTCCCCCCGAACTTCTCCCCTTTCCTCTCGTCCACTCTATCTTCCCCTCCCCTCCCCTTTCTCCTCCCTCAAAACTTACGGCTCCCTCTCCTCCCCCCCCCCAGCTTTTATTCGTACGAGCTCCCGAATTCGATAAATCAATAACGAATTCGGCTCCCTGACACGAATACTATTTGAGGAAGTAAGTTCCCGAGAAGAGTGGAGGGAGGGTGAGAGAGGGAGGGAGGGAGGGAGAGGTGAAGGAGAAGGAAGAAGGGTAAGGGGGGGGAAAAGGGAGGGGGAGGGAGGGGAAGGAGGGGTAAAGGATAAGGAGAGGGAGGTAGGGAGGGTAGAAGAGGAGGGAGGGGAGGGAGAGGAAAGGGAGGGGGAGGGAGAGATGAGATGATGGATTCAATTGGCGTCTGTATTATTACTTTTTTTTTTCTTGGGGATTCCTTCGTTTGTTTTCTGAATCTATTTTGCTCACTTCAATTTTTACTGTTTCTCTCTCTCTCTCTCTCTCTCTCTCTCTCTCTCTCTCTCTCTCTCTCTCTCTCTCCTCCATCTCCTCTCTTCTCTCTCTTCTCTCTCCTCTCTCTCCCATCCACTCTCCTCCCTAGGTGCGGGTCTCTGCACTGACTTACTCCTCATACCGGCCCTCCTCCGCCTCCCCGCCCCTGCCCTCTCTCTCTCGCTTCTTCCTCTCCTCCTCTTCTCCTTCTCTCTCCCGTCGATCATCAGTTCTTCCGGGACCTCTCTCCTCACCTTCTCTCCTCTTTCTCTTCCTCTCGCTGTCTCCGCTCCTCTCACTACCGCTTAACACAGAGAGTCCAAAGTCTGCTGGCGTCTTTCGGATCCTTGGATAGCTCTCTCATCGTCTCGTCTTCGCAACTACAGCAAGCTCGTCCCTCGTCTCCTCTCTCGTCTCTCCTCTCTCTCGATTTGAATGTTATATTTGAGACAGAGTGAGTGCGCGAGTGTATATCATTAAAGACATGGACAATAGCAAAATTACAATGAATGTATATATGTGTGTGTGTTTGTGTGTTTGTGTGTGTGCGTGCGTGTGTATTTGCGTATGTAAGTATTTAGATATGTGTATGTATGCAACAAGACCGAGAGTGACATGCCCGCGGCGACATGAATATTCTAGTTATTCCAAGTTGTCTCGGGAGTAACTTTAGGCGAGTTTGTTAGTGATAGTATGATATAGATGGTGTTTCCTCCTCCAGTCGGTTCCTTTGTGTGTTTGTACGTTTGTTTGTTTTCCAGTCTGTGTGTTTTTGTATTTTTGTATTTTCCATGTTCATTTTTTAACACATATGTTCTTAATTTTCACGTATCATATTTACTCATTTTAAGTCGAATTACAAGGTGATTTTTTAAAAACCGAGTCATAAGTGTTTTATTGCAAGTGGCTTGTTGAAACGTTGATAAAGAGATCGATCAGCGTCCACTACGCATTTAAAGCACCCATTTACGCAACTTTGTTTATTGCAGCATGAGCCTGGGGATTCTGGAACACACCCTTCCATCCGGGAACCGAATGCAAAAGTTTTAATCATGTAATTTACTCTTAATATTGGTCATTATGCGACGGGAGGGCGAGAGTGCTGGGAGGGTTCGAGCGTTTGTTTGCTTGCTTGTTTGTTTTATGGTGTTTTTTCTGTTTTTTTTGTGTGTTGTTTGTATATTTGATTTGTTTATTTTAAAAGTCTTCTGTCTTCTGTCTTTGTCTCTCTCTCTCTCCTCTCTCTCTGTCTGTCTCTCTCTCTCTCTCTCTGTCTCTCCGTCCCTTTCTCCCTCACCCTGTCCTTATCATAATGATAATTTTCATTCATTTTGATGTACCGCTTATTTCATATTTTTCCTGGCCATTCACTACATTTTATTGCCGTTTAGTATCCTCCTCCTTTTTTCTCTCCCTCCCTCCCCCCCCTCCCTTCTCTCGCCCCGATTGCTGTTTAATTCTTTCTTTCGTCTCCCATCGTAATTGTTTATACGCACGCCAATTAGGCCCCTATTTATGTCTTCATTTAAGTCCAATCATCCCATTTGTCAGGTCGTGTGAGGGACATGTTTCCAGCTCGTGGGGTTTCGTTCGTGGGCGGTCATTTCTGGTCTCTGTTTTTCTTTTCTTGCTTTCTTTTTCTTTCTTTTCTTTGCCTCTGGTTTTGGCTCTCTCTCTTTCTCTGTCTGTCTTTCTCTCTGTCTTTCTCTCTCTAAATAAATAAATTAAAATAAATATCTACATATATATTATATATATATATATATATATTATATATTATATAATATATTGTGTGTGTTGTATGTGTGTGTGTGTGTGTGTGTGTGTGTATGTGTGTGTATACACTCTCTTTCCGATGTTTAGCTTATTCCTTATCACACTTTCTTTCTTTCTTTTTCTTTCTTTTGTTGTTACTCTCACGCTCACTCTTTCTCTTTGTCTCTGTGTTTCTCTCCCCTCCCCCTTCCCTCCCTTCCTCCCTCTCTCCCTCTCTCCCTCAGTGCCTCTGCCTCCTCCCATGCACATTTTTTTCCACATTATTCAGTTATTTGAAATATTTCCCCCCAACATTGCACATGGATTACGTCATAGCATGTCTTTATGGAACGCAATTTGTAAGATTTTGCATTCTCGGCAAATGTTGGTCTCGAGGGAGTTTTTTTTTTATTAAATTATATCTGGTTATTATTTTTTTTCAGACGATATTAATCCGATTCCGTGAATGATGCTTGAATAAAATACGGATATGAAACGAACCTCATCTATATTATTTTCTCGATTTTTTTTTTTTTTTTTTTCATTTTCTTCCATTTTCCCATATTTTGTAATGAATTCCTGAATGTCATCTTCTGCCACCCCCTTACCCCTTACCCCTTTCCCCTTTCCTCCCCGTACCCTTCACCTCCCTAGATATGATGTTGTAGTATTAGATTAAAATTCACCCCCTTCCTCCTCCTCGCCCTGCCCTCTCCCTTCCTACCTCCCCCAACGCCAACCCTTCCCCCCTCCGCCCTTGCTCCCCCCCCTTACCGTCTCCCTCCCCCTCCCACCGTCCCTCCCCTCCCAATTCCCTTACCCCGAGTCTCACAGTCCCCACCTCCCTTTCCCTTCCCCAGTCCCTCACCCCACCTCCCCTTCCTGTGCCTGACAGACCTCGGTTGTCCCGCGGGTCCCCGTCCAGCCTGACGTTCATTTGTTAGTGCGAGAGTTGAGAGACGCGGGGGATTTGACTAGAATCAGTGCATGGTGGTAGCAACGGCTGGCAGAGCGTTCAGTGGCTGCCGGCGCTGCGTCGGTTGGGACGGGTTCTGGAGGGTGTGGTGGCTCTCTCTAAGGCAGCGGGACTTGGGCAAGGTGTGGCAGTTGGAAGAGTTGGTGGTCGGTAGTTTGAAGGTAGCCGATGCTTACAAAGGTTCACTCTCTCTGCGCTTAACTCACTAGCTTTGGCCATCTCGAGCCGGTCATCTCTCTTTCGGATCTGGCTCGACTTGTTCTCTCTCTTTCGAGGCCTAGGCTCTCGTCTTGGCTGCATTCATGGCTGCGTGGCTCATTTCTCTCCTCGGCGCCGGTGCTCTCTCTCGGCTTCTCTCTCACCTTCTCTCTCTTCTCTAACTCTCTCTTTCAACCTTCTGCTCTGGTCCACTTCGGTGCCAGTCTCGACTCTCTCTGTGGAGTGGTGGGCGGGCTGAGATGACTCGTCAGACTGGGGGGAAAAGTAGGGGCAGTTGTTAGCAGGCTCGTTCGCTGTCTACGTGCAGGTGAATTCACTGCGTCTCTTGTGGCTCGACCTTCTCCGACTCTCACTCTTCACTCTCTTCTGGTAAGGGACTGTCGGCTGATCGTGTGGCGCGATAAGGTGGCGGGATTATCGGTTCGTTGTGACTCTGAGACGGTGAGGGAGTCTTGTGTCGGTGGTGGCTAGTGCCGGTGAACTGTGGCGTACTCTCTCGTGGTAGCCTCACTCTCACTTCTCACTCGTCACTCTCCCACTCTCCTCTCCAACTTCGGTCACTGGTTAGTTGACATAGGCGATGAGGGCTAGTTGAATTATGTGGTAGAATGCGGGGAAGGCTCGGTTTCTTGTACCTTCGTAGGTGCGGTTAGCATTGGGGTTTAGAGACATGGAGTAGTATCTGGTATTGAGGTAACGTATCGGTGTTTAATATTAGTAGTTGTCTGCGCTCTAATGACGTCGCTCTTCTTGGATCTTTTGATCCTCTCTTGGCCCCCCCCATTTCCCCTTTCTTTGTTTCCTACCCCCCCCCCCCTCACTACCTCCGTTCTTCCGCATTCTTCCATTCCTTCTTTTTACTCTTCTCA
>NW_020870432.1:178000-188000 GCF_003789085.1 Penaeus vannamei | reverse complement strand
GGTGCACAGTCGCAAACAGTATATTTTGTTACCCAGTACATACCCGCACGCATTCTGTTACTATACCGATTCACACGCACTACAGTACTGTTATTAAACCTGGAAACACGCTTTAACATGTTTTATGTTATTCTACGATGTCCCCGCGAGCTTACGTTTTAAGTGCAGGTTCATGAATACTTGCGTAATTTATTTCCAGTACAGTATATTTTTAGAGAGTGTGTAGTAAAGAGGTTGAAGTATTTGATTTAAGAGAGAAGGAGACAGATAGATATAGAGACAGAGATAGAGACAGACAGAGAGGGTCAGAAATAGAGATAGTAACAGAAACAGAAAGGAAGAACAGAGAAATAGAGATAAATAAATTAAAAGACTGACACATAGAGACATATATACTGAATATATATATATATATATATATATATATATATATATATATATATATATTATATATATAATATATATTATATAATGTAACCCAGCAGGTAAAGTAAAGTCAGACAAACACGACAGCGTACAGAACATCTAAACATTCAGACAAACATAGAGACAAACAAGCAGATCGACAGATAGACAAATGGAGACGGCAGAGACAGACATGGTCACAGACATCCAGACAAGAGACAGACATACAGGAAGACCCGGAGAAAAACCGGGAGACAGACAGTGTTACAGACACACGGACAGACAGACAGACAACAGAAAGCAGAAGACCGGAGGACAGACAGTTACAGAACACGAACAGAGACACGCAAGAAAAGACGAGAGAGACAGTTATAGACAGACAGACAGCCACGCGCATCTTTCCCCAGAGCCAAGTGAAGGAGCTGCTCCCGGTCTCTCCAGCTCCTTAGCTCTCCAGCCAGCCCCCCCGCCCCCCGCCCCCGCCCCTCCAGCGAGAGGTAATGGATTCCGCATATTTAGAATCGGATTACCAAGCCGAGAAATGCCCAGGAGGTGCTCGACGACTTTAATTGCTGTTGATTGGAGTCCCGCGTGTTTGCGTGCTCTAATTATGAGGAACAATGCCGAGGTGTCTCTCCTCATTTTCTCGGGTTTTCCTTCCCCCATTTTCCTCCTTTTCGCTCCTCTCTTCCTCTCCTCTTGATTTTGTTGTCCTTGTCGTCTTCTCTCTTCTTCCTGGTTTTTGATCCCTTCTCCTTCTTTTCCCTTCTTTTTTTTTCTAGCTTTCTCTCCTCTCCTTCTTTTCTCTTTTTCTCTCTCTCCCCCTCTCTCCCTCTCCTTCTCACTTTTTTCTCTCCTTCCCTTCCTCTCCTCCTCCTCCTCCTCATTCCTTCCTCTTCCAATTCCTTTCTTTCTCTTCCTTCTCCCTCTCCCTCCTCCTCCTCCCCCCCCCCCCTTGCGGTACACAGCCACCACCGCGAACATAATTAATGAGCAGTAGACCACCTTAATTACCCCAGGTCTTTAATTGCTTGTGAAATTGGGGAGGATGCTTTCTGATGGGGAGGGGGAGGGAGGGGAGAGGGGGCTGATGAGAAAAGGAGAGTGCGAAGGGAGGGGAGTGAGGAGGGAAGAGGGAGGGGGGATGAGGAGGGAATAGGGGGGTATCGGACGGTATGAGAATTGGATGGGGAGGGGAAGAGGGTGGAGGAGGATGTTGAAGAAGGGATTAAAGGGGAAGAGAGTGAAGAGAAATGTAAGGAAAATAGAGCAGAAAGAAGAAAAAAAGGGAGGGGTAAAGGGGAGGATGTGTGGAGGGAGAAGAAAAGAGAGAGAGAGGGAGAAGGGAAAGGAGGGAAGAAGAGTGAAAGGAAAGAAGGGAAATATAAGCAGAAAGGGAAAAAAAAAGGGAGAACAAGGAGAGTGATGAGCAGAAAAGGAGAGAGGAGGAGAGGATGAGGAGGAGGAAGAAGTGGCATCCAAATATTAGCACGAGACAGACGCGAAGCGTATCCGAACCCTGGTAAAGCAGCAGGAAAGAAGGATGCAAAGTCGGTATGAAACGTCTTTGGGGATAATGGATGTTGGAGTTGCGTCTTTCAACGGAGGGAGAGGGGAGGGAGAAGGAGGGGAGGAGGAACGAGGGACAAAGGAAGGAAGAGGGAGGGGTGTTGAATGCGGGAGGGGAAGGAGGGGGAGAGGGATGACACAGGAGAGGGAGGAAGGGTGTTGAATGGGGGGGGGAGTTAAGAGGAAGGAGGTAGTGAACAAGGAAGGGAGGAGGTAGGAGGGGGTTGGATGGCGGCGGAGCAGAAGGGGAGAGTTAGCGACCAGAAGAAGGGAGGGAGGGAGAGGTTGAATGAGAGGGGGGGGGGAGGTTGTTGGGATAGATATTATATGGTTAGCATGGAGGTGAAGGAGTGCGGTGACAAAAAAAAAGAGGATTTCTGTGTTTTAATCAGTTATTCATTTTTTCGGCTGAGGGGTAGGGGTGGGAATGGGTGGGGGGAGATGTAAAGGGGAAGAAGGGCTGGGATTATGGTTGTAAATGGTGACGGAGTGTGACTTCCGGAACATCATTGACATCCGACATCAGGTGCTGAGACGGAGCAGAATGGCCCAGAGAGAAGGAGGAAATTGGGGCCGCAGAAAAAAATAGGAACGAAAGGATGATAACATTGAATAGTTTTAAGTTCATCCCTGTGATCGCGTACTTAAAATCACTCTCTCGAACTCATACAACCGTATGTCTTCTGTTTTGTCATTTCCTCTTACCTCCCTTCACCTCCTGCCTGTCTACTTCTCCTCTGCTCTCTTTCCCATTCTCTCTCTCTCTTTCCATATTCTCTCCTTCTTCTCTCTCTCTCTCTTCTCTCCCTCTCTACGCGTTATCCAAAGATCTGTACAACTAACCCACATTCTTCTCTCTCGTCTCTCTCTCTCTCTCTTCTCTTCTCTCTCCTCACTCCTCTCTCTCTCTCCTTTCTTTCTATCCTTCTTTCTCGCTTCTTCTTCTTCTTCTTCTTCTTCTTCTCTTCGTTCTAGTACTACACTACTACTACCTAACTACTTCTACTGCCACACACACACCTACACGACACACCACACCACATCACACACTACACACACAACACAACACACAACACGACACACACACAACACACCACACACACCACAAAAAAAAAAAAAAAAACTAAAAAAAAAAAAAAAACAACACACAACACGACAACACACACACCTCACTCTTTCCCATCTCCTTCCCTAACCCCTTCCTCAATCGCTCCCTCACCCCCCTCACCCCACTACCCCTCACCGCACCACCCCGCCTCCCCCTCCGATGGGACCTCGGAGAGACGTCAGTTGGCCCGGAGGAGAGAGCCAGAAGAACAGATGATATTGCCCAGCACGTCTGAAGCTTCATCCTTGACTCGTTACAATTAAGGCAAGGTGTTAGGACCGGTCTACCAGACGAAGCGAGCAGAGAGTGAACGGGAGAACGAGGGAAAGGCAAGAGATGGGAGGAGAACGGATATAGCGAGAGGAGAGAGAGGAAAGGAGAGACGGTAGAGAAAGTAGGTGAGAAAGGAGAAGTAGGGAAGGAGGAGAGTACGGACTAGAGAGAGCAGAAGTAGTGAGAGCAGGAAAAAGACGCGCAAGAGAGAGGAAGAGTAGAGAGAGAAAGAGAGATGAGGAGAAGAGAGAGAGACGAGAAGAGAGAGAGAGGAGAGAGATGAGAGGGGGAGAGGGAGGACGACAGGAGACAGGAGCGACACACACACACACACACATCACACCACACACACACCAGCACACACACACACACACACACACCACACAACACCAACAACACGAGCACGACGCAAACACACACACACAACACACACACACAACACAACCACAAACACACACACACAACCACACACACAACAACACACACACACACACACACACACACACACACACGCACACACAACACACCACACACACACAACACACACACACACACACACACAACACACACACACACACACACACCAACACCAACACGGAGACCAGAGAGCGAGAGAGCGCGAGAGAGCGAGAGAGCAGAGAGGAGAGAGAGAGAGGAGAACAGAGACTATAAGAGAGAAGAGAAGAGAGAGAGAGAGAGAGTAGAGAGAGAAGAGAGAGACGAGCGAGAGGAGAGCGACGAGAGACGAGAGAGAGCAGAGACGAGAGAGAGAGATGAAGAGAGAGAGACCGAGAGAGGAGAGATTCGTGCACCGACCTTATATGCGCTTACTTTTCGTGCTTAGGATGGCGTGAGGGGCGTGGAAGAGGAGGTAAAGCGACTGCTTGAGAAGGGGATGAGTGAGGGAGAGGAAGAAATATGAGAAAAAGAGCGATATGATTGAGGTTGTTTGAATTGATGACGGAGAGTATAAGAGATAAGGGAAGAGAGGAGAAGAGAAAGAAAGGCGGGAGGAAGAAAGAGGCGACGAGACGTGAAGTGAGGGGAGAAGAAGAGGAAAGAGTGAGCGGGGGAGAAGAGGAAGCGGAGTGGCAGAGCGCAGGAGGAAGAGGAGGAGGGAACGCGCGGAGGAAGAGAGGAGAGAGAGAAAGCGGGGAGGAGAGGAATAGAGAGTGAGAGGGGCGGATAGTTTGAGGACCCTGAAATATACTTTAAATCTTTTTTCTTTTGTTTGTGTGTGTGTTGTTTTCTAGAAGAGATTACGTTAAGAAAGTGTGTTGTTTCTTTACGTGAATTAAGACGAGCTATTTGAGAGATTAGATCATAGAGTTGCAGTTTTCATTGTCACCATTGCATTATCCAGATGTTAAGTGCCCTGCCTATTACCTTATCAGCTGATGAGGCTTTCTTGAGGTTCTGCCATTTCGTATGGTAATAATAATGAGTCATGTTCTGCTTCATTTCAGGTCGAAGTAATTCGAGGTATGTTTTGGCCTGTTTCAGTTCAGATGATGAGGTTGTTCTGCCTATTTACATGTCAGCATGATGAGGTTGTTACTGCCTATTTCATAAAGTCAGATGATGAGCGTTTTATGCCTATTGATGGAGGTCTGTCTCTAAATGATAAGGCTGGAGGGGTACTAGCGAGCAAGGAGGGGAGGGGAGGGATTCCGGGTAATTGGAGATCAGCTGAAGTTGAGAGACGGTGCAACAAGCGAGCGGCCTAGGCTTCCCCTCGTCCAGAAGGTCGCTCCGCCATGGGAATCGAATCTGACTTTCGTCCCTATGGCGTACGCGAGCTTGGCATTTCCTTCCCCCCTTCGCCGTGGTCCCTCTGATGGAGTAGAGACAGTCGGCATCCGAAGGAGGAAGTTTTCTCTAAAGTTGTTTTATAGTTAGCGTGAGGCGGGTGGGGTGGGGTGAGAAGCAGTGGAGGGAGGCGGTTAGGGGTGGACGAGCATAGGTAGGCAGAGAGGGTTAGGGACACGATCACGAGGATTAGGAACGACCGGAGTGGGGGAGTGGGACCGGCTTACCATCCAGTTTGTACATTATCGTCTTAGTACCACCCTGAGACTCGCTATGTCTTTCGTGGACCTTCGTTAACTCAGGGATGGGCCTCGTAACCCCAGCCCTGACCGAAAAAAAACAAAAAGACTGACAAGCCAGAAATTAAAGATAAAGAAGTAAAACAAAACGCTGGCGGCGATTTCTCTACGACACTAGGTGCGGTCTCTCTTTCTAAATGGTTTTGACAATGTTCTGGTATAGTGCGCGCTCGTGGGTTATTCTTTATCCCTTTTTGTTCTCCTCTCTCTCCCCTCTCTCTCTCTCCTCCTCTTTCTTATTTCTCCCGCCTCTATTTTGGCTATTTTTCTCTTTTTTTTTCTCTCTCCTACTCTTACTTAATTTCCCCTCCTCCTATTTTAGGCTTCATTTTTTCTCTTCTTTTTTTCAGTTGTTCCATTCCTTGCTCGGTGGGTACGATGCCTGCTAAGTGGGATTAGGTTGTAATTAGATGGCGAGGATTCTTGGGGGGAGTGTTTTCTTTTCGTTACGAGGAAATAAACATCGCGTATTCTATTTCTCTGCTTTCATGTCTCTCCTCTCTCTCTGCTCTCCTTTCTTTCTCTTTTCTCTCCTTCTCCTTCTCTCGCTCTCTCTCTCTCTCTCTCTCTCTCTCTCTCTCCTCTCTCATTCTCTCTCTCTCTCTCTCTCTCTCTTCTCTCCTCTCTCTCTCTCTCTCTCTCTCTCTCTCTCTCTCTCTCTCTCTCTCTTCTCTCTCTCTCTCTCTCTCTCTCTTCTTCTTCTCTCCTTCTCTCTCTCTCTCTCTCTTCTCTCTCTTCTCTCCTCGTCTCTTCATCTCCTCTCCTCTCTCCTTCTCTCTCTCCTCACACTCTCACAAATACACACAGGTACACACTCACTCACTCACATTAACGCTCAGACACGCACGCTCCCTTATCTCCTCACTCACACTCATTCCCTCACTTCCTAAACCTCCTTCCCTCCTTCAACCCTTCCTATCTCCCTCCACCTATCCCTCCCTCCACCCATTTTCCTTCTATCGCCCCGACTTCTAAGTACAACCGCGCGGTGTACATGTAACATACGTGTACTTATCCCTCTCGTTTCCGTCTTTCCCGGAGCGCCAGCAGGCCAGGTAATCCGGCCCCGCCCATCAAGGTGTTGCGGGCGAGGGAGAAGTGCCGCCCCAGGGATCCATAAGAGGCCGCCCGCGTGGAAGGTGGGAGGGTGGGAGGAGGGGTGTTGGGGGATAGGGGGAGGAAGGGAAGGATGGAAGGGATGGGGAGGGAGGGAGGGTGTTGGGGGTGGGAGGGTGGGGTGGGGAGGAAGGGAAGGAGGGAGGAGGGAAGGAAGGGTATCGGGGAGGAAGGAGGGAGGGTGGGGAGGAAGGAAGGGTGGTTGAGGAGATGAGGGGGCGAGGGAGGTGTTGGGGGGTGATGGACAGAGGTAAAGAGATAGGCAGAGGATAGAGGGAGGTTAAAAGAACAAGAAAGATGGAAGTAAGAAGGGGAGGGGACGTAAGGGAATGAAAAGTAGAAATAAGTGGGGTGTACGGGAAAATAGAAGAGGGATGAGGAAGAGTGAAAAAAGGAAAGAGAAAGTGGTAAAAGGGGCGTAAGAGGAAGAAAGAAGAAAAGGGAAGAGGAAAGGCGGAAATGTAAGAGAGAAAAACAGAAACGTGTTAAGTCAGAAGAGAGAAGAGGAAAAGAAGAAACGAATCGGATAAAATAAATAAATAACAAAAGATTAGGAAAAGAAAGGTACGCAGGAAAGGAAAAGAAATTGAGGTACAATACGGAATGAGGAACTGGAAAAAAAATGACAGAAAACGAATTTTAAAAAATAAACTCGAAGGTAAATTTGACGAGGAAATCCCAGAGGAAGTACGAATCATCAAAGTAAAAATGAAATAAAATAAATAAAAATAAAAAAAACGAACAAAGGAAATAAGGAAAATCAATAAATGAGAAATCACAAAAGCAGTTCGGAATATCAGATCGAATAAAAAGAAATGGTAAAAAGAACAAACCACGAACAAGAATCACAAAAGGAAATGAGGAGAACCAACGAACGAGAAATCGCATAAAGCAGTTCAGAATTTCAGAATACGAAAGAGTAAAAAAAAAAAAAAAAAAAAAAAAAAAAAAAAAAAAAAAAAAAAAAAAAAAAAAAAAAAAACGGATAATAATATGTCTCGATTAGGAAAAAAATTACTTTAAAAAATTATAATTAAAATCAAAACTTTAGCAATAAAAATAAATAAAATAATAATAATATAATAATAATTTATAATAATAAATAATAATAATAATAATAAATACTAATAATAATAATAAAATCAGATCTCGTCATTCGATCCATTGAAGGAGATAGACGGTAGATCAAAGTAGACGGCGAGATAAGCCTAAAAGTCCTGCGGGATGGTCGGAGATGCTCTGCGGCCGGAGAGATCGTAATGAAGATCGCGGGAATGGGGCGGGTTGGGGGTGGGGGGGAAGGAGGTGGGGTAGGGGGTGGGTGAGGGAAGGGGAGAGGAGTGGGGTAGGGGGTGGGAGAGTAAGAGGAGGTGGGAGGTTGTGGGTAGGGGGAGAGGGAGAGGAGGTGGGGGGACGGGAGGTGGAGGTTGGGTAGGGGGAGAGGTGGGGGTTGGGGGTAGGGGAGGAGGAGGGATCGGGTGAGTGGGGTTCTCAGGTTGCTTCGTAAAGGTCGCACCTGGTCGTGGTTGTTGTTGTTTGGATTAGTGTTGTCTTGTTGGTTTGTTTTCTTTTCTTTTTGTTGTTTTTTTTGCTGGCGGTCGTGTTGTGATGGCGTTGGGTGTCTTTGTCTGTCTTCTCGTCTTTTTTTTTTTTTTTTTTTTTTTTTAGTTGTTATTTTTGTCGTGGTTATTATGCTTATTGTTGTTGCTTTTACTGATCTTTATGTTATTGTGTATGTGTATTAAAGTCACCTTCCGCATCTCGAATTGAGCAAAACAACAACAAAATCGGTGGCAAGAGCATAGCAATTAGCATCGTCGACAACAAAAATTAACAACAAAAAATGTCCAACACCTAATTGTCTATCAACCTATTCCATTCCCCCTTCTCCTCCTTTTTTCTCCTCCCTTCTCCCCTCTTTCCTGCTTTTTTTCTCCTCCCTTCCTCCCCTTTTATTTTTTTTTTCTCCTCCATTCCTACCCTCTTTCTCCTCCCTTATTTCCTCCCTTCCTCCTCTCTTTCTTCCTTTTCTCTCCTTCCTTCCTCTCCCCTTGAACGAAGAACCACGAGAAACGGCAACAAACACAGACAAACAAACAAACACATAAACACGACCAGTGAGATGAAAACAGAAATACGACACTTGCATCTCAGGTGAAAGACGGGGAGAGAGGGAGGGGAGGAAGGGGAAGAGAGGAGAGAGGAGGAGACGGAAGAGGGAGGAAGGGAGAAATGGTAAGAAAAATGGGGGAGGGAAGATGGGAGAAATGGAAGGAAGACGTGTGAGCAAGGAATGGTAGGGGGAGGGGGGGGTAAAAAAATGAGGAGGGGGTTCAAAAGAGACGAAGGGGGGGGGCGAAAAATTGAAGAGGGGGTGAAAAAGGGAGATGCAGGGTGACGAAAAGAGGAGAGGAGAAGATGAAAAATAGAGTAGGGGAGGGGAGAGAAAAAGAAATAAAAGAGAAGTAGACGAAAAAGAGAAGAGGGAAAAAAGAGAGGGAGAGAAAAAGATGAGAGAGAGAGAGAAGTAGAGAAGACGAAAAGAGAGAAAAGGGAAGCAACGAGTGACACCATTAATAGATACGACAGTCGAGAAGTCTCTCTACCTTTCGCCGGCATTGTT
This sequence comes from Penaeus vannamei, assembly GCF_003789085.1. Taxonomy (NCBI): domain Eukaryota; kingdom Metazoa; phylum Arthropoda; class Malacostraca; order Decapoda; family Penaeidae; genus Penaeus; species Penaeus vannamei. The sequence goes on along the minus strand of NW_020870432.1, from coordinate 178,798 downwards.
ATGGTAGTTAAGGTAGTAATGGTGGACGTAGTTGCGGTCGTAATGGCAGTTATGGTAGGCTAGTTCGAGGAAGGGGTCGTGGCGAGGAAAGCCATTGATGGTGTTGCGGGAGCGAGCGTAAAGCCGGGGAAAGTGGCTTGGATTTTTTTGCGGTTTGCGTTTGTGCAGTTGAGTGTGTGAGCCGAGGCTGGATCTGTGGTAGGGGAGAGAAGGAGGGAGAGGGAGGGAGAAGGGGAGGTAAAGGGAGAGGTTTTGTGAGGGGAGGGAGAAGGGAGGGAGAGCAAAGGGAGAGGGTCTGTAAGGGGGAAGGAGGAGGAGAGGAGAAGGAGAGAGCAAAGGGAGGGGTTGTGAGGGGGAAGGAGGAGGGAGAGGGAGAAGGGGAGAGGGTTTTGTGAGGGGAAAGGGGGAGGGAGAGGGAGAAGGGGAGAGCAAAGGAAGAGGGTCTGTGAGCGGGGAGGGAGAGGGAGAAGGGGAGAGTATCTGTGGAGGGGGTCTGGGAAGAGGGAGGGGAGGAGGGAGAGTGTCTAGGGTGGGGGTCTGGGAAGTGGAGGGAGAGAGTCTGGAGTTGGAGTTGGGATATAGGGGGGGAGGGGGTGGGAGAGGGAGAGGGGTTGAGGAGGGAAAGCAAAGGGAGATGGGAGGTAATGGGGGAGGGGGGAAAAGGAAAGAAAGGAATGAGAATGGGAGGGGAGGAGGAAAGGTATGGAAGTTGGTGACAGGAAGGAAAGGAAAGGGAGGAGGGAAGGAAGATGATGAAGAAACATCCGGAGAAAAGGAGCCGTTGGCGAAACCGCGGAG
>NW_020870432.1:158972-177159 GCF_003789085.1 Penaeus vannamei | reverse complement strand
TCTCTCTCTCTCTCTCTATGTTTATCAGTGTCTCCCTCCTATCCTCCCGTTCCCTTAACTTTCTCGCGCTCGGGTGTCACAGGGTGAATTCAGACACCCCTCCTCCCCCCTTCCTATTCTCTTTCTTCTCCCTCCCTTTGCTTGTTCAACCTTTCCTCCGTTGTCCTCATTCCTCCACCATTCTTCCTCCTACATTCTTCCCCTTCCCCTTCCCTTCGCCTTATCTTCTTCGTCACCTTCCCCTCCCCTTTACCTTCCTCCTTTCCCTGCCGCCTCTCCTTCCCTTCCCCTTCCCCTTCCCCTCCCCTTTCCCTTCTCTTCCCTCCCCCCTCCTTCCTTTACCCAGTGTCGACGTGCAATTTCCTCGCATATTATTTTCGTCCCTAAGACTTCCCTGCGAAACCTAACTTTCACAATCAGCCCTTTTGCAGACAGTGTTATCCTTCGCTGCTGAACAGGTGGGACTCGACGCCTTCTGGGGACTGGGTGGAGGAGGGTGAGGGGGTGGGGGTGGGGTGGAGGGGAAGGAGGAAGGGTATTTATGTCTTGGGTGATTTTAAAGTGTCGGGTTCCTTGTTTTCTCTTTGTCTTTTGTTTCTGTCTATCTGGCTATGTATGTCTGTATTCTCTGTTTCTGGTTGTCGGCATGTGTGTATTCTCTCTCTCTATCTCTCTCTCTCTCTCTCTCTCTCTCTCTCTCTCTCTCTCTCTCTCTCTCTCTCTCTCTCTCTCTCTCTCTCTCTCCTCTCTCTCTCTCTCTCTCTCTCTCTCTCTCTCTCTCTCTCTCTCTCCATCTCATGCCTTTGCTCTGACAAAAACAAGAGATACTGTTTTTTTTTATTGTTATTTCCTTATTTCCCATTCCCTATCCTTCCCTCATTTTTCCACTTTTATCACTACATTTATTGCTCCCTCTCTCCCAAGGACTACACATGGATAATTCGGTCGTCAAGGCTTGGACGTTCATGAACAGCGCTCGTGAAAGTATAGAGGTGTCAATCTTCCTCTCCTTTCCTACTCCCCCTTCCCCTGTCTCCCATCTCTCGGCTGTCATTTGTCCATTTTCTCTCTTTCCTTCTCCTTTCGCGTATCTTCTCTGTTGTCTCTTATCTCTCATCTATCCATTTTCCCTTTTCCCTCCATCTCTGTCTCTTCTCTTGTCTGTTATCTCTCAGATCTCATCTCCTTATATTTTCTCTCGTCCTCGCTTCTTCATTTTTCTCTCATATCCCATCTCCTTTCCCACCCCCATTCTTCTCCCCTGTCTCCTCTCTCATGTCCTTTGTTTTATCTCCCTCCACCTTTTTCTCCAATTTCTTGTTCTACTATTATCATTAACGTTATCGTTATTAAGATATTTTAGAGCACAGTGCGAAAGAATGGAGAAAATAGAACAAAGGACGAAAGAAGGAATAGAATAAGAAGAAGAACAGAGGAGAGAAGGAAAGACAGAAAAAAAAAAAAAGATATAGAAAACGGACGCGAGAGGGGGGACTCGTGTAAAAGGTGGTCCAGAAGGTCATGTTACTAATGGCGTCCTTGGCAGATATCATTTCGTCTTATTTATTACCACGAAGGGGAAAGGAGGAGGGTTATCAAGTTTATTCAAGGTGTGAAACCACATTTTCGGCTCTTTGTTTATGCGCTTTCTTGGTCTCTTTGTCGTTTGTTGTCTTTTATTTTGTATTGTGTTTATTGTTTATTATTATTATTTTTGGGGGGCTTCGTCATTTTCTGTTTTTCGGTGTATCAGCAATTTATTTTTTTCTCGTGTCTTTTCATCTTCTAATCCAAGGAAGAACTAACAGGATTTTCCTTCTTTTTCCCTTCTTAAAGAGGAGTTCAGAAGGAGAATCCTACTCCAGAATCTATGAGAGGCTTTTGAAGAAAATAGAATTTCTGGAAGAAGGGAACTTGAGAAGGTACCTGTGAACACCTGTTACGCCGGATTTTTTTTTTTTTTTTTTTTTTTTTTTTTTTTTTACGTGATGTAACTCAAAACCTTTTTATCGTTTTTTTTTCTTTTTCTTTTTCTTTTTTTCTTTCTCTCTCTTTCTCATTTGCTTTCTCTTTTCTTTCATGCTCTCTTTCTTTCTTTCATTTTCTCTCATTCTCTCTCTTTTTTTTCCATTCTCTCTTCTCTCTCTCTCTCTCTCTCTCTCTCTCTCTCTCTCTCTCTCTCTCTCTCTCTCTCTCTCTCTCTCTCTCTCTCTCTCTCTCTCTCTCTCTCTCTCTCTCTCTCTCTCTCTCTCTCTCATCGAAACCCAATATTTGTGTCCTCCAGAAACACTTTCTCTTCTCGCATGCCATTCTTAATCCTTGCGTTAACCTTTATACATATTTATTCATAAATTTTGATGTATCTTTTACCATTATGACTTTTTTATCATATCCGCGCGTGTCCTGCGTTAACCTCTGTCCGTGCGAGGCCTTGTACATGTCAGCCTCCGTCGTCCCGAATGTGTGTCTGCGTCAGGGACATGTCAGGGACACGTTAAGCATTTCCATGATGACGTCATCGCGCAGTCCGTCGGGAGTGGGCATTAATATGGTTTGTTTGTTTTCCTGCTCGGTCTGTCTGGCTGGCTGTTTATCTCTGTGTGTCTGTCTATCTGTGTGTCTCTGTCTGTTTGTGTGTCTATCTGTCTCTGTCTGTCTCTCTCTGTTTCTGTTTCTCTCTCTCTCTCTCTCTCTCTCTCTCTCTCTCTCTCTCTCTCTCTCTCTCTCTCTCTCTCTCTCTCTCTCTCTCTCCTCTCTCTCTCTCTCTCTCTCTCTCTTTCCCTCCCTCCCTCCCTCCTTCCTCCTCCCTCCCTCTCCCTCCCTCCCTCCTCCCTCCCTCCCTCCCTCCCTCCCTCCCTCCCTCCTTTCCCGCCCTCCCTCCGTTTCACCTTTCTCTTCCAGCTCTTCCTTCTCCTTTTCCCTTGCCGGAGGATAGAAGTGAAATATAACGGAAAATTAAGGAGACGGACGAAGAAAAAGTTAGAGAAGAGGACGGGACAGAAGGAAGGTGATGGAAGGAGACAAGGTAAAAGAGGAGATGGAAGAAGAAAAATGTGGAAGAGAACGAGGAAGATGAGGAGAAAATGAGATAAGAATAGGAGCGAGGGGGAAGGATATGAGAAGCCATAGACGAGAGATGGCGATCGTTTTAGAGCTGAAAGGGATGGAAATAAGGATGATAGTGAGCCGTTGGTGGTCGCCATGATGTCAGAAAGAAAACAAACAAACAAACAAAAGATCAAAGAGAATATTTGAAGGAACCGCCGCCGGACAGGATCCTATTCTAGAGGGAGCGAGGGAGGATGTCAAGGAAGGGGGGGAGAGGGAGGGAGGGGGATAGGAAGACAGGGAGGAAGTTTTTTTTTGGGGGGGGGAGAAGGATTATGGGGAGGGAGGAGGGGGGAGATAGGAAGATTGAGAGGGGAGGATAGGGAGGAAGGGCTTGGAAAGGAGGGGGGGGGGCATAGGAAGACCAGGTTGGGGGTAGGGAAAGACAGAAAGGAAGGTCAGTGGAAGGGAGGGGGAGGTAGAGAGGAGGGAAGGGAGGAGAGGAAGAGGAGGAGGGAAGGTATAGGGGGTAGAGAAAGACAGAAAGGAAGGCCACGGGAAGGGGGAGGGGGAGGTAGGAAGAGGAGGGAAGGGGTAGGAGGGTGGTAGGGTAGGAAGACGTCGGACTAAGGGATCAGCGGAGCATCACATCCCTTCCAAGGAGCCGGGGATATCGGAGAGAAATCCTCACAGAAGGGAATTAGTCGGCCGCTGTTGCTCGGCCGGGACTTCCCCGACCGGAAAATGGGGCGGTGCCGGTTGAGGGAGGGAGGGGGGGTGAAGATGGAGGGGTCTGGGAGTTGAGGGAGGGAGGAAGTGGAAGGGAGGGAGGAAGTGGAACAGGAGGAAGGTGGGAGGAAGTGAGGAAGAACAGGGAGGGAGGTGGAAAGGAAGGGAGGAAGGTGGAAGGGGAGGGAGGGAGAGAGATGGAATATGGAAAGGTAGTGAAGGGAGATGGGAAGCGGAGGAGGGAGGTGGTAGGAAGGGAAAAGGATGGTGTTGGAAGGATAGGAAGGTGGAAATGGCGGAATGTATAAGCGCTGGAAAAAGGTAGATAGAAGAGGAGTCATATTTCCCTTTCTCTTATTTCTTAAGCATCTCCTCCTCCTCCCCTTTCTCTTTAAATCTGATTGTTCTTCGTCTTGTGTATTTTACTCTCTGTTCTGCTTTCCCCGTGAATTATAGAAATCCATCTTTCAACATCCGGGAATAATGCAACACGTGTTCAACCATTCACGTGTCTCTTGTTCCTTTAATTAAGGGAACTTATTGTTATTCTGCCGAGCCGCTCAAACGCGCATTCAGAATTCATTTGCTATTGTGCATGGCTGACCCCTGGGGTTGTGGCCCCGTTGGCCTCTCGGTCGCTGCTCCTCTTCCTCTTTTCTCCATCTCTCGCTTTCTCGCTTTCTCTCTTTCTCTTTTTCTTTGTGTTTTTCTTTTTCTTTATCTTTCGAGGTCTGGTGTGTTTTTGGTTTTGATTTCTTTTCTTTTCTTTTAATTGTTTGTGCGTGTATGTGTACGGGGGGGGGGTTGTGTGTTTGTTTTTTCTTGCTCTGCCTGTTTATTTCTCTCTCTTTTCTCTCTCTTTCTCTCTCTCTCTCTCCATCTCTCTCTCTCTCCTCTCTCTCTCTCTCCATCTCTCCTCTCTCCTCTTTCTCTCCCCCTCTCCCCTCTCCCTCTTCCTCTCTCCCTCTCCCTCTCCTCCCCTCTCCCACTTTTGATCTTCATGATTTCCTTCCTCCCTTTCTCCCTCTCTCCTCCCCGCTCCCATCGCCCTTATCAACGGGTATCGCACCGCCTGACGCCCTTTCAGCAGAGGACGGCGAGATCAAGGCGCCCAGATGCGTAGGCAAGTGGCACAGCCTCCCTTGGCATCTTAAGTGGCATAACCTGTACGGAAGGAGGAGGAGGAGGAGGTGAACATGGCCGGATCCATCCCTGGTCTGCTAATGTTTTGTTTTTTTACTATTGTATTTTTTATTGTTTTTTATTGTATTATATATTTTCCTTTGGGTTGTTTTCGAGAGTGAGGGTTGAGGAGAGGGGTGGGAGGGGCGGGGAGATTTTTTTTTTCTCGATATTTTCCAACTTTCTCGATTTCTGTTCTTTCTCTTTTTCTCTTTGTTTTGGCTCTTCTCATGTTTCCTCTTTTTCCCCTTTCCCTCTTTTCTTCTTCATTCTCTCCTTCCTCCTTCCCTGTTTCTTTCCCTCCTTCCTTCCTTCCCTCCTTCCCCTCTTTCCTTTCCTCTCCTCCCTCCTCTTCGACGGGTTGCGGAATGCCCTTCGACCCCCCCTCCTCCCCTTTGGCCCTTCCACGCCTCGGCCTCGGGAGTCACCCTCGAGAGTTAACCTCAGAAGTCAACCTCGGCAGTCACCCTCGGGAGTCACCCTCGGCAGTCAACCTCGGGAGTCACCCTCGGGAGTGGCCTATGTTTGCGTAGGTTTATTACGGCGGGGAGAGACGTCGGGAAAGCCGAAATCTTTTACGGTGTTTTGATGGGATTAACAAGCTCCCGCCGCCGTTGCGCTTTTGTTTGGCTCTTTATGGGTTTTGAATTTCTTGGGGGGTGGGGGGTGGGGTTCTGGCGGCGCGATTGGATGCTGTTTCGTGTGTGCTTTGTGGGGAGCTGGCTGGTGGGTTGGGTTTAAAAAAAAATATATATATATATTTAAAGGAGATAGAAGGAAAGAAAAGAAAAGAGCTATTTATATTATATTATTAAGGAGATAGAAGGAAAGAGAAAGAAAAAAGCTATTTTTATATATTATTAAGGAGATAGAAGGAAAGAGAAAGAAAAGAGCTATTTATATATATTATTAAGGAGATAGAAGGAAAGAGAAAGAAAAGGAAAGGGAGGGATTTGTGAATGTGTTTGAAGGAATGAGGGAGAGGGATAGGTTGGAAGCTGTTCGTGTGGCAGTTGGGTTTGGTGTGATTTTTTTTAATATTTATATTATTGAGGAGAAAGAAAGAGAAAGAATATGAGGGATTTGTGGATGTATTTGAAGTATTGATTGAAACAAATAAATTGGAATCTGTTCGTGTGTGCTTTATATGGAGCTGACTGTGGGGTTGGGCGTGGATTAAAAAAAATACACATTATGGTGGAGATATAAATAGAGAAAGGGAGAGATATGTGGATATTTTTGAAGGAATAAGGGAAAGAGAGAGATTGGAAGCTGTTCGTGTGTGGCTTATAGGGAGCTGACTGTGGGGTTGGGCTTGGATTAAAGATATATACATATATATATTATTGAGGAGAAGAAAAAGAAAGAAGGGATTTATTTGGGATTTTATTCAAGGATCAATGGAAAGAGATAGAAGGTAAGATTATCGTAGAAAGAAAAGGAGAGATTTTGAAAGTGTGATTGAAGAAAAATGGGAAGCTGAGACAAAAGATATGATTAAAGAGGGAGAAACAGAGGGGCAGAAAATGTAGAACGGAAGGAAAGAGACAGGGAATATAATAAAGATGTGTTGAAATAGTTGGATTAAGTTGAACAGAAAGTCGACGTCAGAGAGAGAGAGAGAGAGAGAGAGAGAGAGAGAGAGAGAGAGAGAGAGAGAGAGAGAGAAGAGAGAGAGGAAAGAAAGGAAAGGCAAAGCGTACGATTAGAATATACTGAAATTGATACAGAAGTTTAGATTTAGAAGAGATATTTTTTCCGGCTTTAGAAAATTATGCTTATTTGTATTTTGACATAGGATCTTCCTCCCCGCCCCCGCCCCCGCCCACCCCCTTGATCCAGAAGAAAAAAAATCGTTAAAAGAGTAGCATCTGGCGGTCCTGCGGTCGACGTGCTTGTCAAGTGCAAGGATTCCGTCAAGCTCATCCGCAGCCTCATTTGGTGCCGTTTGGTTGCAGGTTGACCCGTTAGACAGCGCCGTAGGCTAGACGTGTAGATGGCATGTGATGGATAGGCGGGCTGGAAGAGAGTTGTGAGGGTAGGTATGGGGAGAGGGGGAGAGAGTGGAGAGGGAGGGGCAGGAGAGAGGGGAGGAGGGAGGAGAGGAGAGAGGAGATAGGGGATAGGGGAGGGGAGAGAGGGAGAGAGGAGAGGGGCGGGGAGAGAGGGAGAGGGGAGGGAATCATGGTTCCGGCGGTACTTAACAATCCTGACCACGACACGCCGACGACCGCCGCCGCCGCATCGTCGCGCCGTCGTCCCTCTGATGTATCTCGCTCCCCACGCCCATAACTCACCGAGCGGCCGCGGAGGCATTCTGGCCCCTGCGTCGGGCGGCGCAAGATTTACGGCGGCGGAGCAAGAGCGATGGCCCGGGGCGGAGCACTCTTGCACGGGCGCCCGGGGAGTGATTCGGCCCCGAGGAGAGGCGAAGGGCATCGCGCGGCCGTGGGTGTCTTGGAGGCCTTCTGCATAGCAATGGCCCCTCGCTTGTCTATCGCTTGTCCATCACGGCGTCGGGGACTGGTCGGGGATGCCTGGTTTATTGCCCCTTGCTGACGCCGCGCGCTCGTCTCGGGGCGCGGGAGAAAGGGGAATCCATCGGAGAAGAGAGAAAAAAGATTGAGAATCGCTCGTCTTTCAGTATTAAAAAATGCATCCGGGAGACGAAAAAAAAAAGAGAGATTCCCATTTGAGAAGCAAGAAAAAAAAGATAAAAGAGATATTCGTTCGTCTTTCGGTATTCAAAAATGCATTCGGGAGACGAAATAAACGAAAAAAAATAATGATAAGAGATTCGCCAGAACAGATGGTCAGGCAGAGGAACACTGCTTGCGGAAAGGGGCGACAGGAATTGCTGTGCTTGCGGAGTGCGGAGACGGGCGAGCGCGAAGGCAATCAGCTGATTCTCAGGCAGGCAGGGGCGCCTCGAATGTGTTGTGATGCAGGTGGCGAACAGGTACCGGTAGTGCGTGTCAGCTTATGACTGATGATGAAGCGTCAGCTGCTTGTGCGCGAGGATGCGTTCCCAAGTTGGATTTTTTTGAGGGGAAGATTTAAGTTCACAGGTAAGCCGATACGACGATGCCGCAACTGACCCCGGTAGTGCACGGTGCCCGTATACAGAGTGCCCGAAGATACGGTGAAAGTGAGCGAAGGAGGATGAGGTCGACGTGACGGCTGGCCATTATGATAAGCAGCCAAGTGAGCTGAATACAAACAAAACAAAGCGAAAGAAGATAGGGAGGAGGATATTCGACAACAAGGAAGAGCGTGGAAGAAGCGATAAGCAAGGGGACACGCAGGAAAGAGATGGATCCGATAAAAGAATAAAAATCAGCAGAGGCAGAGGTTGCCGGCAGAGGATTGTAAACAGTCCGCGTACAAGACACCGACGGGGCCTGGCCAGACGGTGTACAAGAAAGACTCGTGCTTCGCCGACAGGACTTGACCCGCTGATGAACAAGGCGGCGACGTTGTACAAGAGCGGCTCCTTTCGCGTGCGAGTGTTGAGGGCGGGGAGCCACGTGGTCGGATGGAGGGAGGGGAGGGGAGGAGAAGGGAGGGAGGGAGAGAAGTAGAGAGAGAGACTCGGATAGACCTTCAAACAGACAGACAGAAACAGAGAAGAGATAAGTAGCCAGAGAGGGAGAAAAGGAAGGAAGGGAAGGGCAAGGAGGGAGGGAGGGAGCCACGCCGGACGCTGAGTGAGTCACCCTTCAAAGTGCTGACGAGGGGACCGCTGTTCCCACGTGGTCGACGACGGGGCCGGCGTCGAGGGTGCGAGGGCGTAGGGAAGGAAGGGCGGGGAAGGAGCGAAAAAAGACATGGACACGTTGATGACTCGGTGACATGAGGAGGAAGGGGAAGAAGAGGGGTTGGGGAGAAAGACGGGAGGGGAGAAGAGGTTTCTTGAGAGTAAACAATGAGCGATGAGGAGGACGAAATGCGAGGGGAGGAAGAGGGTAGGACGTAGAGGACGCGGTCTGGTGGAAAGAATAGGAGGACAAATAGCATGGGCGATAAATACAAGGAAGGGGTGGAAAAGATTGGCGCGGATTCTTTGTCATTTGAATTTAGATGAGAATCGGGAGGGGAGGTAGGAGGGGGAGAGATGGAGACGGACGAGTTGGGGGAGATATAGACTCCCACGGGGACACAACACGGAGACACCTCCTCCTCTTCTTTTCCTCTCCTCCTCCTCCTCCTCCTCCTCCTCCTCCTCTTCTTCTCCTCCTTTTACTCCTCCGTCTCCTACTCTCCTCTCCTACTCCTCCTCCTCCTCCTCCCTCCTCCTCCCCTCCTCTTCCTCCTCCTCCTCCTCTTCCTCTCCTCCTCCTCTCTCCTCCTCCTTTATCCTCTCCCTTTTCCCGGAGTGTTTTGACGTCCGGAATTTGAATGTTGAGAATGTTGCATATATGACACGTCTGACGGGTTTGAGATTTATGGATGCTTGGAGGAGGAGGCGGGGGGTGGGGGCGGGTGTCAAGGGAGGGTGGGGTGGGGGTGGAAGTGGGTAGGCGAAGGTAAGATAAAAGAAGGGAGAGGGGGGGGGAGGTAACCCTCTTTCACTGCCACTTAAAATGTAGTTCGTCCCTCGTCTTACGCACCTCCCCTCTGAAAAAATAAAAATAAAAAAAGAAGAGGAAGAGAAACCGCTATTCCCCTCACTATCTCCCATCCCCCCCCCCCAAAAAAAAAAAAAGTAATAATAATATTAAGAAGATATGAAATAGAAACGTAAAACGATGAAAAAATGAGAATGGAATGCCCTTCTCCCCTCACCCCCCTACCCCCCAAAAAAAAAAGAAAAAAAAGTATCCGTTCTAGCAGTTGTCTCAGGCGTCACCTCGTCCCTCTCTCGAAATCGCCGAGGGGGGTCTTGCGAGGGGAAAGGGAGAGGGGAGAAGGGTCGGGAAGGAGAGGAGGGGGGCAGGGGTAGTCTGAGGAGGAGAAAAGAGGAAGAGAAGAAAGAAAGGGGAAGGGACGAGAAAGAGGGTATAAGAGGGAAAGGGGAAAGGGGGGAACGAAGGGGAAGGAGGGGAAGGGGGTTTCATCAGGAGAGGAAGAGAGGAGAACAAGATAGAAAAGAAAAGAAAAGAAAAAGAGAGAGAGAGAAAGAGGAAGCGGATGCCGGGAGGAAGAAGGAGAGGGGGGGGGAAAGGGAGAAGAAGAGGGGAGACAGGGACGGGGGAGGGGGAGGGGAAAGGAGAGGAGAGGGAGAAGGAGACCTACCTCTCCCTCTCTCCTGACTCGACCCTCCTTTTGTTTCCTTTGTGCCGCCCGTCGTGAGGAGGATGATAGCTTCTTGAGGAGCTTCGTGAGGACTCTCCTTGTAACGAGTTCGTTTGTTGTTGTTGGGGGGGGGAAGGAGGAGAAGGGGGGAGGGGAGGGAGGGGAGGTGAGGAGGGCTGGGAAGTGGGGGGGGGGAGAGGAAGCTATGGCTTGTAGGTGAAGGTTGTAAAGGAGATGGAGAGATGGAGAGGGAGGAGATGGAGGAGAGGAGGAAGAAAAGTAGAGGAAAAGGAGATGGGGAAGATGAAGGGGAAAGGAAAGAAGAAAAGGGAGGTCAACTACGATGACGTTGTGGATAAGGAAATGATTTTAAAAATACAATAATAATGGTAATGATAATGAGAGAGAGAGAATTAAATAAGTTTAGAGAGCAGAAGAAGGGAGGGAGTCAATAAAGGAAAAACGAAAATAGCGCAGAAATTAGAACGTGAGAGGATGGGGGAATAGAAGGAAATGAAGAACAGGAGCAATAAAAGCTGGAAGGGGAGTAGAAGGGAGAAGGCTGAAGGAGAATGGGGTAAGTGGAGAAGATTGTAACAACTGCCAAGTGGTCAAAATGGGAAGAGAGGAACATGATAATTTGAGAGGGTAGTGAGAGAGAGAGAGAGAGAGAGAGAGAGAGAGAGAGAGAGAGAGAGAGAGAGAGAGAGAGAGAGAGAGAGAGAGAGAGAAGAAGAGGGAATGGTAAACAATAGAGTGAAGGAGGGAGGGAGGAAAGGGAAAAACCCGAATGCGAGAAAGGGAAAGATGGAGGGATGAAAGGAGGCGCAAACATACAGACGGACAGACGGACAGACGGACGGACAGACGCAGACACACACACACACACACAACACACACACACACACACACACACAACACACACACACACACACACACACACACACACACACCACACACACCACACAGCACACAACACACACGCAGACACACAGACAAAAGACAGACACATAGGCGTACATGTAACCATACGGAGAAAATCTTGTGATCCAAAGTCCAGATAGAGAGGCAGATAGAAGACCACGTTTTAGGAAGCAAAGCCATGTAAACGCAGGAGGGAGGGGGGGGGGAGGGTCCATCCTTAACACTAATGAGCCACACATTCTATCAGGGGGAAAAAAAGCCCCACCCACGCCCACGACGGAGATCCGGCAGCAGTAGCTACACCAGTATAGAAGAAAAGGGAACCTGACGGAGAAGAATGGACAGCTCTTAGACGACGGCAGCGACCTCTATAAACGGCCGGTTACCGTATAATGGATGGTTGGGTATGGCGGACTGACGGATGGGAGGACTTTGTGTGAGGATGGCTACCACGGGGGGGACAAATGGGTCGGAGAAGGAAAAGGGGGAATGGGAGGCACTTTGGAGGATTGGGGGAGAGGGGAAAGGGGGAGAAGGTGGGAGGGAGGGAGGAAGGGGAGGGAGAGGGAGGAAGGAAGGGGAAGGAGGGTGGGTGGGAGGAAGGGAAGGGAAGGGAGGAGGGAGGGAGGGAAGGAGAGAGAGAGAGAGAGAAAATGACATAAAGCAAGAAGGAAGTTGAATAGTTGAGTAGCGTCGACCATCTTGATCAAAACAGGACAGCGAGAAAATGTCTCAAGCTTAAGGAAGTTAACAAAGAGACATTTTGTTCCCTCAGGGGAGTAAGGGACTAAGGGAACTTCGTGTATATGTGCCTTGTCTACATATTTTATGGCGTCATTGACCTATCGGCTTATGGCGAAAGATTTTTTTTTTCTTTTTTTCTTTTTTATTCAGTAGAAGTTTAGGGAGTGAGTTGGGAGGAGGGAGGGATAGGACTGGGGAGGAGGGAGGGAGGAGGGAGAGAGATATAGCGAGAGTGACAGCTTAAAAGAAGCCTTGATTTAAACTCCCCAAGTGCCAATAGCCGCTGACGGAAGGGCCCATCGGGAGCAGACGAGGCCGCTGCACTTGCAAGGCGCCCCCGCAGAAGTCGTGCAACAAATGGCCAAAGTCTAGGTCGTGTTGGGGAGAATATCTTAAGGCTCGGAGGCTGCGGGGCGGAGGAGATGGACGCCGCGTGGAGGTAAACGGCGGTGCGGAAATGTGGGGGGGGGGGAGGGAGGGAGGGTAGGGAAGGGATGGGATGGAGGGCTAGGGGAGGGGAGGGAGGAGGATAGAGGGATGGTTTTGTTCAGGAGTAGATATTGTTTCTTTTCTTTTTCTTTTTTTTTCTTTTCATTTCTTTCTCTCTCTCTCTTTCCTTTCCTTCCTTCACTTCTCTCTCTTTCCTCTCTCCTCTCCTTCTTCTTCTCTCTCCTTCTCCCTCCTTCCTTCTTCACCTCTCTTTCCTCCTCTCTCTCTCTCTCTCTCTCTCTCCTCTCTCTTCTCTCTCTCTCTCTCTCTCTCTCTCTCTCTCTCTCTCTCTCTCCTCTCTCTCTCTTCTGGTGCGAGCGACCTTTGCAAGCACTCCCAAGATGGTCATAAACTGAAGGCGAAACAGACAAGGCAAGAAAAGGCACCAAGACGATCGAGAGAATTAATTGAGAAAGAATTTTGGAAAGGGGGAGAAAGTGAACGAAAAATATAAAACGTGAAGAAAATGCAGAAGGGAAAAGAAAGCCAAAAGTAAATAAAAGGAAGGAAAGAAGGTAGAAAATGAAAATGTTATAGAATGTATAGAGAAAATAAAATAAAGAAATAGAAAATGAAAAGATAAAAGAAAAACAGGAGAAGGCAGAAAAAGAGAAAAGAAATCGTTGGCGCACTGAACAAATTCTTCGAAGAAATAAGGCGAAAAAAAAAAAAAAAAAAAAAAAACAGACCAACATAAGTGAATAAATAAAAACAGAAGACAAAAGAAAAAGACGAGAAGTCGTCGTCGCCGCACCGGACAAAATTCCTCGAAGACGGTGTCATTAAAGAGAGAAAGAAAGACAACGAAAAAACAACCAAAAAAACGAAAATAAATAAAAAACAGTAGACGGAAAGAAGAGGAGAGACGAAAAGAAATATAAGGAATAAGGAATAGGAGACAAATACCCCGCAGACGCTGCAAAAGAGAGAAAGGAAGACAACGAAAGCAAACAAAAAAGAAAGACTAAACAAAAAAATACCATTAAACAGAGAGAAGTAATTAACAACAACAAAAAGGAAAGAAAAAAGAAGAAACGAAATAAGTAAATAAAAAAGAAATATAACAGGAGGAGAGAGAAAATAAGGACGAGGAGGAGCCGCCGCACCGGACAAATTCCTCGAAGACGATTCCAATAAATATAAGGAATAAGGAATAGGAGACAAATACCCCGCAGACGCTGCCAATAAAGAGAGAAAGAAAGACAACGAAAAGCAAACCAAAAAGAAACGAAAATAAGTAAATAAAAAATAAACAGGAGAAGGAAAGAGAAAATAAGGACGAGGAGCCGCCGCACCGGACAGACTCCCCGAAGACGATGCCAATAAAGAGAGAAAGACCGAAAAGCAAACAAAAAGAAAACGAAAAGAAACGAAATAAGCAAATAGAAAAAAACAGAGAAGGAAGAGAGAAAATAAGGACGAGGAGGAGCCGCCGCACCGGACAAATTCCTCGAAGACGGTGCTGGCCGAGACTTGAATTTTTACGACGAGAGAGGGAGCCTGCTTTCTCTTGTATTTTTTTCCCCCCGGACGGCCTTGGGGGTTATCCGAGTGGGTAAATATGTTTAAAGGGAGTGGTGGAGGAGCGGGCGGGTGAGGGAGAAAGGAGGGGGAAAGGGAGAGGGAGGGAAAAGGGAAAGGGATGAAATAAACCATTATCTCAGAAAAGAGAAAGAAGAGAAAAAAGAAAAAGGGGAAAAAAAAAGCAGAAGAAGCTTCCTGACTCACCACCCTCCCATTACCCCTTCCCATCCCCTCCCCAGTCCTTACTACTCCCCCCCATCGCATTATCCCCCCTTCCCCTCCCCATTATCCCCCACAACCGAAAAAGTGTTGCTAAAAAAGTCCCCCCCCTCCCTTTCCCTCCCACTGCCCCCTCCCTCCCCTGTTTCGCCAACCCCCTCCTACCCCCTACCCCCCCCCAACACACACACACTCGAAAAAGTTGCCAAAGCGCAGTGACACGGAGTCATCCCGAAACGGAGTCATCGCTCAGCAGCCATGACCGGGTTACAGGGCCGGAGTCGTCACTCAGGCGCGCCCGTTCCGCGGGCGCAAGAACGCGGGTGTTCGCCGCTACGCTACGGGGACAAACGTGCCACAGGCGACGTGCCGTGCGTGGGCGTGTCGCCTCTTCTCTGCTTACCCTTTCCCCTACTCCAACCTCTGTCCCTAAACCCTTACTCTGTACCCCTTCGTCCTTCCAAGCCCCTATACCCTGTACCCCCAAGATTAACTTCTTTCCCCCCCTTTTCCCCTAGGTCTACCTTCACCCTATTCCTATCTGTCCCTTCCCTTAGTCTCATCCTACCTCATCCCTCCTCTTTCCCCTCTTCCCCCTCTATCCCTACCTCCACCCTACCCCCACCCACCACCCCAACTTCTATCCCCCTCTATCCCCTCCCCTACTCCTCAACCCCCTCTCTCCCGCTCTATCCCTACCCCTCCACCAATCTCTTTCCCCTCTTTCCTTCCCCCCCTCGCCCCCACCTCCCTGCCGGCCTCCCGATGACTGTCGCGGCGGGGCAGTGAGCGAGGAGGAAAACCAGGAACAATAACCCTTTCCGGCAGTTCACCCGACGCGGAGGGCCTGGCGGAGGGAGGGAGGGAGGAAGGAGGTAGGGAGGAGTGCACTGGCGGGGGGGGTAGGGAGGGTCACTGGCGGAGGGGAGGGGAGGGAGGGTGCATTGGCGGAGGGAGGGAGGGCGCACTAGCTGGCGGAGGGAGGGGGCGACTGGCGGAGGGAGGGAGGGAGGCGCAGGACGCAACCACAGGGGAGCAAAAAGGGCTGCGGGAAGGGGGGGGTGGGGCTGTGGTTGTATGGTGGGGAAGGGGGGACGAGGGGGTACTGCCCACCGCTCGCCATGTAAATTCTCTCCATTTGCAGGATGATGTTCGTATCTGTGTTGGTCTTTTGTCTCTGTGTCTCCTTTTTTGCTCTCTGTCTCTCTCTCGCTCTCTGTGCTCTTTGTGTCGCTTTCGCGTCCTCTCTGTCTCTGTCTCTGTCTCTCTATCTCTCTCCTCTCTCTCTCTCTCTCTCTCTCTCTCCTCTCTCTCTCTCTCTCTCTCTCTCTCTCGTTCTCTTTTGTCTCCCTTTCTCCCCTTATCTTATTTCTTCCCTCCTTCCCATCCTTCCGTCCTCTCCTCCTCCCTCCTTTCTCCCTCACGCCCTCCTCCGTATATTGTAATTTTACCGATTACATCTTCCATACACCCCATACACCTCCATACCCTCCCATCCCCCCCTCCCCCATACCATACCCTCTCCCCTCCCTCTCCTACTACACGCCCAGACGTACTCATTGTGCAGCCGGGGAGCCAGTTCGGTTCCCGATTCCCAGTATTCCAGAAGCCTTTTGTGTTCTTCCCGACATTCCGGAATTATCAAGCGCGTTTGGGGCCGAGTGACGGAGGTGGGGGGAGGGGGGGGCGTATTTGCTCGCTATTTTTTGCGGTTTAGGAAGGTGGAGGGGGTGGGTGGGATCGTGGGGGTGAAGGTGGGAAGGTGTTGAAAGTTGGGTATTTATGGGGGGGAGTGAGTGAAGATGGGAGGGGGTTGGAAAGGTGGAGATTTGTTGGGGAAGTGAAGATGGGAAGGGAGAAATGGTAGGGTTGAAGGGGTGGATATTGGTGGAGGGGGGAGAGGGGGAGGGGGAAATGGCGGTGAAAGGAGGAGGCACTGATGGAGAGTGAAGACAATGAGTTATGGGGATGAAGGGGGGAGAGGGGGAAAGAAGGCGATGGTTCAAGTGGTGGGGTTGGCGGAGGGTGAAGAAGGAGGGGGGGGGGACGGTGGGGCGTGGAGGGGAATTTTAGGGAGGGAGGTGGAGAAATGGGGTGTGTGAAGAGGGAGGAACTGGTGTGTGTGTGTGGGTGGGGGGGGGGGGGGGGGAGTGGCGTTGATACGGACTATCAGCCAGACATTACGTGAGACGCGGCTGGGAGACACGTCGGCTGGATGCGTGGTGAAGGGGTGTGCGGGTGAGACGGAAGGGGTGGGGGGGGGAGGGTTGAAGGGGGTGGGGGGAGTGCGATCCTGTGGTTTTCTGTTCACATTTTTTTGGTTGTGAGTTTGTTTGTTTTTGTTTGGCATCACGTCGTAGGATAGGTCTGTTTTATTTGCGTGTTGGGTTCGGGTTATTTCGCAAGATTCTGCATCTTGACAATGTTGCTACTTCGCATTTAGATTTATGCATTTTATCGAATCTTCTATTTATAATGTGTGTGTATGTGTATATATATATATTTTTTTTATTTTTATTTATTTTTTATTATTATTATTTTATTATTTTTTTTTTTTTTTTTTTAGATGTGAATTTTAAAAGACGATCCCGATTTTTATACTCGCATTTATTTATTTATTTATTTATTACGATGTCAGCATTTCGAAATCAAGGAGAAGTATAGTTCGGTGTGTCTGTGGGTGGGGTGTGTGTGGGGGGGGGGAAGCGAGTGATCGGTAAATGACATGCAGATGAGGTTCCTGGCACGGCAGACAGGGCGGGAATTGCCGAGGCGCGGGTAACAACCTCTCTTTTTCAGGGAGAAGGTGGGTCGAGAGGTGGGTTGGGTGGGTGGGTGGTTAGTTGTTGGTTGGGTAGGCGGGTGGTTGGGTGGGTAGGTGTAGGTGGTTGGATGGGTGGGTGGGTGAATGGGTTGGGTGGTGGGTGAATGGGTTGGGTGGGTGGTTGGTTGGGTTTGTAAAGAGGTTGATTGGGTGGGTGGGCTGTGGGTTGGGTTGGTTGGTAGTTAGGTAAGTAAGTAAGTAGGTAGGTTGGGGGAGAAAGGGAGGTTGTCTGTTACGTTATTTGGTTGGCTGGTAGACTTACAGACACAGGCAGATATGCAGGCAGGGAGGCAGATTCTAGTAAACAGAAAGGAAAATAGAAATAGACATTTGGAACAGACATGTAGCTGTAGGCCAACACCTGTGCCCTTTGGTGGGTTCTTGGTGGGTCAGGGAGTTACTTTACTGAAAAATACTCTACTTTCAAAATCCTTCCGCCGCTATCTCGCTTTAAGTAGTTTTCTTATCTCTTAGCTTTCATCCATACATACCATCCGTAGACTTGTATATCCATTAAGAAATCGATCGATTCATTGGTTTATTAATCCATGCATCTACCCATCCATTCGCCTATCCGTCCGTCCGTTCATCCATCATCTATTGTCTATCCATCATCCATCCATCCATCATCCATTCTATCCATCCACCCAACCCCCACCATCACCCACACTTCCCTGTCCGTCCCTATCCATACATCCATCCATCCACCTATCCATCCACCCACCCCATCCATCCATCCATTTATACTTTGGTTGGTTTAACGTTATAATTTGCATAGAATTGGATTTTATTATAATCTCCAGAGATAATTTATGTAAACATTTCGGGTGGAGAGGTTGATTTAACATTATAATTATTTCGTGATTTCATTATGTGTGTGAGGAATAGGACAGTGGAGAGGAGAGAGAAGAGAGAGAGAGAGAGAGAGAGAGAGAGAGAGGAGAGAGAGAGAGAGAGAGAGAGAGAGAGAGAGAGAGAGAGAGAGAATGAAAATAATGATTATGTACTTGATGTATGCATTCAATGTACTCCATATTTAATTCATAATCTTATTTTGCGATTCAATATTTTCTCAAATATCCTCCACGAATAACTCGACATGTACAGTAAATCTGATTGAAGTTTACGAAATGATTAACCCCTTTTTTTCCCCTTTTTTTTTTTTCCTCAAAGGTGAGTGGGGCGCCAAAACCGCCGCCGGGGGGTTGCAGTTTTTTTGGATGATCAGACTGTTTGTAAAGGTTTTGGTGAGTTGGAATGGAAATGGAT
>NW_020870432.1:138972-153972 GCF_003789085.1 Penaeus vannamei | reverse complement strand
GCCGAAGGTAACGGCGGGGGACTGGACAGAGAGGAAAACAAACAGAGCGTCCTTCGCTGTGGAGGGGCGTCATTGCGTGTCTGTCTGTCTGTCTGTCTGACTCTCTTTCTCTCTTTCTCTTTCTCGCTCTTCTCTCTTTCTGTCTCTTTCTCTCTCTTTCTGTCTCTTTCTCTCTTCTCTTTCTCTTTCTCTCTCTCTCTCTCACTCTCTCTCTCTCTCTCTCTCTCTCTCTCTCTCTCTCTCTCTCTCTTCTCTCTCTCTCTCTCTCTCTCTCTCTCTCTCTCTCTCTCTCTCTCTCTCTCTCTCTCTCTCTCTCTCATACTTCCTCCCACTGCCCTTTTCTCTATCCTTCCTTCTCCCTTCCCCCAAACCCCTGCTCTTATTCTCGCTTGATTAGTAATAAAAAAAAAATAAATATAAAAAGAGAAACGAGAGAATGGGAGTCGAATCCACGGCCGGCCAGCAGAGGGCGGCGCAGAGGCCCTCGCTGCTGCCACCGTCGCCGGGTCGCCTGTTCCCGCGGGAGGAGGAGGAGGCTGGCGCAGGTCCTAATATTTCAAGGGGAAGCCGAGTAGGATGGGATTTCGGGGGACGGGATTTTTTTTTTTTTTTTGGGGGGTTGGGGGGTTGGGAGGGGGGAAGAAGGGGGAGGAGCTTTTTTTTTGGGGGGAGGGGAGCTTTTTTACTTTTTTGGGGGGGATAGAGGAGGAGCTTTTTTATTATTATTTTTGGGGGTGGGACTGGAAGGATTTTTTGGGAGAGCTATATTTTTTTCGAGTAGGGGTATTGTTATTCTTTGGTCTGATTGCTTTTTTTTTCTTATTTCGTTTTCTTAGGATAGGAGAAAAGGGGAGGATTCTCTTTCTTTAATTTTCCGTTTTTTTTCTTTTTTCTTTTTCTTTTTCTTTTTTTCTTGTGGCTTACCTGGCCTCCAAAGGTAGGTCGTCCCGCCGCGGCCCAGAGGGAGTTCGGGTCGCGGATGAAGGACGTCGTTGCCGAAGGTAACGGCGGGGGACTGGACAGAGAGGAAAACAAACAGAGCGTCCTTCGCTGTGTTGGGGCGTCATTGCGTCTGTCTGTCTGTCTGACTCTCTTTCTCTCATTTTTCTCTCTCTCGCTCTTTCTGTCTGTCTCTTTCTCTCTCATCCCTCTCCCTCCCTCCCTCTTCCTTCCTCCTCCCTCCCTCCCTCCCTCCCTCCCTCCCTCCCTCCCCCTCCCTCCCTCCCTCCCTCTCCCCTCTCCCTTCCTTCCTCCCTCTCTCCTTCTCTCGCTCCATCCCTCCTTCCATCACCCTCTCTCTTTGTCTCCTCTCTCTCCCTCTTCCTTTCTTCCTGCCCTCTTGCCTCTCCAATGTCTTACAAGTCCAGCTGATGTTTTCATTCGATTTTGAGAAGAGGCATTGTCGATTGGGAATTGCTCTATAATGGATAAAGAAGGGAGGTTGTTGCAATTAGGGTTATTCATGGTTTCTTCTAGTAGTAGGGAGAAGGGAGTGAGGGAGGAGGGAGGGGAGGTGGGAGGATGGATGGAGGAGGTAGGAAGGAGGAGAGGAGGGAGGGAGGGATTGGGGAGAGGAAGAAGGGAAGGATTGGAGAGAGAGAGTTGAAGAAGGATAGGATAGAGGAGATAGAGAGAGAGAGAGGGAGAGGGAGGGAAATGACGAGAGGGAGGAGAGCGAGAGAGGAAGGAGAAAAAGGAAAGAGAAAGAATGAGAAGAGAGAGAGGAGAAATAAGAGAGCAAAAAAAGATGAGAATGGAAGAAGTATGTTGAGCTTGGTGTCCATTCAAGAGGAAAATTCCATTAATAAGATTAAATATGTAGAGAAGGGGACGCGGGCAGCGAGGCGGAAACTGATAACTTTACTGCGGCGGAGAACGACTGATATTTCTATGGAGGAGAGAGAGAGAGAAGAGAGAGGAGAAGAGAAGAGAGAGGAGTGACGAGAGGAGACGGCAGGAGGACGAGAGACAAGAGACGAGAGGAGAGAGAGAGAGAGAGAGAGAGAGAGAGAAGAGAGACAGAGAGAGAGAGAGAGAGAGAGAGAGAGAGAGAGAGAGAGAGAGAGAGAGAGAGAGAGAGAGAGAGAGAGAGAGAGTGACAGAGATGAAAAGAGAGTAAAGAGCCAGTAATGCAGACGTGCAAACAGGGATGCATATAGCATACATATGGATGCAAGGAAAGAAAGGGAGAAAGAAAGAATAAAATAAAACCAAAAATAAGCCAACAACTGCATATATAAAGAAAAAGAAAAGGAAAGGAAAAGGATTCACACAGAAGTTATGAAAATAAGATTTCTCAAGGACATGTGCGTTGCGGAATGACACGAGAAATGTTGCATATTTTTCCTCATTTTCTCTTACTTTCTTTTGCTTTTTTGTCTTATTTTCTTGCAGTTCGTCATATTTTTCTTTATTTTTCTTTACCTTATTTTAATCTTTTTATGTCTCCACTATTTTTATGTCTCCACTATTTTTTTTCTCCAGTTCATTTTTTCTTTATTTTTCTTTACGTTAATCTTTTTTTTATGTCCTTCCTGTTTCTCTTTTTTCAGTTCGTCATTTTTTCTTTATTTTTCTTTACCTTAATTTTTTTTTTTCCTGTTCCTATTTTTTTCTTCTTTATTTTTCATTACCTTAATTTTTTTTATGTCCCTCCTGATTCTCTTTTTCAGTTCGTCATTTTTTCTTTATTTTTCCCTCTCTTTTTTTCTCCCTATAAACCGCAGAGAGTCGACGTTGAGCAATCGACCGTGATTTTTCGCTTCATTTTTCCCCAGTCGACGAAACGCAGCCGAGAGAGGATTTTGTAACCCTTTTATCATTCATGGCATCGACGACAGTGAGAAAAAAGAACGAAAAAAGTGATAAGAGGCGGGAAATGGATACGAAGAAGAAGAAGAAGAGAGAGTAAGAAAAAAAAAGGAGATAGTAAGAAGATGAAAGGAGAGAGGAGAGTAAAAAAAGTAAAAGAGATAAAAAAAAAGAGACAGAAGATGGATATTTATGACGATTTTTTTTTCGCTTTTTTTTCTTTTTTTTTTTTTTTCTTTTTCGTTATCGGCGGGACGTGCGGGGAGATGCGTGTGTATGGTGATGCACATCTTCCCCGGATGCTGCCGGGATTTCCGCCGAAATGTATGCGGAGTCAGGATCCGGCAAGTGGTTCCGACTCCTTATGGAGGATCCAATCTTCTTTATATGTTTATGTTTATTATTATAGGTGTTGACGCTGGGGGAGGTGGAGAGGGGAGGAGGGGGAGGGGGGGAGAGGAGAGGAGGGGAGGGGGGGAGGAGGGAGGAGGGGAGGAGGAGGAGGAGGAGGAGGGGGAGGGAAGAGGAAGGGGGGAGAGGAGTCTTCTACATAGAAAGCTTAGGAAGAAAGCTTTTCTTCGCCGGGTATCGCTGTTGCCTCAGGGCGGGGCGCGGAAAGGAGAATCTAATCCTTTTTATGTGGAGTTTCCGATGCTCGCTCACGCGCACTCCGCCTCGCTCCGGGAAGGAAGGGGAAGGGGGGGAGGGGGAGAAATAAGGAGAGGATTCGCGCGCGTAAATTTCTCCTCGCTGGATCTCGGTCGAGGCGCGAAATAGCGAATATTCTCGCCCCCGGGATGGGCTTGTCCCCGGTGGCCGTTGCTCTTGTTTCGCGCCGTGATGCCCCGGTTGGGTTTGGGGGTATTCGCTCCCTCTCGGCGGGATTCGGGAAGGGAGTGGTTTTTGTTTGTTGTTTGTTTTGTTTTGTTTTTGTTTCGGTTTGATTTCTATCTTTGTGTCAGGGTCTCTGTCTTTCTTTCTCTCTCTCTTTCGCTTTCTCGCTTTTTCTCTTTCTTTTTTCTCTCTCTCTATCTATTTATCTATCTATATCTATCTGTCTATCTATCTCCCCCTTCCTCCTCCCTCCCTCCCCTCTCTCCCTCTCCCCCTCCCCTCTCCTTCTCCCATTCTCTTTGTCTCATCCACTCTTCCACTGTACGGTTAGCGCATATATGGCAGTTATAAATCTACGTAGATGTAAAAAGAAAATACTATCAGTTATATAAAAGGAAAACATGTAATTGAAACTGGATTTAGGGAAAAAAATAAAAAAACATAATTTAAGAGGCCATTGTGCTCGATCTTTTATTAAGAAATCCTCATTGCAAAGCGTTTCCCCTCCTCGGAGATTTATGCACGTTGGTCATTGCAAACACTCCTTGCAAGGCTGCTATATATCTCGTCGTTTTTTATTTAATTTAATTTCGGGCCTTCGGTATGGGGGTGGGGAGTGGAGAGTGGGGAGGTCGAAATCGTGGACCTTTTTTTCTGTATTTTTTTTTTCTTTTTTTTTTTTTTTTCTTTTTTTGTAATGTGCTCATTATGGCTGCCATAGTTAGGAAGGGGAGCAGCGGTCCCCTCGGGGAGAAAGGGTTTCGTAACAAAGAAAGTTGTGTTGTCTTGGGGGATAATTTCTGTTGCCTTGATGGTGGAGTTTTTTTTTTACTCCCTTTTTTTCGCTTTATTGTTTTTTCTTTGGTTTCTCTCTGTCTCTCTGACTGTCTCTCTCTCTTCTCTCTCTCTCTCTCTCTCTCTCTCTCTCTCTCTCTCTCTCTCTCTCTCTCTCTCTCTCTTCTCTCTCTCTCTCTCTCTCTCTCTCTCTCTCTCTCTCTCTTGTCTCTCTGTCTGTCCCCTCTCTCCCTCCACCCCTCCCTCCCTTTCACCCCCCCCCCTTTTCAGTTTCCTTCCCTTCCCTACCCTTTCTTTATCCTCCGATATGTCCCCTTCTCTCTCCCATATCTCGCTCATTGTCAAAGTTTGGCTCCACAAACATCAACAGCTTGTTACCATAATTTGGAACCTTCTGCAGACCGTAGTAATTGGACCAGCAAGTCAATTTCTGCCTCTTTCCTTCCCTTTCCCCCCTCCCCCTCCTTCTTCCCTTTCTCCATCTCCCTCTACCCCCTCTTGTTCTTACCCTACACTTACTGTTTCCCCTGTTCTACCCATCTCCTATTTGTAGGATGATTCCTCGTCCTTCCCCGTTTCCCTTTCACCCCCCCCCTCCCTATTCCTCCTTCTTATTTCTCTTGCCATTTCCCTACTTCTTCCTCTCCTCTTTCCCTGCCCTGTCCCTGCCCCTACCTACTCTCTCCTCCCACTATCCTGTCCCCACCCTGTCATTCCCCCCTCACCCCCAACTATCATTATGACTATCCCTACCTCTAGTCTTCTTCTGACTTGTCCCTCTTCCCTCTTCCCTCTCCTCCATTTCCCTTACGTCTCCCCACTTCTCCCACTCTCGTCCCTCCTCTTCTCTCCCTCCCCCTCTCCTGTATCTCCTATTCCCTCTCCTCCCCCTCCTACCTCTCCCCTCCCCCCGTCCTTCCATGTATGGAGTGTTGTTATGGTAAAACTTTTTTTTCTTCCACGCGGGAGACTTGCCTTCGGTGTTATTACTGGCGGAAAGATTGGCAATAAGGATAATAATTTTGGGTAATCCGGGACACAAAAGGAGGGGAGGGGGAGGGAGGGAAGGGAGGGAAGGGGGGAGGAGGAGGGAGGGGGGGGAAGGAGGGAAGGAGAGGGAGGGGGGGAGGAGGGAGGGAACGGACGGAGGAGGAGGGAGGGGAACGGGGAGAAGAGGGGAGGAAGGGGGAGGAAGGAGGAGGGAGGGAACGTAGGAGGAGGGAGGAGACGGAGGGGGAGGGAGTGGGGAAGGAGGAGGGAGGGAACGGAGGGGAAGAATGGGGAGGAGGAGGGCGGAAGGGGAAAAGACGACGAAGAGGAGAAGACGCAGGTGGTTAGAGAGGGGTTGGAAGAGGGGAAGAGATGGAAGGAGGAAGAGGGGATAGAGAGCAATAAAATGGGGGTGGGGGAGGTGGAGGAGGAGGGAAGACGCGAAGAAGACGCAGGTGGTTAGAGAGGGTTTGGAAGAGGGGAAGAGAGGGGAGAGAGGGAAGCTAGGAGAGGAGTTAGTGAGAAATTAGGAAGAAGAAAGGTGATAATAACCGGGATACCGAAGGGGGGAAAGGAGGAGGAGAGAAGGGAGAAGACGCAGGTGGTTAGAGCAGAGAAAAGAGGAGAGAGAGAAGTTGGAAGAAGAGATAGAAGGGAATAATGAAGAAATGGGTGATAACCAGACACATTAAAAATGACCGATGGGTATTTGTGGTGAGAAAAAGACAAAGATTTTTAGACAAATGTATTCATTTGTTGTTGTACTTGATACTATTATTGCAATTATCATTGTTATTAGCATAACGTGTCATTATTATTATTATTATCATCATCATCATCATCATCATAATTATCATTATCATCATTATTATTATTGTTATCATTAATATTATTATTATTATTATTATCTTATTATCATTATTATTATTTTGCAAACAGAGAAGAGGGAGGGAAAGGGACGAGGAAAGGGCGGGTGGAGTGAGTGGGGAAAGGGGGGAAAGGGGAGAGCGGGAGAGGAGATAGGAGGGATAAGCGGATAAAGCGAGGGCGCGAGATGTTACGGCAAGTTTATGAAATCTCTTTGTAAAGCGCGTTATTATATGGGGGAAGAAGGAGTTGGGGATATTGGAGGGGGCTGAGAGGGAGGGGAAGGAAGGGCTGTGAGTGGAGGGAGAGGGGAGGAGGAAGGGGTGTGAGGAGGGGGAGAGGGGGAGGGGGAGGCTGTGAGGATTGGGGAGGGGAGGGGGAAGAAGGCTGTGAGGTGGAGGGGAGGGAGGGAAAGGAAGGGCTGTGAGGTGGAGGGAAGGGGGGAGAGAGGGTGTGTGAGGAGGAGGGGAGTGCTGTTAGGAGGGGGAGAGGGAGGGGAAGGAAGGGCTGTGGGGAGGAGAGAGGGGGAGGGGAGGGGAGGGGTGGGCGGAGAGGATGAGGGCTGGAGGTGGAGGGAGGGTGAAGGGGAAGGGTGTGAGAGGAGGGAGGAAGGGCGGGGGGCAGGGAGAGGAAGGAGGGGAGGAGAGGAGAGGTGGAGGGAGGGGAAGGGGAAGGGGAAGGGCTGTGAAGATGAGGAGAGGGTGAGGGGATGGAAGGAGGGCAAGGTGTGGGGTCAAAAGGGAGGGGGAGGGAGAGCGAGGAGGCGGAGGCTTGGATTGGAGGGTTAACTTGGTTTCTGGTTGTTGCGTTGGAGTCTCTCTCTGTTCTCTCTCTTCTCTCTCTCTCTCTCTCTCTCTCTCTCTCTCTCTCTCTCTTCTCTCTCTCTCTCTCTCTCTCTCTCTCTCTCCTCTCTCTCTCTCTCTCTCTTTCTCTCTTCTCTCTCTTCTCTCTCTCTCTCTCTCTCTCTCTCTCTCTCTCTCTCTCTCTCTCTCTCTCTCTCTCTCTCTCTCTCTCTCTCTCTCTCTCTCTCTCTCTCTCTCTCCTCTCTCTCTCTCTCCCTCTCTCTCCCTCTCTCTCTAATCTTTACTATGGAAGCGGACTAAAAGGAGTCGAACCACTGAAAAAAAAAAAATCATATAATTATTATCTTGAATTATCTTATTCTAATTGATATTCTCCTAAAATCCCTTTTTCCCGCCTTCAAGATTCAACAGATACGAAGTGAACGATGCTTTACGCCTCATGTGCCTGCTTATATTCCTTTATTTACAGTTCATATCGTAGTGATTTTTATTTTATGGCGCGCGAGACAGCAAGGACGATAAAGCTCCGGAATTTATAGGAAGTCTTAAGAACTGGAATGTTGAGTGCAGGGACTTCGGTTGTGATAAGAGGGAGAGGGAGAGGAGGGAAAGGAGAAGGAGAGGGAGAGAAAGGGGAGAGGGGGAAGAGAATGGGGAGCGGAGAAGGGGAGGGGAGAGGGGAAAAGGGGGGGAGGGGGGGAGAAAGGAAAAGGGAGGAGGGAGTGGGGAGAGAGGGAAGAGAGGGGAAGGGAAGAAGGAATGAAGTGAAGGAAAAGGGGAAAGTGTGGGAAGGGAAAAGGAGGAGGAGAAGGGGAGAGGGAGAGGGAGAGAGGGAAAAGAAGGGGAGAAAGGGAGAAGGGGAGGAAGGGGCAGGAGAGAGGGAGGGGGAAGGGAAGAAGGAAAGAGAAGGAGAAGGAGAAAGTGAGGAGAGGGAGAGGAAGAGGAAAGAGGTGAAGGAGAAGGAAAGAGTGAAGAAGAAGGTGAAGAGAAGAGGGGAGGATGAGGAGAAAGATAAAAAAGCGGAAGAAAGAAAAATAGTGAAGGAGAAGGGCCGGAAGAGGGAGAGGGAGAGAAATGGATGAAAGGAGAGGGTGAGTTTAGGGTAAATATAATAACAAGAAAGACGTGAAAATGGCAGAGCAGAAAAAAAAGACAAGATTGAGTGACAACTTTAGTCATCAAAGTATTTTGTTGTTTTCAGCTGCCAAAGTCGGTGAGTCAGACAGTCTTTAATTTTTTTCCCAGTGCCAAGATTTTTTCTTTTTCTTTTTTAGGGGAGTGACTAAACTATTTTTCTTCTTTTTCTCGCTCGCTCTGGAAACAAGTGTGTCGCATATTTCTTTTTCCCAGCGTCCTCTCCCCGGGTTGCAAAAGACAAACTTGTGGTCTCAGTTTTATATGTGTGTATATGTGTTTATGGATAGATTAGAAAAAAAATTGAGAAGTATATATTGATAGGTGGATGATATTGAGAAGTAGGTGGATAGGTGAAAAAAACAGATTTTTTAAATGTTTCTTTATTTATTCTATATTTCGTCTGTCCGTCTTCATCGCCAGGGTCCGTTTTCCGCTATCATCGCCGTTTAATCATGTATAATCTTCCAAGAGATTTATATTCCAAAGCCGATATTTTTTTTCTTCCAATCGCTGGGTCTATTGGTGTTCCAAACGCGGAGATTTTTAATTTTTGTGGTTTTGAAAATTATTTTTTTTGTGTGTGTGGCGGAGATTTTTATTTTTGTGATTTTAATATTATCTTTCTTTCGTGATTTTAAGATTATCTTTCTTTTGTGATTTTAGAATTATCTTTCTTTTGTGGACGATTGGGGGAGTTGGCGGAAAGTTGTTTTATAATTATTCTTCTATGGGGGGGAGGGGGGGGTGGGGGATCGTGTGACGTCACTCACTCCCTTTCGAGGCCCTCTGGGACATAAATGGCACTAATTAACTCCTTTGATGTCCCCAGTGCCGGAAGTGATTAGAAAGCGATTGTAAAAGATAATAGACTCGTTAAACGTCATTGGTGCTTAAAATTCCGTTGGTCCCGTCATGAATGTAGGGGTTTGTGTTGTGTGTGTGTGTGGTGTGTGTGTGTGTGTGTGTGGTGGGTGTGTGTGTGTGTGTGTGTGTGTGTGTGTGTTGTGTGTTGTGGTGTGTGTGTGTGTGTGTGTGTGTGAGAGAGAGAGAGTAGAGTGTGTGTGTGTGTGGTGTGTGTGTGTGTGTGTGTGTGTGTGTTTGCGTGTGTGAGAGAGAGAGAGAGAGGGAGAGAGAGAGAGAGAGAGAGATAAATTGTGCGTAAATCTAAAAACGAAGAGTAATCAGTGAGTGGTATTTGCAAGAGAAAGTTATAGCCACCGATTTTTTTCCTTTCTCCTTTTTTTCTCTCTTTTTTGTCTCTCTCCCTCAGTTTATTCTCCAATTTACGTCACGTTGTTCTGCGTGGCTTCGGACTCGTGACAAATTGCGTTCTTTGGAGAGTACTTGTTTCTTTTAGTTTCATTTAAAAGCAAAAAGTTTGTTTATTTTAGTTCTGTTTAAAACTGAATGTCATTATGTATTTCTTTTAAGTTCCATTTAAAATTTAGTCTTAATTTTTAACTGTAGTTCTATTTAGAATTAAAAGTCGTTTAATTTTCTTTTTGTTCTATTTGAAACTAAAAGTCCTTTTTTATTTTTTTTACTTCCATTTAAAACTAAAAATCGTTATGAACAATTAATTAAAGCGATTATTTAGTACTACGATCTACAGCAATTCAAGCATTTATGTGATATTACGATTTACGATTTAACTGAATTAATTTTCGATAAGCCCGTCAATTCAGATCGTTTGCTATTTACCGAACCGTGGATATTGCACGAATATTAAAAAAAAACAAAAAAACATGTCAAGGGTGTATTCGCCTCGCATTGCATCAGGCGAGTCATGCACAGGTCCATGCGCACTAAAGCCATATTTGCTCGGCTTGTGACCTGTCAGGGCCGGAGTCATGCATGCGGGAGAATGAGGTTGATGATGAATGGTGATAAACGAAGGTGGAAGACGATGATGATGATGATGATGAGTTGGGATGTATTGTTGTGTTTGGATTTTTTTCTTGTTTATGACTTGTTTTATTTTTTTTTTCGTTCTTTCTTTCTTTTTATTCATTCTTTCTTATTTTTCTTGGTTATTTTCATTTGTCTTCTTCTTCATTCTTTTCTTCTTTCTTCTTCTTCTTCTCTTCTTCATCTCTGTCTCTCTCTCTCTCTCTCTCTCTCCTCTCTCTCTCTCTCTCTTCTCTCTCTCTCTCTCTCTCTCTCTCTCTCTCTCTCTCTCTCTCTCTCCTCTCTCCTCCTCTCTCCTCTCCCTCTGTCCCTCCTCCTCCCTCTCCCTCCCTCCTCCCTCCTCTCCTCTCCCTTCCTCCCTCCTCTCCTCTCCTTTCTCTTATCTCCTGCTTATCCCTTTCATTGTGCACTATCAACAAACATCCAAGAATACGTAAATAAAGAAAAATAAGAATTATCTCTTATATCCTCCTGTTTAGGCGTCGAGATAAGCTATCTTCTCGACCCGGCGGACATGATAAATGTGGGAGATAGGGAGAGAGGGAGAGGGGGAGGGGGGGGGAGTGAGGAGGAGAGGGGGGAGAGAGGGAAGAGGGGGGAGGGAGGAGGAGAGGGAGAGGAGAGGAGGGGAGAGAGAGAAGAGGGAGAGGGAGAGGGAGGGGAGAGAAAGATAAGAGGAAGATAAAACATGCTATTAAATGGCGGGCAGGCGGTGTCACTTGTTAATTCTGGAGCAATTAGCATCATATAAATCTCGAGGTAAAAAACTGGCCCAGTTGCGATCTTGGGAGGAGGAGGGGGGTAGGGAGGGCGAGGGAGGAGAGTGCGGTATGGGTTTAGGGGGTGAGGGGGGGAGGAGGGAGGGAGAGGGGTGGTGTATTTTTTTTTTTTTTTATTTTATCTTTTTTTGGGGGGAGGGAGGGGGGCATTTTTTCTTTGTTGGTTTTGTTTATATGGGTATTTTTATGCTTTTATTGTTTCGCTTTTGTTTATTTCTTTACCGGGTATTTGGGTTGTTGGTGATGTTCACTCTCATTTGACATTCTTCTCTCTCTCTTCTCTCTCTCTATCTATCTATCTATCTATCTATCTATCAATCTCTCTCTCTCTCTAGTTTTCTCTCTTTCTCTCTCAATTTTCTCTCTCTTTCTCTCTCTTCCTCTCTCTCCTTCTCTCTCCCTCTCTCTCTCTGCCTGACAGTACAGTAGTTTATCCCCCGAAAATTCATCCGTTTTTTTTTCAGCTTATCACGGATCAGTGTGCTTTCACGTCTTATCCCCAAATATGCATCCACCTGTAAAGACTGTCCCCTTAATATACCTCCACCTGTATGAATTATCCCTTAATATGCATCCACCTGTAAAGATTATCCCTTAATATGCATCCACCCGAAGAAATTATCCCTTATACATCCACCTGTATGGATTATCCCTTAATTTGTATCCACCTGTAAAGACTATCCCTTAATAAACATCCACCTGTATGAATTATCCCTTAATATGCATCCACCTTTATGAATTATCCCTAAAGATGCATCCACCTGTAAAGACTATCCCTTAATATCCACCTGTATGAATTATCCCTAAAGATGCATCCACCTGTAAAGACTATCCCTTAATAAACATCCACCTGTATGGATTATCCCTTAATATGTATCCACCTGTAAAGATTATCCCTTAATATGCTTCCACCTGTATGAATTAACCCTAAAGATGCATCCACCTGTAAAGACTATCCCTTAATAAACATCCACCTGTATGGATTATCCCTTAATATGTATCCACCTGTAAAGATTATCCCTTAATATGCTTCCACCTATATGAATTATCCCTAAAGATGCATCCACCTGCAAAGACTATCCCTGAAATGTAGATCCACCTCCCAAGACGGCTGCAGGAGGTGGGCCTAGGGCTGTTCGGTTCGCGTTGGTGTGTTTTATCTTCAGGCTTTTATCTTTTAACATGAACCCTGCTATCGGGACTTCCAGGAACCGGGGGAGGGGGAGGGAGAGGAGGAGGGAGTGGGTGGGGTGGTTAGGAGGGAGGATTGGGGGGGGGAGGGGTGGGTGGGTGGGGGAGGGAGGGGTGGGTGGGTAGGAGGGAGGGAGGGAGAGAGGGCGGGGGTGGGAGGGAGGGAGGGGTGGGTGGGAGAGATGAAGGAGATGCAGATAACAGAAAGAGAGAGAGAGAGAGAGGGAGAGACGAGAGAAAGAGAGAGAAAGAGAAAGAGAGAGACAAAGAGTGTCTGCTATTTCAGAAACACAAACAATAACACGCACGGTCTCCAGCGAAAATTTATACCCGAGACCCAAGTGGCGACGCGTCCGTTCCTTCGGTCGATTTGGAAATAATAAACTCTTCATAAATCATTGGCGTGGCAGGGTGGGGAGGGGTGAGGGGGGAGGAGGAAGGGGGGGGCGAAGCTAGGCTAAGGAAACGTTTGTTTGTTGATTATATCAGAAGGGTAGGGGTAGGGGGGGGCAAAGGGAAGGGGGGAGGGGGGGATGAGACAACCGTGCTTAATTATGGGCCGACTTTAAAATCAGATTCGGTGTGCTAATTTCAAAAGGTAATTAGTGTGGCTGTAGGTTCATCAAGGGCGTAATTGGCTTGTGCTTTGGGTGCGGGAAGTAAGGGATATATGATTGTAGTCTCTATGACACTAGGACGCAGAGTCATTTTTATGCTGTGACTATTAAGCTTTAGTTACCCTCTGTAGGCCTTTGCGGCTTAACTCGATAAGGCTGAATTTCCCTTGCAGTGAGTTTAAGACTATGCGGTAGAAACACCTTGCGATAACTTGAGAAGGATTTTTTAAAATCTGATTAAAAAAGGAAGAAAGAAAGAAAATAAATGTTGAGTCAATATTAACCTTAACTTTTGATGGGCTTGAAGAGCGAGGAATTTTTTTTCTTCCTTTCTCTCTCTTTTTAAGAAGAAAGGGGAAAGAAAGAGAGAGAAAAAACGTTGAAGAGACTGATTAGATTTTATGACTTGGTGCAACCTTAGTCGATCTGTCAAAGGATTTTTTTTTCTTCTAATCTCCATGTCTTTTTTCTTCTTTTGTTTACTTTTTTTATTCAGATTAGCTCGGGAATAAAGTATTTTTTATGCTGATAAAAGTATGTTCTTTGAGCTATTTACTTTTAGCGTTTTTTCCCCGTAGATTATTAACGTTACCGACATACATGGCTGTCCACACATTGTTAACATGTATATATTTAAGATTAAACAGCCGCATATCTAAATAATCATGATAGTCATTATCATTATCATTACGCATCAACATTCGTCGCTATTTGTTATAATAGTAGTGATAATAATAATAACGATAATAATAATGATAATAATAATAATGATAATGATAATTATCTATAATCTATGGTGATAATGATGAGAATAATGCTGATAATAATAATAATGATAATAGTAATAGTGGTACTACTACTACTACTACTACTAATATAATAATAAATATATAATCTCCCCTCTTTGGCGAGATTTTCCCTCGGTGGTGATGCGGGATGTCCGGTTATTTCACTCTGGTAATCAACCCTTTAAGAAAATTATTCTTCTTGCTGCGGAATAAAGGGAAAAGTTATGTTCTCGAGTTGTCGCCTATTAAGAAACTTAAATGGGCCGGCATTTTTTTCTTCTTTTTTTTTCTTCTTCTTCTTCTTGTGGAGATGCAGATATTTGTTTCGGTATTGCGTTCTTTTGTGGATATTTTTTTTTATGTCTTTGTCTTGTCTATCTGTTTGATTTTCTTTCTTACACGTTTTGCTCTTTAATTGCTTTTTCGGCTTTTCACTCTCTCTCTCTTCTCTCTCTCTCTCTCTCTCTCTCTCTCTCTCTCTCTCTCTCTCTCTCTATCTATCTTCTCCCTCTCTCTCTCTCTCTCTCTTTTTCTCTCTCTCCCTTCCCTCCCCTCTTCCCTCCTCTTCCTCTCTCTTTCTTCTATCTATATATGTCTATCTATTTCTCGCTCCCTCTCTTCCTCTGTCTCCCTCCCTCACATACTCAGTCTCCTTACTCCTTCCCTAATTCCCCTATCTCTTCCTCCTCCCTCCTTCATCTCCTCCTCCTTCCTCTCCTCCTCCTCCTTCCTCCTCCCTCCTTCCCCCCCTCCTCCTCCTCTCCTCCTCCTCCTCCTCCTCCTCCTTCCCCTCCTCCTCCTTCCCCCCTCCTCCTCCTCTCATCATCCTCCTCCTCCTCCTCCTCCTCCTTCATCTCGCCCTCCTCCTCCTCCTCCCCCCCCTCCGTGTCTACGAGCCTCCAGTACAAAATATTAAATTTCCTTCTCCCAAATGGATTTGACGCGCGTCATTGTCTCACGCGCTGGAGTGGGGGGGAGGGGGGAAGATCAGCAGCAGCAGGACCGGGAGGAGGAGGAAGAGAAGGAGGAATAAGAAGAGGGAAGAAGAAGAAGGAGAGGCAGGAGTACAGGAACAGAAACAAGAACTAGATGGAGGACTAAAACGGGAACAAGGTGGCGGAGAAGAAGAAAAAAATAGGTGAAGCGATTGCGGAGAAGGAGGATGGAGAGAGATAGAGAAAAAGGAGAAATGGGGAAGAGAAGAAAGAGGGAGAGGGAAGGGATTGGGGGAGTTGTTCCAGAGCTTTGGAGTTTTCTTTCATTTCCGTTTGGTTTAATTAAGTTTTAAATCACATTTCCCGAAGATGGGAGGGAGGAAGCACAAGTTTATTGTTTATTTTGTAGTGTTATTCTGTATTTTTTTTTTCGATTTTTATTCCTTTTTGCTTTTGTTATTAATTTTATTATTGTTGCTGTTGTTGTTTGTTATTCTTCTTATTGTTGTTATCGTGTGTGTTATTGTTAGTATTACTGGTATTAT
>NW_020870432.1:113972-133972 GCF_003789085.1 Penaeus vannamei | reverse complement strand
GGAGATGAGAAGAGAGAAGAAGAGTGTAGAGAGAGAGAGAGAGACGAAAAGAGAAGAGGGGAGAGAGAGGAGAACGGAGAGGTAGTTTGGGACAGAGGTAGGGAGTAAAAGAGAATGAGAGAGGGGAGAGGGAGGGAGAGATTAATAAAATAGAAGGGCTAAAGGGAGCGAATAGGGAACAGAGGGAG
The DNA here is from genome assembly GCF_003789085.1 of Penaeus vannamei. Taxonomy (NCBI): domain Eukaryota; kingdom Metazoa; phylum Arthropoda; class Malacostraca; order Decapoda; family Penaeidae; genus Penaeus; species Penaeus vannamei. Next base: position 133,784 of record NW_020870432.1, on the reverse strand, counting down.
AAAGGAATGCAAAGGATGGGAGGCAAGGGGGACAACCATAAAAATGAGAGAAATACACTATATAGCAAAAGTGGTGGGGAGAGCGATAAAGAATTGAGAGAGAGAGAGAGAGAGAGAGAGAGAGAGAGAGAGAGAGAGAGAGAGAGAGAGAGAGAGAGAGAGAGAAGAGAGAGAGAGAGAGAGAAAGGTGAGAGAGAAAAAAAAAGAAAGAGAAAGAAAATAATAAGAAAAGAACAAAGGACAGAAAGGGTTAATAGAATGGGAAAACAAGAGGAAAAGAAGAAGAAAAGAAAGAAAGAGACAGAGACAGACAGACATGCAGACAGAGGCAAAGAGATCGGACGGAACGCATTCGAACAAAACAGATAGAGGCAGAGAAAGGGTGGGTGGGTGGGGTGGGGGGGAGTGAAACGTGATAAGGGCATAGAAGGGAATGGCAAGGGTGTCGGAAGGAGCCCAGGCTATTCAGAAAGGCGCCGCGGTGGGAAGATGGCACTGAAGATAGTGAGGAGAAGGGAACTCACTTGTCTTGCCTCATCTGGTCGCTTCATGGAGAAAGGGATAAGGGATAAAGGGAAGGGGGAGGGAGTGAGGAGAGAGGGGGAGGAGGGCGGGAGAAGGAGGGGAGGAAGGTGAGTTGGAGGGAGAGGGGAGGGGAGAAGAGAGAGAGAGAGAGAGAGAGAGAGAGAGAGAGAGAGAGAGAGAGAGAGAGAGAGAGAAGAGAGAGAGCGGTAAGGAGAAAAGGAAGAAAAGAAAGAGTGAGAAGACCAGATTAAGGGAATTAAATACAAACATTTCCAAGTCGCAAAAAAAAAAAAAAAAATCCAAACATTACCACACCTCGCCCTCTTGCATATTTATTGACGAAAATCATTACCAAAGCAGGAATCGCATTTTATCGGATTATAGTTATTTAATTTTCATAATTCCTCTCTCGCGGCCGCCATGCCCGGGCCTTTCATTAGCATAATTGGTCTTTTCGCCGCCAGACCAGAAGGCTTTCGAGCAAATTGGAATCATCGGCTTATCGACCATGTACAGAACCGGGGTATTAATGCCCATAATGCGGAGAGGAACGTTGGTGTATCAGTTCCCTATAAACGTTCGGTTCAAACGTTCGGGCCGGAATTTATCCCCGTTTTCCGCGCAAAATCTTTCGGGGGGGAACGAGGCTATTCTGGTCGAGAGGGTGATCAGGGCAGGGCGTGTGTGGTCGAGGGGTTGTAGGTTAGGTGTGGGTGAAGGGAGGTTTGGTTCAAGGGTTGGTTGGTTGGGTTAGGGAAGTTGGTTGGGTTGGGTTTGGGTTGGTTGGGTTGGGTTTAGGGTAGGTTGGGGGGTTTGTTGGTTGGGTTAGGAAGGTTTAGGTTTGGGTTTAGGGAAGGTTGGCTTAGGTAAGGTTGGATTAGTTTGGCTTGGGTTTAGGGAAGGTTGGGTTGAGGTCTTCGGGTTGGGTTGAGGTTTAGGGAAGGCTGTTAGGTCGGATCGGTTGGGTTGGGTTAGACAAGGTTAGGGTAGGTCAGGGCCCTTCAAAATACGTTATAACTGTCAAGCGCATTGTTGTCTGCGCTTCCCTTTATACCTCACCGAATTATAGTAGGTAGATGGACACAGAAATTTTATCTTTATTTAATGCTGTTCAAAAGTAGATTAGATAGACCCCTTAGTAGATTGTAAATGGTAATGAGAATCAAATGTGAGGTTCCGTTACGGGCGAGTGGGAAATACACGGCCGTTACATGTAGACGAGGATTTGAAATTTCGAAAAGGGCGTAACGGTTAATACAGAAATGGCGCGAGTTTCGGAAAGAAGGGATGAGAGGAAATACATCGAGGTAAATACAGGAGATAATTGCGCGTAGAAGAGAGAGAGGTGTGGTGGAGGGAGGGGGGAGGGGGGAGTATGCTGTAGTGGATGGATTGTATTTAAATGTAGGAGGGTTTTAATTAGATTTGGGAAGATTGTGTTTAGATCTAGTATAAAGCATTTAGATTTAGAAGGATAATATAGTATTTTGATTTAGTAGGATTGTATTTAGATTACAAAGCATATAGATTTAGAATGATGGAGGATTGTATTCAGATTTAGAAGAATTATATTTAGATCTAGTAGAAGGCATATAGATTTACAAGGATTTGCAGTATTCAGATTTTGGAGAATTGTATTTAGATTTAGGAGAATGTATTAGATACAGGAGGATGTATTTAGATTAGAAGCAACGGAAAGGGAGGCGAGTACAGGCAGAGTCTACAGTGAATGGGAATGGAAGGGGCGAAGACTCTGCTACTTTCAACGGTAGATAAACACGCCCCTGCAATTCCGAGTGAGTGGCGTTAGCTTGCAGAGGAAACATGATGATTGGGAAAGAGATGGAAAGGAGAAGAAGAAAAAAAATTGGACGAAGACGGGAAAAATGGCGTGGAGGGAATAACAGAAGGAGGGAGGCAAACGGAGCAGAATAAACGGCTACAAAGGATGGGCGAAGGAATGCATGCGGACACAAAAGCGGAGGAGAAACAGAGGAGAAAGGGAATGAAGTGAATTGCAAAATAAGAGAAAGGGGAAAAGGGGAAAGGAGGGGAAAGAACAGTAGAAACGAGAGGAAGAAGTGAGGCAGAAAGGACAGTATTTATTCATTTATTTACTTATTCGTCATTTTGCTTCAACGAAAGAGAAAAAGGGGGTCATTAAAAGGGAACCATTTGTTTATTTATTATTCAATTCGCCGTAGCAATTAAAGCCTTATGAAGAAATAGGAAAAGGGACAGAAGGTAATAACGCAGAGAGAAAGGAGGAGGTGGATAAAAAAGCGGAATAATGCAAATGGAACTAAACGGAAACTATAGAGAGTTTAAAGAACAAGAAGATAAAGAAAGATGAAGCACGAGTGAACATAGAGAGAGAAGAGAAGATGAAGAAGAAAGGAGAGAAAAGAAAGCAAATAGAGTTAAAACGAACAAGCATAACAAAACTAGAGAGAGAGAGAGAGAGAGAGAGAAAGAATAAAAAAAGAATCTGGGCGAAACAAGCAGCAGTAGGACTAAGCAGGGAACAGAAAAGCCTTCGTGGTGGGGAAGGGGAAGGGGGGGGGGGGGAAGCGGCCAAGACCCAGGCGGTGTAAGCGGCGCTGCCCCTGGACCTCTTGCTGTTTATGACCAATTTGTGGCGCAAGTAAAACTAATTTTCTTTTGAGGGGGACTTGAAGAACTTTGTGGGTGGGGGGGGGGGAAGGAGGGAGAGGGGAGAGGAGGGAGGAGGATGGATGAGGGGGAGGATGACAGGAGAGAGGGGGAGGGGAGAAGAGAGGGGAGAGAGAGGGAGGAGAAGGAAGGGAGGAGGAATAGGTTGGGGAAGGGGAAGAAAGGAAGGAGGATGGAGAGGAGAGTGAAAGGGGAGAGGTGGAGGGTAGAGAGAGAGAGGTGGGAGAGAAGGGAGGAAGAAAAGGGAGGAAGGACGGAAGGGGAGAAAGACAGTAGAAGGAAGAAGGGGAGGAAGGGAGTAGTCCAACCGCTGCGCATCTTAGTCCATATTTGATGCCGTGTGCAGAAGTTATGTTTTTGTGTTTGTTTGTCTTGGCTGTGTTGTTTGTGGCTGCGGTTATTAATTGTTTATTTTTATATAGTTAATCCATTACTCTCTCTCTCTCTCTCTCTCTCTCTCTCTCTCTCTCTCTCTCTCTCTCTCTCTCTCTCTCTCTCTCTCTCTCTCTCTCTCTCTCTCTCTCTCTCTCTCTCTCCTCTCTCTCTCCATCTCCCTCTCCCTCCTTCCGTTTCCCTCTCCCTTTTTCCATATCCCCCTCTCTCTCTCTCCCTCCTTCCCTCTTCCTCTTCCTCCTTCCCTCTCCCTCTCCCCTCTCAGTCTCTCTCTCCCTCTCCTCATCCGCCGACAGAGGGCGGGTCGGCTGTCGTCCGGCGGCAGAAGTTCATTCGTCAGGAATCCACCGTCGTCGGGTTTTGTGGCGTTTCGGTGTCGGATTGTCGCGTTGTCGCTGTTTGTGTTGTTGTTCGTGTTGTCGTTGTAAGTGTGTCTTTTTCGTGTGTTGGTCGTTGGTCGTTCAAGAAAGTTCTCGCTGGTCGTGTTGCTGTTGTTCGTGTTCTCGCTGTTCGTGTTGTTGTTGAGAGAAAGGTCAAAAGTTGGTCGTTGTCGTTGAGAAAGTTCTCGTGTCGTGTTGTTCGTGTTCTCGCTGTTCGTGTTGTTGTTCGTGTTGTCGTTGGTCGTGTCGTCCTTGTTCTGTTCGTGTGAAGGACGTGTGTTTGGATCGGTGGGACTAAATTGATTTTGATTGACGTTTGTATATGTTTTTGTTTATTTTTATTAATTCATTCATTCTTTTTTCTATTTGTTTATTTATTTTAGGTTGAGAATGTATCTATTGAATTCGCTGTTTATTTTTGTTTTTTATTTGATTTCATGTATTTTTTCTATTTTTCGTTTGTCAAAAGAAGGATTTATTGACTTCGTTCATTATCTTTAATGATTTTGTTATTTTGTATTTTTTCTATAGTTAGACTTTAATTATTCCTTTTCTTTATATATATATGTATATATTTTAACTAATTAATCGTATTCCTGTTGACAAAAGTAGAAAAGGTATGAATGAGAATGAATATCTTCGCAATATAAAGGTAATACATCTCTTGTATTGCGAAGATATTCATTCTCATTCATACCTTTCTACATATTTTAACTAGTTATGGCGAGGACTTGTAAAATCTTGTTATTGTGATGAAAATACCTAGACGACCTTCGAATATTTAAATTTAAACACACAAGACTGGGTGAGTGAATTGATACTTGAACAGAGAGGAAAACACATAAAAAAATGTACTTTTGAGGAACCAGTTAATGGGACTTATTCTCATAAACGGATTTTTATTATTAGTAGTAATTGATTGATTTATGATCTGGTCTTAAGACAGTTGTGTTCCTTGTCAATCTTCTTTTTTTCGTTTTTATTTACTCGCTTGTTTACCTTTTTCTTTCCTTTGTTTGTCTTGTTTATATTTTTTTGTCTCGTCTTGTTTTCATTTTAATTCATCGAGATTTATTTGGACTAATTTCAATGAATCTTCTGCCTGATCTATTAAGCGTGATTTGTGTGTGGAGATAAAACACAGTTATGGCTTGAATCTAATTTTCTTTTTTCTTCTTTTTTTTTTTTTGTAAGGCAAAATTAAAGCCGTTAGCCCCCCCCCCCCATTCACACCTCCCCATCTTCTGTCGGATGAATGAATAAAAATCCTACCACAAAATATCGCAAGGTTACAAAGCCGCGAGGAGGTAAAGAACCATCATAAGGTATTAATTAAAAGCCAAATAAGGAAGAGGGGGGAAGGGAGGGGAGAGTGGAGGTGGGAGGGGAAGGGAAAGGGGAGGGGTAGAAGAGGGTATTGGTGGAGCAGGGGTGGGGGTGGACGGGGAGGTTGGGGAGGGGGTCATGGTATTGTTGGAGGTGGAGATAAGGAGGAGGAGGAGGTGGAGGGCGAGGGCGAGGGCGAGGGCGAGGGCGAGAACGGGAACGGGAACTAGACGGAGGAGGAGGAGGAGGAGGAGGAGGAGGAGGAGGAGGAGGAGGAGGAGGAGGAGGAGGAGGAGGAGGAAGGGAGGAGAGGAAGAGGAGGGGGTTAGGGTAACGGTGAAAGTGGTGGTGGAGGGATGGGTAGAGATGGAAGTGGAGGTGTAGATGATGATGAAAGATGTGAAATAGACAGGAGAAGAAGAGGAGGAGGAGGAGGTAAGAGAAAGGAAGGAGAGTAGAATAATAATAAGAGGAGGAGGAAAAAGAGAAAGGAAAGGAGATTAGAAGAATAAGAAGAGGAAAGGAAAGAAAGGGAAAATAAAGGAGAATAGAAGAATAAGAATAGGAGAGGAAGAAAGAAAAAGAAAGGAGAGTAGAAGAACAAGAAGAAGAAAAGGAAGAAAGAGAAAAGAAAGGAAGAACAAATAAGAAAAGGAGGAGGAAGAAAGAGAAACGAAAAGAAAGTAGAAGAGAAGGAGGGAGGTTGAGGGAAGGGGGATCTTAAATCACCAAATTCTCATTAGATAACCAGCAGATTTTAGGTCTATCTACCCCCCCCCCTCCCCCTCCCCCCTCTGTCCCCCTCCTTCCCCAATTCTTTATTATTTTTAGGCTCGAGTTAATTAGACCCCCATGGTTGTAAATTTGCCGGGTTCATATTAATTTTAGCAAGCGGTGGCGGTGGGGGTAGGGGTGGGGGTGAGGGTGGGGGTGTGAGGCTTGGCAGTGGGGTGGGGTGTGTGAGGCATGGACTAGGGAGGGGCTATGGTTTTGGATGGGGAAAGGCGGGGGGTGGAGTTGGTCTTGGTGGGAAAAAAGGAGAAAAAGAGAAGTAAATTAGAAAAAATATGTATTGTTGTGTGGTTCTTTTACTGTTCTTGGTGTTTCCTTTTGTTATTTGGAACTGATCATCGTATTGTGAAGGGAGGAAGAGAGGAGAGAGAGAATTAGAGAGAATTGGAGAGGGAGAGAGAGAGAGAGAGAGAATTAGAGAGAAGAGAGAGAGAATAAGAGAGAGAGAGAAGAGAGAGAGAAAGAGATATGCAGACAGACAGACACAGAATGAGAGAAAGCATCCTCCTCGCCACAGCGTCTCGTCCCCGTCCTCTCCTAATCGCTCAAATGATTCACGTCGCCGATCCCAATCACTGCGAAGGTGGGCGTGTTCGCACCCTCGCCTCTCCCCCGCCTCCGCCTCGCTCTCCTGCGGGCGTGGGGTGGATGGGCGGTCGGGTGAGCTCGGGTTTTCGGTGTATTTTGTCTCCTTTTTTCTCGTGTCTCGTTCCTCTTCCACACTTTTTATTTTGTTATTGTATCCCTCTCTCTTCTTTCCTTTTTTCTGTGTTCTCTCTGTTTCTTTCTTTTTCCTTCTTTTTCTCTCGCCACTCCATTTCTCTTTTGTGTCCTGCAGTCCCTTTTATTAGGGCCATTCCCATTCGCTTTCTCCTCTTCCTGTTCTCTTTCTGTCTTCCCCCACTTCATCTTCATCTGTTCCCTATCCTCTTTTCTCTTTTGTGTCCCTTTCTCACCCCGCCTTACTTCTCCCTCTCCATCTTTCTCTCATCTTTCTCTTATTCCTATTCCCCCTCTCCCTCCTTTCTTCCCTCCTTTCCCTACTCTCCTTCTCCCCCTTCCACTTCCTCTCCCTTTCTCTTCCACCCACCCCTTCTCCCCTTCCTTACCCACTCACTCCCTCCCTTCCTCACTCTCCCTCTACCTCTCCTTTCCCTACTCCATCTCTTCCCCAATCTCCCTCCCCCTCCCCACTCTCCCACTCCCTTTCCTTCTCCATCCCCACTCTTCCTCTCCCTCCCACTCTTCCTCTCATCCCCTCTCCCACTCACTCCCTCCCTCCCCCACTCCCCACTCCCTCCCTCACCCACTCTTCCTCACCTACTCTCCCTCTCTATATCCTTCTCCCACTCCTCCCTCCCTCCCTCACTCTCCCTCTCCCCCTCATCCCCTCTCCGTCCCCACTCATTCCCTCTCATCCCCCCTTCCAGCCCCCCCGCGAATTTCCGTGTGCTCTATAGGCCTACAATTCCCCGCGAAAGGACATTGGAACGAATGAGGTTGAGCGATGAGGTGCGTCTTCGCGTAGGTGGCGTGGGTGGAGCGAATCGGGGGAGGGGGGAGGTGGGGTGGCGCTAATAATGAATTTCTCGGGATGAGAGAAATTAGAGAGAAATATTCGTGTGTCTTTTTCTTTTTCTTCTTCTTTTTTCTACTTCGTTTGAGGTTGGTCGTTCCTTCTTTCCTCTTCTCCTCTCTTCCACGTTCTCCTTCGTCTCGGGTTCGGTATTCTCTTCCTCATTCTCCACGCGGTCTGCACTTCCGCGTCCTTTCTTCCCCTCACTCCTCTCTCTCCCCTTTCTTCTCCCCCCCCCCCCTCCCTCCCCTCCTCCTTTTTCATGTTCCAGAGTTTTCTCTTCGTAACGGGTTGACCGTTGACTCCTACTAGGTCATTTCAGGTCAATATCTCATGGTCAAGGGAGAGGGGGTAGAGGGGAGGGATGTGGGTGGGGGAAGAAAGTGGTTGGTGGGGGGAAGAGGGAGGGTTAAAGAGTAAAAGGATTGGGAGGAGGAGTCCGACAGCGCGTCTTCTGATTGGTTGGTGAGATCCGGCACGTTGATTGGTCAGTCGAATTTTTTTTTCTTTCTTTCCAGGGAGAGGGAAAATAGACAGGGAAGGCGTATGGAGTGGAGAGAGAGAGAAGAAGGAAAAGATGTGATAACGGCATAAGAAGAGAAAGGAGATATATTTTTTAAGAATAATCCATATATATGAGTCGATAACACTATTTATCCAACCTGTATTTACTCCCTATTATGAATGGAAGTAAACCCACACGATATACACATATTTTACCAAAAGACATGTTGACGTTTCTTTCTCTCTCTCTCTCGTTTCAAATTGATGTTTTTTTGATCCCGTAAATACACTTGATTACGGTATCATACAATCTGTTAGCTTTCTTCTGTGGACACCGCTATCTTGCGTTTAGGGAGCTTATTCTGTGAGCCGGGCTTACTGGCATGGAGTTCTGATAAGGGGGGGGGGGGAGAGAGAGAGAGAGAGAGAGAGAGAGAGAGAGAGAGAGAGAGAGAGAGAGAGAGAGAGAGAGAGAGAGAGAGAGAGAGAGAGAGAGAGAGAGAGAGAGAGAGAGATGGAGGGAGACACAGTCAGGCGGGCTAACATGCAAATAGACAGGCAGGCAAGCAGACAAGCAGACAGGTATACAGGCAGAAAAAAGGAATAAAGGAAAAGAGAAACATCCCACACTCGTCCTGAGGTGCCGGACTGACATGCTGCGCGCCCCTACGGAGGTGACAGGAGTGATGTTTAGGTCAGATTACCCCCTCCCCACGCACGCACAGACTTAAGCACACGCACAAACGCACACGCACATACGCGGACACGTACACACACTGCTTTATTTTTCAAACATATGGTCTTTTTTCAATCTATAATATATTTTTGTTATCTACGTACACGTACGTGGATTTTTTAATCATATATACAAAGTGACGTCTTTTAATCAACTTTACTCTTACGGGTTAATTTCCAATAGAAAAAAACATTAGTATCGCGTCTCTAAAAAAATAAACAACAGAATGACTTAAAAAAGTAAATAAAAACACAAAATTAAAATTGAAATCACAACAGCGCACCAGATACGATTTGGCCCGAATCACCAAGCCGTGAAACCCCATTATTCATTTTAGTTGCGCGGCGGGCAAGCGTTGCGACATTGCTTGATTATTCGCACCCCCAATTATTGTTATTCGGACAGCTGCGCCCCAGCCAGTCGGACGGGTGGCCGGGTCGAGATGGTGGGCGGCGATAGAGGAGGGGGTCTGAACCGCCCATATTGGGAGGGGTTGTGGTTGTGGGCTGTTTTTTTTTTTTTTAGGAAGAAAAGATACTGCGTTTTGGGATTTTTAATTGGGGTATTTTTAATGTGTTTATTTGTCTGTCTGTCTCTGATTATCTCTCTAATTGTATGTGAACCTCTCTCTCTCTCTCTCTCTCTCTCTCTCTCTCTCTCTCTCTCTCTCTCTCTCTCTCTCTCTCTCTCTCTCTCTCTCTCTCTCTCTCTCTCTCTCTCTCTCTCTCTCTCTCTCTCTCTCTCTCTCTCTCTCTCTCTCTCTCTCTTTCTCTTCTCTCTCTCTCTCTCTCTCTCTCTCTCTCTCTCTCTCTCTCTCTCTCTCTCTCTCTCTCTCTCTCTGTGTGTGTGTGTGTGTGTGTGTGTGTGTGTGTGTGTGTGTGTGTGTTTGCTTTGTGTGTGTTTGTAAATATACATATATTTCTTTCTTTTTTTCTCACCCTTTTCCCTCCTAAGTCCTTGCCCTACTTTCCTCCTTACCTCACACTGCTTCCCACTCCCTATCCCCACCTCCCATCCTCCCCACCTGCCTCCCAACTCCCTCCCTACCTAACCTACCTCCCAACTCCCTCCCTCCCTCTCTCCCTCCTTCCGTGCTTCCCATGCTCCCTCCTTCCCTCCCTCCCTCTCTCCCTCCTTCCGTGCTTCCCATGCTCCCTCCTTCCGCCCCCTCCTCCTTCCCTCCCCCTACCCCTCCCTAGAAAGCCGAAGTGACTGACAGCTCTGGTTAATTAGTGTTATCTGGCGGGCTTGGGACAGATAGCATTAGCATCGTATTGTACCCTCTGGGAGATGACAAGAGGTTTCTTATTATAAACGTAAACATAGAAATTTACGGTCTGGTGTGTTTATGTATTTTAACGTTCATTATTGATCTCCTTCGATTCTATACCTCTTTTTTTCTTTCTTTTTTTCTTTTTTTTCTTTTTTTTCTTTCTTTCCTTCTTTCTTTATTTATTTATTTCCTTTTTCTTTCTTTCCTTTCTTTTTTTTCTTATCCTTCCTTCTTTCTTTCTCTCTTTCTTTCCTTTTTTCTTTCTTCCTTCCTTTCTTTTCTTTCTTATCTCGTTTCGATGGAAATACCGAAGCTCGTTAATACTACGTGTGGATTAGCCTTCGGCCGATGATAAAGACGGAAAAATTGTACTTACGGATTACATATTCCACTGCTGGGTATTTGGGGGAGGGGGTAAGTGGGGGGGGGGGGTAGGATGGTCTCATTGTCGGGAAGACCCATGAGTCATCTTTTACTCATCTTTCTCTCTTCTGTGTCCTAGTCTTGTCATCATTTTTACTCATATTGTTGTTCTCCTGTACACCTTTACTTTGTATTTATCTTTGTTCTTAGTCATGTCGTCTTACTTACCTTTACCTCATTTGTGTTCTTATCCTCATATTTACTTTTACCTCATCCTCATCCTTATTCTTGCTCTTGCCCTCATATCTACTCTTACTCATCCTCATCCTTATTCTTGCCCTCATATCTACCCTTTCCTCATCCTCATACTTCTCTACCCTCTATATCTCTCACCCTCGTATCTATCCTCACCTCATTCTCACCCTTACTCTCGCCCTAATTTCTACACCCTTACTCATGCCCCTCACCCTCACCCTCTTCACTCATTTCCTGTTCCAACCCTAGCCGTCACCCTTACCCTCTCCCTGATCTCTACCCTTACCCTCACCCTCATCTCTACCCTTACCCTCACCCTCATCTTCTATCCTCAGCCCAGTCTTCGCTCTCACCCTCACACATCCTTTGGTATTTTATTAATTTCTTTAGACTTTTTATGTCATATTAATTTCCTTGGGCTTTTTATGTTTTATTTACTTGTTTTTCGTGCGTTTTATTAGTGTGTTTTGGAATATATATATTTTTTTATTTTTATGTGTTTCTTGTTTCTCTTTTTAATATTTACTTTCGTTTTTATTAACATGTTTTATATATTTTTGTTTTATTATTCTTATTTTCTCTCTTTATTATATTTTTTCGTGTGTTTTACTTTCGTGCCAGTGTTATTAGCATGTTTTGGAATATATTTTATTCATTTATTATTATTGCTTTAGGCGTTTCTTGTTTTCTCTCTTTTTAATATTTACTTTCGTCTCTTCCAGGTACGTCTTCCCACGGGTCTCGAAGGTCACGTGATTGATGTCGTCTCTGTCGCGAGCAAGAGGCTGCATGTCTGAAGAGGTGCGTTTGTTGTCGCATGCGATCTCGGGCGTGTGTTGGTTCATGCACACGTTTATCATTGTTTCTCTTTTTCTTTGTGTGTCTGTTTGTCTCTTTCCTCCCTGGCTCTGTTTCTTTGTCTTTGTGTTTCTTCTCTGGTTTCTTTCTCTCTCTTTCTTCTCTTTGCTTCCTCTTCTTCTTTCTCTCTCTCTCTCTCTCTCTCTCTCTCTCTCTCTCTCTCTCTCTCTCTCTCTCTCTCTCTCTCTCTCTCTCTCTCTCTCTCTCTCTCTCTCTCTCTCTCTCTCTCTCTCTCTCTCTCTCTCTCTCTCTCTCTCTCTCTCTCTCTCTCTATGCCTCTACGTCAGTCTATGTAGACATACACACACATATACATTCATTTAAACATACACACACACACACACACACACACCTACCTACCACACACAAAAAAAAAAGAAAAAAAATGGTCGCTCCCACTCATCTGCATAGGCCTACAATCCGAGACGCATGTAAACACACAGGTTAGGCCGAGTGGGAGTGGGAGGTCGAGCCCCATCGGCCGAGCGGAACGTTAATGAGGGAGAGAATGGAAGACGGGAGAGGGAGAGGAAGGGTGGGGTGGAGGGAGGGAGGGAGGGGAGGGAGGGAGGGAGGGAGGGAGGGAGAGGGAAGAGGGGAGAGGGAGAAGAAAGAAAGAAAGAAAAGGAGGGTGGAAGAGTGTAAGACAGTGAGAAGAAGAAACAAAAGTAAGAAAAAGAAAAGAGATGTGATTAAATCCCCCTGCCCTCTCCCTTCCCCCTCTCTCCCTCCCTCCCTCCCACCAATTCATGAGGATAAGGACCAAGCTGATGAATAATAATTCACATCCAATAAGAGGTGATGGACGTGGTAACAGGAGGGAGATGGAGACAGATGAAGCAATAAAAGACGGGAGAGGGGGAAATATTAATAACGAAGGCGAGTGATTATATAGAGGGAGGGAGGGGAGGGGGTGAGGGAAGGGTGGAACGAGAGGAGAGGGGGGGGAGGAACGAAGGAATGAAGATGGAGAAGGCATAAAAGGGTTAAGGAGGGTGGGAGGGAAGGGGGAAGGAGGGAGGGGTGGAGGGGAGGGGGATGACCCGCGGGGGGGGTGAGATATTGTGTTCCTTGGCGCTTACATTTCGAGTGTCCTTTTGTTCTATTCCCGTAAATAGAGGAATAGGGGAGGAACAGTAAAAGTGACGAGGGGTGGAGGTGGAGGTAGAGAAGGAGGAGGAGGAGGAGGAAGGCGTTGAGGAGGGGGAGGAGGAGGAGGAGGAAGGAAGAAGAAGGAGGAGGAAGGGAGGAGGAGGGAGGAGGGGAGGAGGAAGGAGGAGGAGGAGGAGGAGGAGGAGGAAGAGGAAGAGGAAGAGGAGTAGGAGAAGAGAAGAGAGAAAAGAGAAGAAAAAATGGGTGATATGTGGAAGCATGAGGATGGGAGGAATAATGTATAAATTCACATTTACGTGACGTTAAATAGGCGGACGTATTTATGAAAAAAATGCTACCGTCCCCCCTAAAAAGTATTAATACATTTTCCCTTCTTTTTATTGCGGTGGACACAATTTTGGAATTATTGTAGTGGAATCAACTCAGAATGGGCTATTTTATAATTGTTCGTGGCACTGAAATGTAGATTTCGAATGGACGTTTTCACCGCTCATAATTACTGAGTGTAAAGTGTGTCATGGAAATTATTATTATTATTATTTTTTTAATATGATGTAGAGTCAGTTGAGAGAGATTTCCTGCTCTGCTCTCGGCTGTGTCGTGTCGATAATGCTGGTCTGGCGATATATAGCTCGTTCTCTCTCTCTCTTCTCTCTCTCCCCCCTCCCCTCCCTCCTTCCCTCCCCTTCCCTTCCCCTCCCCTTGCTCCATTCTCCCTGTCCTCGTTCTCCCTCTCCCTTGTCCCTGTCCTCGTTCTCCCTCTCCTTGTCCTCGTTCTCCCTCTCTCCCTCTCCCTGTTTCCTTTCCTCGTTCTCCCTCTTCCCTCTCCCTCCCGTCCCTTTCTCCCCTCCCTCCCTCTTCCTCGTTCTCCCTCTCCCTTTTCCCTCCCTGCCTCTCTCACTCTCAGATGTGACTGTTCGTATTTGAGTCAGCTGGAAGTAACAGCATCGGGAAGATGATTAAGCAAGGAGTTTGGCATGGGAACGGGAGTTGGAAATTTTATGTGTTAATGATAATTATTATTTTCTAATCGTTATCAGAGTATCATTAGTAGCTTTGGTATTTGGAATTAGGTTATGACTTAAATATTTGATGGATTACTTGATGATTGATTACGAACGTATTTGAAAGCGTAACGAATAGACGAATAATGTTATTCTTACGCCAAAGAAAAGAAAAGAAACATGGGATAGGTAGATAGACAGATAAATGAATATGATAGACCAATAGATGAGTAAAATAGATTATGCGAGTACCAGCTGCCGGGCGAGATGCGAAGCCGCCCTTGTCAGCGCGTATGTCACTTTGGAATGGACACACAGCTGCGTGCTTGGCTGCTGTGCTTGTTTGCTTGCGTGTCTTTGGGCGTTTGACTCTGTGTGCTTGTGTGCGTTCTTGCTCAGTCGCCTGGCCATGTGTTCGCGTGCTTGCGGGGATGTACGTTTATGTCCGGCTTTTGTTTGCGTGCGTGCGTGCCTGTCTCCGCCCGTTAAAAGAGGCGCGGCACGGCTCAGGGGCGTGGGCGGCCCGAGGAATGGGCGGGATGGGGTATGGGCATTTTAAGAGGCATGGGCGAGGGGTCGGCAGGGCCTGGGGCGGAGGGCGGCGCTCATGGACCGGACAGGAGCCATGAGGGCGCTCGCGGGCGTGGGGAATGCAGCGCCTGTGGTGGGCGTGGGGTGGAGAGGGACGATGGGCGTGCAGGTAGACAGCCCATATTCTCCCGTCGGCGCCCAAGGGGGAGATACCGCCGAGGCTTAAGGACCACCTCCTCCTCCTCTGCCTTCTCCTTGGAATTTGCATGTGATGTATTATTAATTCTCATCTCGTCAACGTCCTTTACGAGACGGTGTGGGCGGGCGCGGGCGTCGGACGAGCAGAGGGGCGGGGGAGAGGGGAGAGTGGGGTATGAGGGGCGTGCTCATCCCCCTCCTCTCCCCTTTCCTCTCTCTCTCCCTCCTCTCCCCTTCCCCTTCTCCCCTCCTCTCCCCTTCCCCTCTCTCTCCCTTCTCTCCCCTCCCTCTCTTCTCCCTCCCTCCTCCTCCTCCACCCCATGTCCTCCTCCATATCTCTTTGCAAACACAACGACCTGACGCTGTGAACACCTTGGGAAAATAAAGAGGCCGAAGGTCGAGTGTCTCTCTTGGCTTCATGTCCGCGAGAAAGGCCTGGCGCTTGGATACATCTTGATCCAGAGAGAGAGAGAGAGAGAGAGAGAGAGAGAGAGAGAGAAAGAAACAGCTTCGAAATGTAAAAAAAAAAGGATAAATACGAGCTTCGAAATGTTTGGGAGACAATGGCGAATGGTTGTTTTTGAGGGGGAGGGGGGGAGAGGGAGGGGGGGGGGCAGGCCACACAGCGCGCCATTATATAGACGTCGGGGCGAGCATAGCAACTGCGGGGCGCCTCCTCCCGCTGCAGGGCTCAGCTGGGGGGGCGGGCTCTTGCTCTCCTCTTTCCTCTCTTTTGCTCTTCGCTTCTCTTTGTTTCGTCCTGTCCTGTCCTGTCTTCTCCTCTGTTGACTTCGATCTTGTCTTCTCTCTTCTTTTTTTTTCTTTCAGTCACTCTTTCTCCTTCTCGTTTTCCCTAATTCTTTTCTTCTAACTGTTTATCGCCTTGTTCTCCGTCCCCTTGCTCTTTCTTCCTCCTTCCCCCTCACCTCTCTCCCTTCCCCCCTCTTCTCCCTACTCCCTCTCTCCCTCTTCCCTCTCTCCCTCTTCCCTCTCCCCTCTCTCCTCTCCTCCCCTCTCTCCTACTCCCTCTCTCCCCTCTCTCCCCTCTTCCCCTCTTCCTCTTCCTCTACAGTATCAAAGGAGTATTTATAGCCAGATCCCTTTGTCTCTTCGAGAACGGTCAGGTGTCACGTGTGTGTGTGTGTGTGTGTGTGTGTATGTGTGTGTGTGTGTGTGTGCGTTATCGCTGTTGTGTCGGTTCTTGTAGTATGTGTGTACGGGGGACGCGATAACTCCTCAGCGTACACGCCCTCTCTCTCGCGGGCGGAGGGAGAGAGTGAGGGTCCGGCGAGGGCGTGGGGGGAGGGGGAGGGGGTTGTACAGGTGGGCGTGCGGGCGGGGGGGACAAGAGGGGAGGGGGAGGGGAACGATGTACTCTTTGTCTCTTAGATTTATTTTTTTTTATTTTTGTATTTATTTATTTATTGTAATCTTTACCGTTTTTGAAAGTTTAATTATTTAATTGATTATATAAATCTAATATAAAAATAAAATTCTTTAGGCGTTTGGGATTTTTATTAAAGGACATTTAATTCACCCACGTGTATCTATTTACTTATGAATGAAAAAAGTTAAAAAAAACAACAAAATCTGGCCTAGAAATCCGCGTCAAAATAGGTCAGGGGCGACGACGACGAGCCAACAAAGAAACAAAGGAAAAATAATGAAAGGAGAAAGAGAAAAAAAAAAAAGACAAAAAAAAAAAAAAAAAATAAAAAAAGAAAGAAAAAAGATTGTTTTGACAGGACGGGAGCGAGCACACATTGGCGCGGGGTAAAATGTTGTTGACTCAATCATTATGGCCACTTTCCTTCTCCCCCCCCCCCCGCCCGCCCCCCTCTTGGAGTACCTGGTGGCGTCTTTGGTTGATGGTAATGGGTTGAGGAAGGGGGGGAGGGGGGGTGATGGAGGGTTGGGTGGGGAGGTACGGGTGGAAGGGGTAGGGGGGGAGGGTAGGAGGGGTGGGGGTGGAGATGGAGGGGTGGTATGGGGTTGGGTGGAGATGGAGGGTAGGGGGTGGAGGTGAAGGGGTTAGGGTGGTGATGGAGGGGGGTGAATTGATTAGATAGTGGGTGGAGGTGAAGGAGGGAGGTGGAGGGGTGGTAGGGGTAGGTAGACGGGAGGGTGAGGAGTGGAGGGTTGGAAGGGGGGGGAGAGGGGTGGAGTAGTAGGGGTTGGAGATGGAGGAATGAGATGGTGGGTGGAGGCGGAGGGGTTTGTTGGGGACACTTTGTGACACTTTTTGAATGAATGAAACTCCAGCATTTGTATTGCTTTTATTCTTTTCCTCCCTTTTTTCTTCATTATCCATCCTCCTCCTCCTCTCCCCCTCCTCTTTATCATCACCATCATCCAACCACCCCTTCTCCCTCCATCTTTCCCGGCCCGCCTCGTTCCGCCTTCCCGCCTCCTCTTCGAAAAATCATCCCGGTTTGTTCAGCGGATCCGGACGTGCTCCCCCCCTCCCCCTCCGCCCCCCGGCCTCCTCTCTCCCTTGGACTGGTGGATCCCTGTGTAGGGGGTGGGGGGTGAGTCAATATTGGGGTCGTGTGCACTGTGCAGGTGCGTCTGCTTAGCACGTGAGTGGGGTGGGGAGGGTGGGGTGGAGGGGAGGAGGTTGGGAGTGGGGAAAAATGGGGGGGTTGGGAGAGGGGGAATGGGGGTGGGTTGGGAGAGGGAAGGGGGGGGGAAGGGGGTTTTGGGTGTAGGATGAGGGAGAGGGAGGGGGAGATCGTGTTTTAGTGGGGAGGTTGTGGGTGGGAGAGTGGGGGGATGTGAGTGGTTGTTGTATTGGCTTAATTATATATTACTATCATCATAATCATCATCGTCATTACCATTATCATCATTGATATTATTGTTGTTATTATTTTCATTATTGTTTTCATTATTATTATTGTTACTACTACGACAAGTGCTACTGTTGCCATTACTACTACTATTACTGCTACTACTACTATTACTTCTATCGTGATTATCAGTATCATTACCATTGTTATAACTATTATTGATTATTGATGATATGAACATCACAAGCGCCACCATCATCACTCTCATCACGGAAGTTGCTTCAGTTCCGCTCGTCCGCTGCAACGGCCGCCAGCGGAGAGAACGGCGCTCGAAATAAAACCCGGACTTTCCTTTCCTCCATTTTTCATATACTTGAACGTTCATACAATTTTTTTTTTTTTTTTTTTTGGCGACTTTTAAAGAACGCGAAGTCTCCCCGGTCCCTCCCCACAGCGCCGTCTGCAGCGCCGGGAACTTTGCGGGTCGTAAAAGTTTCTTGGGAATTTGCTCTTTTCGCGGCTGGAGGGAAGGAGGGAGGGAGGAGGGAGGGAGGAGGGAGGGAGGAGGGAGGGAGGAGGGAGGGAGGGGGGAGGAGGAGGAGGAGGAGGAGGAGGAGGAGGAGGAGGAGGAGGAGGAGGA
This sequence comes from Penaeus vannamei, assembly GCF_003789085.1. NCBI lineage: Eukaryota > Metazoa > Arthropoda > Malacostraca > Decapoda > Penaeidae > Penaeus > Penaeus vannamei. The sequence continues at coordinate 115,855 of NW_020870432.1, read as the reverse complement.
GAGGAGGAGGAGGAGGAGGAGGGGGAGGGAGGGAAGGACGAAGGGGTAGTTGGTGGTGTGAGGGGAAGGAAGAGGGGGGGGTGGAGAGGAGGAGGAAGAGGAGGAAAACTCGTCCGCTTTTCGATTTGCTTTACTCTTTTTCCATCTTCTCCCCCTTCCTTTCTCCCTTTTCCTCCCCTTCTTCCTCCCATCCTCCTCCCTCCCCAACAACTACACGGAAGACAGAAGTTCCCAGCAGACCCTTCCTTCCCCCCCTTACCTCCCCCCTCCCCAGAAGTCACCGGATATCCGACCTTCGTTATCTCTCCGGGTCCCTTTCGCGTCTCGCATGACGTAACGTATAGCATGGGAGGTAACGCGTGACGTAAGGTGACTTAACTTCAGCGCCGCGTCCTGTGTACCGTCCTGACCCGCCCGTGACGTCGCTGCACTCCCGAGACTGTAATGTACTTCGACGCGGACAGCTGGGGGTCGTTTTCAGAGGACGTTGCAGGTTGGCGATGACCCTACCCCCCTACCCTCCCTCCCCCTCCTCCCTCCTCCCTCCTCCTCCTCCCTCCTCCCCCTCCTCCTCCCTCCCGCGTGCTCTGTAGTCTTGTCATTAAATTATATTAATTGTTGGTGAATTGTAATGGATGGTACTGTTTAGGCGGGGGCATGGGTTGGGAATGAGGGGGTGGGGTGGGGAGTGATAAGGAAGGGGGCGGGGGGGGTTAGGGGGTTTGATTCCGGCGGTGGGAGGCGAGAGAAGCGAGTGGCTGGATCTGTCTGGCTCTCTCTCTCTCTCTCTCTCTCTCTCTCTCTCTCTCTCTCTCTCTATCTATCTATCTATCTATATCTATCTCTATTTATCTATTTATCTATCTCTTTCACTTTCTCTCTTCCTCCTTCTCGCCCTCCCTCTCCTTTTTCCTTTCTCCTCTCTCCTCCTTCCTCCCTCACTCTCTCCTCTCTCTCCCCATCTCCTCTCTCTCTTCACTCTCCCCTCTCCTCTCTCTCTCTCCTCTCTCTCCCTCTCCCCTCTCCTCTCCCTCTCCTCTCCCTCTCCCTCTCCCCTCCCTCTCCCTCTCCCTCTCCATCTATCCAAACGCACACACAAACAAACACACGCAGTACATAGAACCGTCCACCATTCCTCCTGTTTGCCAGCCCTTCCATCTCTCGTACCTTGCAGAGTCCGTGTGTATGTTTGCTGATTGAAGTCGTCGAAAGCTTGTAATGAAGTTAAAGCCATTGATGAAGGGGCGAGATCATCCAGTAGGTTTATGGTCCGCGCGGCCTCTGTCACATAGGAGGTGGTGGGGGGGTGGGTGGGGAGAGGGAGGAGTGGGAGAGGGGGGGGGAGGGGAGGAGGGAAGGATGGGGAGGGTGGGGAAGGAGGGAGGGAGGGAGAGGGGGGGAGGGGGAGGGAAGGAAATGGGGTGGGAATTAGAGAGGGAGGGAGGAGGAAGGAGATGGAGGGAAGGAGAGGGGGAGAAGAGAGGGAGAAGGAGAGGAGAGGAGGAGGAGGAGATTTAGAGGAAGAGGAGGAGGGAGAAACGAGAGAGAGAGAGAGAGAATGACAGAAAGAAAGAAAGAAAAAGAAAGCAATTAATTACTGAATTACTGGGAAAAGGGCAGCATGCACCACGATTTCCATAACACCAGGTGCCCCTTCCTCGCCCCTTCCTCGCCTCTTCCTCGCTCCTTCTTAGCCCCTTTATCGCCCTCTTCCTCTTCGTCGCCCCTTCGTCGCACCGACTCTCCCGGGAATGGTCGCGGGCGTCCCACAGGATAATTTCGCGATGGATGCGTCGCCGAGGAGAAGGAAGGGGGTGGGGTGGGGGGAAGGAGGTGGCGGGGGAGGGGTGTGGGGGGGGGGTGAAGGATTTATGACCCGGGCT
>NW_020870432.1:103972-111472 GCF_003789085.1 Penaeus vannamei | reverse complement strand
CACACACCAACTCACGTACTTCAGCACACACACGCACACACGTACACACACCACACGGATAACCATGCCAGATGAATTATTAATGAATTTTGACACGTCTGATTCAAGCCCCTGATGACGGGACAAATTGAGAGCCCCCAAAACGCGCATACATTTGCATCTTTTGGCATAACTATATACTTTTTTCAGGTGGTTTTATGATTTCGTTGATGCCTGTGGTATGGGCGCTTTTTTTGGTTACTTTTTTGGCGCTTTTGGCTACTTCTGGGAGGGATTTTGGCTACTTTTGGTGGCGTTTTTGGCTACTTTTGTTGGCGTTTTTGGCTACTTTTGTTGGCGCTTTTGGCTACTTCTAAGAGGGCTTTTGGCTACTTCTGGGAGGATTTGGCTACTTTGTTGGGGCTTTTGGCTACTGACTTTGAGAGGCTTTTGGGCTACTTTGAAAGGGCTTTTGGCTACTTTTGGGAGCGCTTTTGGCTAGTTTTAAGCGGCGAAGGCAAAATGATATGTGGGGTTTAGAGTCTCTGGGGCGATTGAGTTTTGGGAATTTAACAGGAGTTTTGGTGGCTGTGGGCTGATACTCCGACGGATGTTGTTTGTTGTGTTGTTGTTGCCGTTGTTTATTACTGTTGTTGGTTATGAATCTTGATGTTACTGTTGCTACTACTGTTATTGTTGTTATCAATCGTGATATTGCTATCGTTGTTATTACTGTTATCACTGTTAAAAATGTTATTGTGATATATTACTAATGATACAGTTGTCACCAGCGCTCCTACTGTTCATTATTAATGTTAGCATTGCCGTTCCCTTTGTTAATCTTGTTATTAACATCAATCTTGTAGCCGTCAATGTTGCTACTAGTTGCTACTACTTCGGCACTTGTTAAAAAAAAAGTGTATGATTAACAGTTAGAAAAAGCTACTAGTCATTTTCCACGAGTTGGATGCGAAGAGCTGGCGTTGACGTCAAGCAGATATAAGAAAATGCCTGTATTTGCTGTGGAAGTTCTGCGGCTCCTGTCTTGTTTTTGTTGTTGTGTTGTTATTGTTATTATTATATTATCATGTTTTATATTTTTATTGTTATTAATTGTTATTGTTATTATTTTGTTGTTATTGTTATTATTGTGTTTATGTTATTATTATTATTATTATTATTATTATATCATATCATTATCATTATCATTATCATTATCATCATTATCATCATCATATCATCATCATCGTCATCATCGTCATCATCATCATCATCACATCATCCATCATCATATCGTCCATCATCATCATCATCATCAGCGTCGTCGTCGTCATTGTTATTATCATTATTATTCTTATTAATGTTTTCTAAATTTTTAGTCGCTATCACTTGCTCTAAATTTCTCTTAGACTGCAACCGTTATTTTCATTGTGTTCCTATCATTTCATTTGCGTTCTAAATTTCTTCTCCGTTCTTTTTAGTATTTCATTTCTCATCCCTTCCCACCTTTTCCCTTCCGCTATTTCTCTCTCCATCTCCGTCACATCCATTTCATTACTCATTTTTTTTTCTCATTTTTATTCTGCCTCCCCTCGCCCGGACAAAAAAAGATGTAATATGTTATTCGCGAGGGGTTTTCCGTACCCCTCTCCCCCTCCCCACCCCCTCACCCCCGCTCAAGGCCTGTATATCTCTTTAGAGGTCGTACAATTCCCCTCTTTTGGAAAGGGGAAGAGGTGCCTCTTGTCTGCTTCGGAACCCTCCTCCTCCCCCTCCCCCTCCCCTCACTCTCTCTCTCTTCCTTCTTCTCCCGTCCTCTGTCTTTCTTATCTTTGTCTTTCTTCTTTTGTTTCTCTGTCCTTTCTTTTTTTCTCTCTTTGTCTCTTTCTTTCTCTCTCTTTTTTCTCTCTCTGTCTTTCTCTTTCTCTCTCTCTTTCTCTGTCTTTCTCTCTCTCTCTCTCTCTCTCTCTCTCTCTCTCTCTCTCTCTCTCTCTCTCTCTCTCTCTCTCTCTCTCTCTCTCTCTCTTCTCCTCTCTCTCTCCTCTCTCTCTCTCTCTCTCTCTCTCTCCACACTTTGTTCATTTTGCCGCCAGCAACACTCCATATAGTTTTCTTCTTTACATTCTCCATTCAATTTTTCCTCCCCCACCCACCCTCTCCCTTATCTCTCCCTTCTTCCTTCCTCCTCCCTCCCTCGGCCCCTCCCCAGTCTCTACCCTGCCCCCCCCCCCCCCCTCCGTNGAGAGAGAGAGAGAGAGAGAGAGAGAGAGAGAGAAGAAGACGAGAGAGAGAGAGAGAGAGAGAGAGAAGAGAGAGAGGAAAAAGAGAAGAGAGAGAGAATGCAGACTTCTGACTTATTAAAAATCGAAGCTAATTTTCGCGCCTCTCTTTGCAGGAGGACCAGTTCATCACGGAGACAAGAGGCTCCGCAGCATCGCTCAAGATCGCCTTCGAGACAAAGTCAAGCGTTCTTAACCTGAGGAGAATCGCCTTCGGTGATGGGGGCGAACCAGCTGGAGATAAGGAACAGCGTGAACCCAGACAGGAAACGGCGGAGGACTTTTCCCATCGCGTGAAGACGCCTTTCGGCCGGGATGGAAATGCGTGCGTGTGATCACGGTCGACACGCAGCGCCGCGTTCGTGAGTGAAGGACACTGACCGTCGTTAGCCGAGGCGCCGTAGCTTCCCCTCGCTCCGTGTTCCGGATTCCCGCTCGCCGACCGCCACGATGAACGACTCGATCGACTTCGACCAGGTCGACGCGAACGGCTCGTTCCCGCTCAACTGCACGTACCTGAACGCCGTCGACCGCGAGATGGAGCACAACTGCAGCCTGGGCCTGTTCACGGGCGACGGCTCCTCCATCCACATGGTGACCAACATCATCATGCAGGCCTGCTACGCCGTGGCCTTCCTGGTGGGGCTCTGCGGCAACACGCTCGTCATCTACGTGGTGACGCGGTTCTCCAAGATGCAGACGGTGACCAACCTGTACATCGTGAACCTGGCCATCGCCGACGAGCTGTTCGTGGTGGGCATCCCGTTCCTCATGATGACGTCCGCCATGGGCTACTGGGCCTTCGGCTCCATCATGTGCAAGCTGTACATGATCACGACGTCGCTGAACCAGTTCACCAGCTCGCTCTTCCTCACCATCATGAGCGCCGACCGCTACATCGCCGTCTGCCACCCCATCAGCTCCAACAAGTTCCGCACGCCCATGATCTCCAAGCTGGTGTCGCTGACGGCGTGGACCATCTCGGCGCTCATGATCGTGCCCGTGTTCATGTACTCGAACACGCTCAAGGTCAACGACCTGATCAACTGCAACATCTTCTGGCCCGACGGCTTCGGCGTGAGCGGCCAGTTCGTGTTCACGCTCTACTCGTTCATCCTGGCCTTCGGCATCCCGCTCGTGCTCATCTTCATCTTCTACAGCCTGGTGCTGCACAAGCTGAAGACGGTGGGGCCGAAGGCCAAGTCCAAGGAGAAGAAGAAGAGCCACCGCAAGGTCACCAAGATGGTGCTCACCGTCATCACCGTCTACGTGCTGTGCTGGCTGCCCTACTGGGTGCTGCAGCTGGCGCTCATCTTCAGCCCGCCGCGCGAGGGCCAGAGCTCCTTCATGATCGTGCTGTTCCTCATCTCCTCGTGCCTCTCCTACATCAACTCCGCCATCAACCCCATCCTGTACGCCTTCCTCAGCGACAACTTCAAGAAGAGCTTCATGAAGGCGTGCATCTGCGCCGCCCGCAAGGACGTCAACAGCGCCCTCACCGTCGAGAACTCGGTCTTCCCGCGGCGGAGGGGCGGCTCCTCCAACCCCCGCGGCGGGGGCGGCAAGGGCGGCGCCACAGACCTCGAGTCCAACGACGCCTTCACGACCCACGACATCAGGGACGAGCCCACGACCGCCATCACCATGACCACGCGCTCCTCCGTCAGCCAGGTCGCCAAGGAGAACGGCGCCCTCGGGAACTCGCAGTTCTGAGGCGCGTGACGGGAAGGCTGGAGGTGAGGACGGGGAGGAAGAGGGGGAGGAGAGAGGAGGGAGGGGAGGAAGGGGAGGGGAGGGATGGGAGGAAGGCAAGGTGAGGAAGGGGTAAAAGAGGGAGAGAGAGGGGAGGGATGGGAGGAAGGGGAATGAAGAGGGAGAAAAAATGGAAGTTATAGGAGGAAGAGGAGGTGAGGAAGGGGGATAAAGAATGAGAGAGAGGGAAAGGATAGAAGGAGAAGGAAGTCAGAGAGATAGGAGAGGGATGGAAGGAAGGGAGAATAAATTGGTAAAGAGAGGGGAGACACGGGAGGAAGATGAAGGGAAGAAAGAGTGAGAGAGGACAAGGGTGAAAGAGGGAGTGAGGAACTGGAGAAAATGATGGACAGAGAGGGAAGGGATAGACGGAAGAGGAGATGAGGAACTGGAGAGGAAAGAGGGAGAGGGGGAAGGGACAGGATAAAGAGGAAGTGAGGAACTGGAAAACAAAGAGGCAGAGAGAGGAGAACAATGAGGAAGGATAGGAGGAAAAGGAAGGAGGTGAGGAAGGGGGGAATAAAGATGGAGAGAGAGAGAGGAAGGATGGGAAGGAAAGGAGGTAAGGAAGTGAATGAAAGAACAGAGAGAAAGAAAAGAAGGATGGGAACAGAAGGAAGATGGGAGGCAGAGGCAGCTGAAATAAAGGATGGAACAGAGAGAGTAGAAATAGAATGAGGGAGTAGGAAGAGGAAAAGAACGAAAAGGGAAATTGGGATATGAGAAAAAGGGAATAAAGAGAGACAGAAGGAGATACCGAAAAAGAGGAGACAAGAAAAAGGGCGAGTCAGAAGATTGGAAGGACGAATAAAATAGAATAAAGTGGAATAGGAAAAGAAAAGATAAAAAAAAACAGAGAAAGAACGAAGAACAAAGAGAAATTATATAAGGAAAAAAGATTTAGGGAAATAGAAGAGAACAGAATGAAGAAGAGAGAAAAGAGTAGAGAAAGAAAGGCGAAACAGGAGGAGTCAGGAGAGAGAGAGAGAAAAAAACGAATGAAGGGAGCAAGGAAGGTAGGAAATAAGAGGAGATGTACGAGACAGGATTTCGAAAGACCAAAGAAGGAAAAAAGATAACGGAGAGGAGATAAGAGAAAAACGATATGGGCACAGGGAATTGAGGAGATGAAGGAGAGGGGAGAAAAATGGGATAGGCAAAGAAATTACATAATTTAGGTACATGGGCAAGTAAAAAAAAAAAAATAGAGGAAAGAATGGGGTGGGAATATGATGAAGAAGGAAGANAAAAAAATAGTGGGAATAGGATGAAGAAGGAAGATGAAAACGTTAAAAAAAAAAAGTGGGAAAATAACGAAGGAGAGAAATACATGGATAGATAAATAGATTAGGGGATAGATAGATAGAGAGTGTCACTGAAAGAGAAAAAAAATCAAACACAAATCCTCGAATAAGAACGAAAAGAGTTAAATAATTTAAGAAGAAAGGAGTCTGAATGATCTGAGTGAATGGAAATCGAAAAAAAAAGAGAAAACGTGATAATTCCGGGAGGTGAAATAAGAGAAATAAAGAAAAACAGACGGAAAACAAGAGAAAACCTTTATACATGCTAACGTTATGCTATAATCTAAATCTTAACGTAAGTGGCATTGACAACGCCCCACCAGAATGTCAATATAAACAAAGCGTCTTTCCTTGAAGGGATCATGAATGTAAAAACAAAAAAAAAAAAAAAATCAGTTTGCGAATGGCATGAATATAAAGACATCACTGTTCATGACAGGTTCATGGGTGACGCAAATGCATATAGTGTAATTAGGCAAAGAGGTGAGGGGAAGGTGAGAAATGACGTAAAGGAGCAGGAACAAAGGAGAATTATATAAGGAAGTGAACAGGGTAATTGAGGAAAGAGAATGAGTTGAATGAATGAGAATGTAATTGTAGGAAATATGAACAAAGGACATTTGAGACACTTGAGACAAAAAAGGAGGGAAAGACACAAACACAGGCGCACAAACACACATACAAACAATCACATTTAAGACACTTGAGACAAAAAAGGAGAGGTCTGCACAAACACACGCGTACAAATAGTGATATTTGAGACACTTGAGGCAAAAAAAGAAGGGGCAGGGACAAACACAGGCTCACAAACACACATACAAACAATGACATTTGAGACACTTGAGAAAAAAGAAGGGACAGGTACAAACACAGGCACACAAACACACACGCATTCACACGCACACATACGCGTACATATACACTCTCAACAGATTAACAAACATACACACCTCACACGCAGAAATAGACATGGGCATAAATAGTGATTGGTCACTCAAAAGACTGTATCCATGTGTTTGTGAATGAGTGCATATGAGCGTATGTGTGAATGTGTCTGTGTGTGTGTGAATGAGTGCATATGAGCGTATGTGTGAATGTGTTTTTGTGTGTGTGGATGAGTCCATATGAGCGTATGTGCGAATGTGTCTTTGTGTGTGCGAATGACTGCATATGAGCGTATGCGTGAATGTGTCTTTGTGTGTGTGAATGCGCAAGTGAGTGAGTGAGTGTGTTTCTGCACGTGTAAGTATCTGTGTGCGTGTGTGGTCGTGCGTGTGTGTGTGAGAGGGTCTGTGCACGCATCTGTATACTTTAAGACCCTGTTAACAACGACTCTAATCCCCAACAATTGACACTTTGCAGACGTCATCTCACCGCAGCGTCACCTCCGTTGCCATGGTTACGAGGGAACGAGGAAGAACAGGAAGATTTCGAACCAATTGTCTCAACGGTGCTAAAGGTGGATAGGGAAACGGGACAAGAAACAAGGGAATAGCGAAGAGAGAAGAGAAAAAAAAAAACTCTTCTAGAGGTCAGAGAATATGGGGATAAGCGATATGACGTCACTTTCATAGGATGACGTCATTGGGTGATGACGCCAAATGTGTGGGATGAGGTTGATTTTCAGCGATGACGTCATTTTTTGCGAGGTGTCATTGATTACGTCACTGTTGTAGGATGGCGTCCTTTTCGTAGGATGACATCAGTGTTATGAAATGACGTCATGATTGCGCAATCAGGTCACCGCTCTACAATGACGTCAATAATGTGGGTTGACGTCAACGAAGCGTGACGTCATACTTGCAAAACCCTTCTGTAAATATATCACAGAGAAACGGACATTAAAATTATATAAAAAAAAAGGTCCTAAACACTAATCCTGTTTATTTTGTATTTATGGGAATAATATTAGATGTTTTGTTATTATTTCGCATCGTCATACTCCGTGGATAAGCTAGGTTTAAGGAAAATTTAAGAGTATTGGTAGATTTCCCTTAGCAATGAGCTGAACACGACATATATCGGTTTTAAGTCAAGTCACTTTACAAGTCACTGAGTCACATTTGACTGAAAATAATAGGACAAAGGAAATTAGTGTTATATTTACCTTTATTTCTTTACATACTCATTCATACACACACTCACAAATATAAATGTGTATGTATATATATATATATATATATATA
>NW_020870432.1:94109-99035 GCF_003789085.1 Penaeus vannamei | reverse complement strand
AACAATAACACAGGATTGAGTCCGTATAGAAAAAAAAAAACATGAAATAAAAATTGGCGAAAAAAGTGGAAATAGAAAAAAAAAAATGGAGAAGAGGATATATAATTCTAGGAATATAGAATAAAGAAATAAAACAAAATGAGAATAAAAACGAGAGAGAGGAAACAAAACAAAGATAGATTGTCAATAAATAAATATTCGCCTACATTGACTGAAATAACAAAACAATTTATAAAGTCCGAGGGATAAAGACAAATAGATGGATAGATAGATACATTAGATAGAGAGAATGAGTTAGCGAGAGAGAAAGAGAGAGAGAGAGAGAGAGAGAGAGAGAGAGAGAGAGAGAGAGAGAGACAGACAGAGAGAGAGAGAGAGAGAGAGAGAGAGAGAGAGAGAGAGAGAGAGAGAGAGAGAGAGAGAGAGAGAGAGAGAGAGAGAGAGAGAGAGAGAAAGAAAGACAAAGAGAGAGAGAGAGAGGGAAAAAGAAAGAGAGAGGAGGACACACACGACACACACACAGCACACACACACAACACACACACACACACACACACGCACACACGCACACACACACGCACACACAACACACACAGAGACCTCTCTGCTCGACGGAAGAACCAGCCAATGCGAGGCGATGAAGACACCAATCAAAAGAGGGAACAAAGACTCGCCATGCCTCAGTAGAGTCTTAGGCAAAGTCATCAAGGAGTTTCGAGGAGTTGGCGATGACGGCGGGTACATGACGACGTGTGTTCGGGGGTAAGGTGAAGAGAGGGATGGGGGGGGGGAGAGGGAGGGAGAGAGGGGGGGGTGAGAGAGAGGGAGAGAGGAGGAAAAGGAGAGGGAGAGGGGGGGGGGAAGGGATGGGGGGGAGGGGAGGGAAGGTGAGAGAGAGGGGAGAGGGAATGGGGGGGAGAGAGGAGAGAAGAGGGGGAGAGAGAGGGGGTGAGGAGAGAGATGGTAAGAGAGAAGAGAGGAGAGAGAGAGAGAGAGAGAGAGAAGAGAGAGAAGAGAGAGAAAGAGAGAGAGAGGAGAGAGAGAAGAGAGAGAGAGAAGAGAGAGAGAGAGAGAGAGAGAAGAGAGAGAGAGAGAGAGAGAGGAGAGAGAGAGAGAGAGAGAGAGAGAGAGAGAGAGAGAGAGAGAGAGAGAGAGAGAGAGAGAGGAGAGAGAGAGAGAGAGAGAGAGAGAGAGAGAGAGAGAGAGAGAGAGAGAGAGAGAGAGAGAGAGAGAGAGAGAGAGAGAGAGAGAGAGAGAGAGAGAGAGAGAGAGAGAGAGAGAGAGAGAGAGAGAGAGAGAGAGAGAGAGAGAGAGAGAGAGAGAGAGAGAGAGAGAGAGAGAGAGAGAGAGAGAGAGAAGAGAGAGAGAGAGAGGGAGAAGAGAAGGGAGGGAGGAAGAGAGAGAGAGAGAGAGAGAGAGAGACAGACAGACAGAGAGAGAGAGAGGAGAGAGAGAGAGAGAGAGAGAGAGAGAGAGAGAGAGAGAGAGAGAGAGAGAGAGAGAGAGAGAGAGAGAGAGAGAGAGACAGAGATACACACATTTTTTTTAAGAAGGTAGTGAAATTCATTCATTAGAGAAGAGAAGAGGAGATAAAAATGGGAATTACATAATGAGGAAATGCTTTACTTAAAAAAAGTATAAAGAAAAAAAAAGAAAAAATATGGGAAGAAACAGAAACGAAAAGAAATAAGCCAAAGAAAATGGAAAATAAGTATATATTTAAGAGAAGTAAAGGTGAAAGACGAAAAGAAAACCGAAATAGAAGAGAATGATTTATTTAAAAGGGGAAAAATCAAAATAAAATAGAAGATAAAGGTTTATAAAAGACCAAAATAGAAAAAAAATAAAGAAAAAAGAAAATAGGAGAAAGAATGAAAAAAGTAAAAATGAAAAAATTAAAAGAAGAGAGAAAATATTATAAAAAAGTCTAAACGGAAAGACAGAAAAGAAAAAAAAGAAAAATATATATATATGAAAAATTAAGGGTAAAAAAAAAAAAAATATAAAATAAATATATAAGATAAAAATCTAAGGGGGAAAAATAAATTAAAAAGAAGAATAAAACTAGAAAATGAAAAAATATGAAAAGAATAAGAGGGAAAAAATCAGAAGAGAGAAAAAAGAAAAAGAAAATAGAAAATAAGGATATACGAAAAAAAATGAAACAGAAAAAAAGAAAAAAGAAAATAGAAAATAAATACATATGAAAAAAGCCAAAGGGGGAATCATAAAGAAAAAAAAGAAAAAAAGTATATATAAAAAAATATATATCTTCATTTTCTTTATGGAAAAAAATATATTATGTATGGTATTCTCTCGTATATATAATTCCTAGAAAAAAATATTTTGATATGAATATCTAAGTTATTCAGTAAGTTAAGTACGATTGATAAGCACATAATTGTGTGTGTGTGTGCGTGTGTGTGTGTGTGTGTGTGTGTGTGTGTGTGTGTGTGTGTGTGTGTGTGTGTGTGTGTGAGTGTGTGTGTGTGTGTGTGTGTGTGTGTGTGTGTGCGTGTGTGTGTGTGTGTGTGTGTGTGTGTGCGTGTGTGCGTGTGTGTGTGTGTGTGTGTGTGTGTGTGTGTGTGTGTGTGTGTGTGTGTGTTTCTACGTGTATGTTTGTGAGTCTGTGTGTGTACGTGTGTGTGTTTGTGCGTGTGTGTTTGCGAGTCTGTGTCTGTATGTGTTGCATGTATGTGTGCGTATACGTGTACGTGTACATGCGTGCGTGCGTATGTGTATCCATGAGTATGCATACATGTGTGTGTACCTATACGCGTGTGTATAAACAAATACACCTATACATGAATACATCTACCTGTACGTATAGGTATGTACATGTATATACGTATATATATGTGTACAAATGGGAGTCCAATTTCGGTGCCATTGGAGAGTCACTTGGAAAAGCAGGAAAATGCGAATCGGAGAATACCGGAGAAATGGGAAAATGCGCGGAAATAGAGAGAGAAATAGCGTAAAAAGCAACGATAGGAGAAGGGAGAAAAGGAAATGGGGGAATGAGGAGAAGGTGCGAGGAAGAAGAGGGGAGGAGAGGGGGAGGGAGTGAGAGGAAGGTATGGTGAGGGGAGGAGGGGGGGGGGGGGGATAGAGCGCTCTTCTCTCTCTCTCCCTCTCTTCTTTTCCTCCGTCTCTCTTTCTTTTTCTTTATTTTTTTCTTTTATTTTTCTCTCTTCTTTCTTTCTTTCCTTTCTTTCTTCTTTTTTTCTCTCTTTCTCTTTCTTTCTCTCTTTCTCCTTTTATCATTCTCTGGTCTTTGTCTTTCCTTTTCTCTTCCTCTTTCTTTCTTCCTCCCTCTTCTCTCTCTTTATGTCTCTCTCTCTCTCTCTCTCTCTCTCTCTCTCTCTCTCTCTCTCTCTCTCTCTCTCTCTCTCTCTCTCTCTCTCTCTCTCTCTCTCTAATATATTATATATATATATATATCTATATATATTATATATATATATATATATATATATATATATGTATATATATATATATATATAATATATATCATATATAAAATATATATATATATATAATATATATATATATATATATATATATATATATATATATATATATATATATATTAATATATATATTATATATCCCTCTCACCAACTCTAACCCTTCTTACCCTTTTCTTGCCCTCCTCTTTCACTTCTACCCTTTCTTTCCCCTTCCCCTTTCCCCTCCTTCTTTCCCTCTCTTTTCCCTACAACCTACCACCCCCTTCCTGTCATCCTCCCCCCTCCCCCCCTTCAGTCCTCGGAATTCCCCCTCACGTTCCCTTCCTCCTCACCACCCCTTTCCCCTCCTTTCCCTTCCCTTTCCCTTCCCCCTTCTTCATCCTCCCTCAGCCCATTGTCGCCGGAATTCCCTCTCACTTATCCCTTCCTCCTCTCCTCCCTCTCCCCCTTTCTTCCCTCCTTGCTTTCCCTCTTCCTTACTAGCTCTTCCCATCCCTCCTTATCACCCTACCTTCCCCATCCCCTTTCCTGTCATCCTTCCTTTCCCCCTCCCTCCCCCCACTTGTCGCCGGAATTCCCCCTCCCTTCTTCCTTTCCCTCTTCCCTACCACCCTACCTTCCCTTCTTTCCCCACCTCTTCCCTATCACCTTACCACCCTCCCCCCCACTTCCCTGTCCTCCTCCTCCCACCCCACCTCTTCCCTATCACCCTAAACACTTCCCCTCCCCCTCTCCCCCCCTCTCCCCCTCCCCCTCCCCCCCTCTTCCCTGTCATCCTACCTCCCTCCCTCCCCCTATTCCCCCCACCCCTGTCGCCAGAATTCCCCTTCCCTCCCTTCTTCCCTATCACACCCTACCCCTCCCCCTCTTCCCTACCACCCTCCCCCCCCCACCTCTTTCCCTATCACCCTCCCCTCCCCCCTCCCTACCCCCCCCTCCCTCCCCTTCTTCCCCACCCCCCACCCCTGTCGCCGGAATTCCCCCGAGGTCAGCGAAGGACCCGAGGAGGATGAAAACTTCCTCCGGGGATGGAACTTGGAGATGGACGCCGGGGATGACTTCCGCGTACTGGAGGCGTGTCGCTGCAGAGGAGGAGGTGGAGGAGAGGAAGGAGGAGGTGGAGGAGGTGGGAAAGAGGGGGAGGTGGAGAGGGTGGTGGTGCGAAGAGGGGAGGGAGGGTGGAAGGAGGGGAGTGAAGGTGGGGGGGGTGAGGTAGATGGAGGAGGTGGAGGAGAGGTGAGAGGTGGCGGTGTGAAAGAGGGGGAAGGGGGTGAGTTGAGGGGGGAAGAGGGAAGGGGGGGAGGGGAGGGGGAAGTGAGAGGTAGGAGAGGTGGTGGGAGGTGGAGGTTGAGGGGGAGGAGGGTGGAGGTGGTGGGAAGAGGAGGAGGTGGAGGTAGGGGTGGAGGTGGAGGAGGGGGAAAGGGGGAAGGTGGAGGGGGGGAGGGGGGTGGAG
>NW_020870432.1:86609-89109 GCF_003789085.1 Penaeus vannamei | reverse complement strand
TATCCACTCTCATTTTCCCCTCTTTCTCCCCTTTTTTTACCTTCTCTCTTATCCACTCTCATTTTCCCCTCTTCTCCCCTTTTTTCCTTCTCCGTAAGAAAGAAAAACGAGACCACAAACCCGGGTCAGAACAGGTCGCTTGTCCACCGTTTCGAAATTCGTTTTATTCGCCTTCAAAGGGATGCTTAGCCAGCGATGCCTCGGCCGCCCCCTGGTCATCATAGTAAGAAGCCCCGCCCACTTTGCGCGAGGGGGAGAGAGGGCCAAAGGGGCGGGCTGCCTCTCCCTATTTCGGCTGTTTTCTTGGTCTGTATATATATATTTTTATCATTGTTCAGCTTTTTTTTATCATTTTTTATTTCATTTTATTTATTTTTTTATTTTTTTATTTTTGAGGGGCAGGGGCTGTTTCATTCATATCTTTCTTCCTTTCTCTCTCTTTTTCTTTTCCTCTCTCTTTTTTTTCTCTCTATCTATCTATATGTCTATTTTGTTCTATCTACTCTTAATCTATCTCTCTCAATCTCTCTCAGTTGGGTGAGAAGGTGGAGGAAAACAGATGATGTAGAGGAAGAAGAAGACAAGAGGAAGAGGAGTAGGAGAAGGGAAAGGAAGAAGTGGAGGTGTGGGAGAAGGGAGAAAAGGAGGAACAGGAGGAGACAGTGGAAGAAGAGGAGAGGAGGGGAAGGAGGAAGAGGAGGAGGAGAAGGGAGAGGAGGAGAGACCCGAGTAGGAGGGAAAGAGAGGTAAGATAGGAGGAGGAAGAAGGGAGAGAGTAAGATAGAAGGAGAGAAGAGAGAGGAGGAGAGACGAGTAGGAGGATAGGAGGAGAAGGGAGAGAAAAAAAGGATAGGAGAAGGAGAAGAGAGAGAGTAAGGATAGGAGGAGGAGAAGGGAGAGAGTAAGAATAGGAAGGAGAAAGGGAAGTAATGGGTAGGGAAAGGCAAGGAGAAGGTAGGGAGTAGGAGCAGGGAGAAGAGGAGAAGGAGCAGGAGTAGGAAGAGGGAGAGGAAGGAGAGGAATCGGGGAGAGGGAGGGAAGATGAGAGAGGAAGGGGGAGAGGAAGAGGAAAAGGAAGAGGAGGAAGGAGTCGGAGAGGGAGAGGAAGAGGGAGTCGGGGAGAGGGAAAGGGAAGGAGAGAGGAAGAGGAGGAGAGGGGGAGAGGAAAGAGAGAGGAAGGGAGAGAAGAGGAAGGATAGAAGGAAGGAAGAGGGAGAGGAAAGAGGAAGAGGAATCGGAAAGAGTAGGAAGAGGAGAGGAATCGCAGAGAGTCGGAGAGAGGAAGAGGAAGAGGAAAGAATAGGAAGAGGAAGAGGAATGAGAAGGGGGAAGAAAGGAGATGAGTCAGAGAGAGGAAGAGGACTCGGAAAGGGAGAGGAAGAGGACTCAGAGGCAGAGAGAGGGAGAAGGGAGAGAGGATGAAGGGGTGGGGGGGGTGAGGGATCTGAGCTGAGTTCCATTTCCTGAGCTGAGTTAGCTGTTTGCTTCTCAATTATCCGCGGTGGACAGAGCCAACAGGACTCCCGGCTGGATTTTCTACGCGGGGACGCTGGAATTCGCGTGACGGTGTGAAATGGAATAGCGGACGGGGGGAGGAGACGGAAGGAGGGGGGAGAGGGGTGATGGTGGGGAGGAGAGGGAGGGGGGTGGAGGGAGGGGAGGAGGGAGGGGTGATGGTGGGGAGGAGAGGGAGGGAGGGGTGATTGGGGGGGGGGGAGAGGGGGGGGGGAGGGTGATGGTGGGGAGGAGGGGTGTGGGGGTGTGGGGGTGAATGGTTGGGAGGGGAAGGGAGGGGTGATGGGGGAGGAGGGGAGGGTGGTGATGGGGTGGTGGGGAAGGATGGGAGGATGGTAGGAAAGAGGGGATTGGGGAAGGGCGGGAGAGGTGATGGGGGTGGGGTGGGGAGGAATGGAAAGGTGAGGGGGGTGATGGGGTGGTGGGGGAAGGATGGTAGGAAAAGAGGGGATGGGGAGGGGAGGGAGGGGTGATGGGGGTGGGGTGGGAGGAATGGAAGGTGAAGGGGGGGGTGGGGGGGAAGGATGGTAGGAAAGAGGGGATGGGGGAGGGGAGGGAGGGGTGATGAGGTGAAGGTGGAGAGGAGGATGGAGGAAGGGGGAGGGGAGGGGTGGGTGGTAAGGATGGTAGGAAAGAGGCGAAGGGGAATGGGGGGGAGGGAGGAGTGGATGAGGTGATGGTGGGGAGGATGGGAGGGGAAGGGAGGGGTGATGGGGGTGGTGGAGGAGGAGGAGGGGAAGGGAGGGAGGGGTGATGGGGGTGATGGTGATGGTGGGAGGAGGGGAAGAGGAGGAGAGGTAATGGGGGAGCGCTGGGGAGGAGGGGAAGGGGAAGGGGAAGGAGGGGGTGATGGTGGGGAGGTTGGTGGAGGGAAGGGGGGGTGATGGTGGGAAGGAGGGGTAAGTTGGGAAAGATGGAAGGGGGAAGGAGGGGTGATGGGGGTGATGGTGGGAGGAGCGGAAGGAGATGGGGGTGATGGTGGAGG
>NW_020870432.1:62500-67500 GCF_003789085.1 Penaeus vannamei | reverse complement strand
CTGCGGTAAGCCAAGGAGCGCCAAGAGGTTTCTCTCCTTCTTCTTCTTCTTCTTCTTTCTTCTTCTTTTCATTCTATATTTGTTTCTTTCTTCTTTTCTTCTTTCATTTCAAAAATTTGTTTCTTTTTTTTCTTCTCTTCTTTTCATTCAAATATTTTGTATAATTTTTTTTCCTTTTCTTAACCATTCTCTTTCATTCAAATATTCAATTTTTCTTTCTTTTCATCAATTTTTTTCTTCTTCTTCTTTTCGGTTTCAAATTATTTGTTTCTTTTTTTTCTTCTTCTTTTCATTTCAAATATTTTTTGTATAATTTTTTTCTTCTTCTTCTTCATTCAAATATTCAATTTTCTTCTTTCATTCAATTTTTTTTTTCTTCTTTTTTCGTTCAAATATTTGTTTTTTTTCTTCTTTCTTCTTTTCATTCAAATATTTGTTTTCCTTTTCTCTTCTTTCTTCTTCTTTTCATTCCAAATATTTTTCTTCTTCTTTTTTCATTCAAATATTTGTTTCCTTTCTTACTTCTCTTCTTTTCATCAAATTATTTGTTTCCTTTTCTTCTTCTTCTTCTTCTTTCATTCAAATATTTGTTTCTTTTTCTTCTTCTTTTCTTTTCCAAATATTTGTTTCTTTCTTCTTCTTCTTCTTCTTTCATTCAAATGTTTAGTTAATTTTTTTTTTTCTTCTTCTTCTTTTCATTCATATATTTGTTTCTTTTCCTTCTTCTTCTTTCATTCAAATATTTGTTTATTTTTTCTTCTTCTCTTCATTCAATATATATATATTTTTTTATTCTTTTCAATTCAATTTTTTTCTTTATTTTTTTCTTCTTTCATTCAAATATTTGTTTCTTTTCTCTTCTTTTCATTTCAATATTTGTTCCTTTTCTTCTTCTTTCTTCTTCTTTTCATTCAAATATTTTTCTTCTTCTTTTTTTCATTCAAATATTGTTCTTTTCTTCTCTTCTTTTTTCATTCAAATATTGTTTCCTTTTCTTCTTCTTCTTCTTTTTTTTCATTCAAATATTTTGTTTCTTTTTCTTTCTTCTTTTCATTCCAATATCTTTTTTCTTTTCATTCAAATATTTGTTTCTTTTTGATTCTTCTCTTTTCTTTTTCATTCAATATTTTTCTTCTTTCATTCAAATATTTTTTCTTTTTCATTCAAATATTTTTTCTTTTTTCCTTTTCCTTCTTCTTTTCATTCCAAATATTTGTTTCTTTTCTTCTTCTTCTTTTTTCACTCAATATTTCGTTTATTTTTTTTTCTTCTTTTTTCATTACAAATATTTGTTTCCTTTTCTTCTTCTTCTTACTTTTTTCATTTCAAATGTTTTTGTTTATTTTTTTTCTTCTTCTTCTTTTCATTCTATATTTGTTTCTTTTTCCTCTTCTTTCTTTTCATTCAAATATTTGTTATTTTTTCTTCTTCTCTTCATTCAAATATTATATATTTTTATCTTTTCCTTCAATTTTTTTCATCTTTATTTTTTTCTTCTGTTTCATTCAAATATTTGTTTTTTTTTCTTCTTCTTCTTTTCATTTCAAATATTTGTCTTTTCTTCTTCTTCTTCTTTTTTCATTAAATATTTGTTCTTTTTTTCTTCTTCTTTTATTCAAAATATTTTTTTTTTCTTTTCATTAAAATTTAGTTTCTTTTTTTTTCTTCTTCTTCTTTTCATCCAAATATTTGTTTCTTTTTTCTCCTTCTTCTTTTCATTTCAAATATTTTCTTTCTTTTCTTCAAATATTTTTCTTTTTCCTTCTTCTTCTTCTTTTCATTCAAATTATTGTCTCTTTTCTTCTTCTTCTTTTTTCACTCAATATTTGTTTCTCTTTTTTTTTCTTCTTTTCATCAAATATTTGTTCCTTTTCTTCTTCTTCTTCTTTTTCATTCAAATGTTTTTGTTTATTTTTTCTTCTTCTTCTTTTCATTCATATATTTGTTCTTTTTCCTTCTTCTTCTTTTCATTCAAATATTTGTTTATTTTTCTTCTTTCTCTTCATTCAATATATATATTTTTTTTTCTTTTCATTCAATTTTTTTTCTTTATTTTTTTCTTCTTTTCATTCAAATATTTGTTCTTTTTTTTTCTTCTTTTCTTTTCATTCAAATATTTGTTTCTTTTTCTTCTTCTTCTTTTTTCATTCAAATATTTGTTTTTTGTTCTTTTTTTTTCATTTCAAAATATTTGTTTCTTTTTCTTCTTTTTTATTTCAAATATTTTTTTTCTTTTTTCTTCTTCTTCTTTTCATTCAAATTTGTTTCTTTTTTTTCTTCTTCTTCTTTTCATTCAAATATTTGTTTCTTTTTGTCTTCTTCATTTTTCAATCTTCCTTTTTTTAACTTTTACTCTACTACTCTCTTTTCCTTCTCATTTTCTTTTTTCTTTTTTTCTTTCTTCCCACGAAAGCCAAGAAGGCAAACGCTTTTTCCTTTATTAATCATTTTTTTCTTCTTCTCTTTAAAATCTTCCTCCATTTTTTACTTTTACTCTATTACTCTATTTCCTTCTTATTTTCTTCTTCTTTTTTTTTCTTATTCCTTTCCTCATTTTTATTTCTCTCCCTTTTTATCCTTTACTCATTTAATCCTTTTCCTTCCTTTTTTTTACTTTTTTCCTTTATTTCCTTATACCTCTATTCCTTCGTTTTTTCCGTTTCTTTCCTCTTTTTTAATTTTTCTTTTTGATCTTTACTCATATTTTTCTTCTTTTTCCATCTGTCTTTTCCGTTTTTGTTTAGTGTTTAAATACATTTTCCTTTATCTATTTTCAATTTTCTTCATTTCTTTCCTCTTACATTTGCTTGTTTATTTATATTATTATATTATTATTATTATTATTATTATTATTATTATTATTTTTTATTATTATTATTTTATTATTATTATTATTATTGATATTCTCATTATCATTATCATTTTCAAAATTATTTTTCTCTGCTTCACGTCTGTCACGAGAGATCGCTAAATTTTCTTCTCCGCCAATAACCAGGTTCGCTAAATTTCCTAGAATGAGCTCGATTTTCTGTCTAATTACGATATGGGCGGTGGGCGTGAGGGCCGGGGATGGGGGGGGGGGTGAGTTGTCATTGCTATAGCCATCATCACCATCGTCATAATTATCATCATCACCATTCTTTTCCTACGACCATAAAACTATATAGTAAAAATGAAAATGTTAATAATGGAAAATAATGATTG
Organism: Penaeus vannamei; assembly: GCF_003789085.1. Classification (NCBI taxonomy): domain Eukaryota; kingdom Metazoa; phylum Arthropoda; class Malacostraca; order Decapoda; family Penaeidae; genus Penaeus; species Penaeus vannamei. The sequence goes on along the minus strand of NW_020870432.1, from coordinate 64,296 downwards.
ATAACAGTGATAATAGTAATAACAACAAAAATGATAATGATGAAATAATGATAATTAGTTACAACAAAAACAACAACAAAATCAATAACAACAATGTCAATAACAACAACAAAACAGCAAACTCAATAACAACAAAATCAATGACAACAAAAACAACAAAATCAATAACAACAAAATCAACAAAACAAAACAAACAACACAAAATCAATAACAACAAAAACAACAAATCAATAACAACAAAAACAACAAAATCAATAACAACAAACACCAGCAAAAACAGAAATGCCCAAACCAGAAACCTTGCCCCCCCCTCCCCCCCCCGCCCCCTCCTCCGCCTCATCTCTTATGCTCCTCTTTCTCCACTTCTCAGAGGTGACTTTTTATTTTTATAATCCCTTTCTCGTATTCATGACCTTCTTTGTGCAACATGTCGTGAATAATTCATGCACGAATACATTAGGCTTTTTTTTTCTCTCTCTCTCTCTCCTCTCCCCTATTCTACTCCCCTTCCCCCTCTCCCCTCTCTTCCACTTCTCCACTTTTTTTTTCTTTTCGTTCTCTTTTTTTTAGTTTCCCCCTTCTAGTCTCCTTTTCCCTTTCTCTTCTTCCTCCCCTCCTATATCTACCCCTCCCTCTTCCATTATCCTTCCGTTATGTTTTACTTTCTTTCCCTCTTTTTTTAAGCTTCTTTTCCCTTTCTGATCCCCTGCTATACCCCTTCCCTTCCCTTTATTATTATTATCATTATTATCATTAGTATTATTATTGTATTTTTTTATTCGTTTTTATTTTATATTTTCTTTCTTTTTCAAACCTTCCCTCCTAATTACCATCGCTTCCTCCTCCCCCTCTATTAATTTTTCATTATAATTTTTTTCCTTTTTTCTCTATCTTTTTTTACGTTTTCTCCTCCTCCCCCTTCCTCCCCCTCCCCCTCCCCGCCCCTCACTCTTATCTTGTTTCCTGTCACGAAAGCAAGCAACGGACTTTAATTGTATCTTGAAACTAATTATAAAAACAAGTCTTTGCAGATACGACTCCCTGTGGATGGGGTTGCAGGGCTAAAGATTTTGTCTAGACGCGCTTTTATTTTTATCTTTATTTTATTTCTTCATTTATCTAACTTTTAATCGATCTCTCTATTTACTTGATTATTCATTCGTTTATTTATCTGCTTATCTATCTATTTATCTGTCTATCTATTTCTTCTTTTTTCGAATATGAGGATTTCAAGAAGCTAAACTTTGCTATTATTTGATACTGGCTGTTCCTAAAGCCTCACTTTGGCGTAGTTTACCCTCGCTAATAGAAAACGGATGAGGGATATTGAAAATTCCATTACCGGCGTCGTTATGTGTCCTACGTCTTGGGGCTGAAATTATTCTTATTCTTTATTATTATTCGTCGTCTTCTTATTCCCTATTTTTCTTCTTCTTCATCGTCTCCTTATTTTTGGTTCTTCCATTTTCCATTTCCATGTTGTTGTTTTTTTGTTTTTTTTTTCTTTTTTCTTTCTTTGTCTTTCCCCCCTTTTTCTTCTTTTTTTTGCTTCGTTTTCTTTGTTTTCTTTTGCTTTCCTTCTACTTATTATTATTAATCGTCGTCTTCGTGTTCTAATTTTTTTCTTCTATTTCTCTTTCTTTCTCTTTTTCTTTTTTCTTCTTCTTCAGCAAAACCAGAACTCCTAAACTGTCATTTTTTTAGTAAATTAAAGTCCCAGTTACGATTAAATTAAACCGTAGCTTTTCTGTCCGTCTTTGTGTTTGTCTCTGTCTGTCTGTACCTCTTTTTTTCTC
>NW_020870432.1:57500-60000 GCF_003789085.1 Penaeus vannamei | reverse complement strand
GTACTGGACTCACCTTATCTCACCTTTACTGACTTGCTCTCTCCCTACTACTCAGGCTCTAGCGCCTATCTTTTCATCTTTTTACATACTACGCTCTACCTCTTTCCTATCCCTGAGCGTCCCCCCTACTCCCTTCCCCTTTCTACGCTATATTCTACTACACCTAGTACCATGAGTCTCACCTTATCCCTATTGCCCTTACCTTACCAGTAAGTCACTAACTTTTCCTTACCTTACTGCCCTTTCCTCATTACCTGATAGCGTTCCCTACTATACCTATCCTCAACATGTATCGAGTAGTGATACTCCTTTCCTACTATGTTACTGACGCTCTCCTACATAATATACCTCGTGACGTACTACTATTTCCTTCCACTTCTACTTATCCGTCTGCGTCCTCTTATTTACTACCTCTCTGACTCTACCTAGATACCTATTCCCTGTCTACCCTACACTATTATACCTCTTCTCACCTTCAGCTCCCCCTCCTTTCATACAGCATCGCTTACTTGCGTTGAGCCTATGGTGGCCCATATAGCTATATACAGTAGTCAAAGTATGTACGACGTTTAGTTTACTGCTCGCTCTAAATAATGTAATATAAGTATACTATATTCGGGTCTGTGATTTTTGAGCTACCATCTGTCCTCTTCCGTATGTATTTTATAATCATGGTGAGATTGTATATAATATGCTATATGTTTGCTGGCTCTTGTAACATTTTTGTGTTTACAGGGTAGTGAGCGTAAGCTGATTGGGTAAAAATATTATTTAATTACTATGTAATAATATATATAATTTTTTTACTAAACTTTAGTGTATATTTTACATTTAGATGGTGACTCCGTGTACTCTATTTTGGTTGAGAATATGTGTTATCTTCTCGCATAATTATGAGTCTATAGTTATTGTATTTGTGTATACTTGACATGTGTTTTGTTTACCTTGTATTGACAATTATGTCTTCCGCGGTTATTTCAATATATTTGTTATTTATCTTGTTTGAGTCTAAATATCGTTATTTTTGATTAATGTTAGGTGTAGGGAATCTATAAGTGTATTATATTATATATATATTGTTATTTTATTGTAATGGTATATAGTGTGGTTTTTGTTGAAGTTATATCCTGGCAATAGTCGTGGCCATATACTAGGTGGGGTGTAGTCGTATATACCTATGGCTCCATATATCTTGTGACTATGCTAGAGGCCGTCGTATTGTATCCGCATAAGTCCATCGCCGGTCAATAGGCTAGGGCCATGGTGTTATCTCTTAGCAAGTACTAGCTATATATATATTTACTTCCTATACATCATAGCTATAACATATAGCCCGGGTTAGTATATATGAAGTCATATACTGTTGTGTAGAGTGCAGTAAGGTAGCTGAGGTATAGTAAATAATATATAGAGTGTTCTCGTCAGACGAGTGTGTAATGACGCCGATGAGTCATGAGATTAAATAACTCTAATGTGGCTTGATCAGTACAGATATAGAATAGATATTATCAGCTAACTACCTGTACTAGTTTGAGGTAAGTACTTAGGGTATATAGCTAGACTATCTAAGCTGCTACTCTAACCGTGATAGCTCAATGATCCCTGTTTCAGTCTTAACCTTATACTACGCCATATATCACTTCTATGAATATATTATTCCTATGTGTATATTAGCAGGTGTATAGTAAGAGTGGCTAGGGAGGATGTTGGGGGGTATATATATGTTATCTAATGGTCTGTAGGAGTATATTGTCGGAGGTGTATTGAGGGTTAATATATATCATAATAGGACCCATATATCCACTCTACAATTAATATTGTAGTAATGTGTTATAGTGTATATGTAATTAAATGTTTACTTTAACTAGTAATAATACATTATAATTGTCTTTTATTGTTATATATTTATTTTACCGGTATTGATAATTTTGGGGTACTGAAGTATTGCGAGGGTCCTATGTTGTTGTATTGTATCGTTTAACTCTCAAATGCTAATTGGCTATATGTTATGGTTAATTATTGTGGGTGATTACGGTCAGTTGACGTTCTGCTCATGTAGGTAAGCATGAGGTGGGTTCAGCTAGTTTGAGTCTTGGTGTTTTGATTGACACGTTATGTTTCTCTCCGTCTCTGCCGCTTGTGATTTCTGTCTTGCGGTCTGACGATGACCGTGTGCATATGCACACACGAACACATTCACACACACGATTCTGATGCTGTTTTATCATTAAGTGACAATGCATTCTATCACACATCATCGCACAACAGCACACATTCCCACACACACACCATCTCGTCACAATGCCTCTATGCTGTACTCACACGGGAACTATATATTAATTTGTTATTACCCTTTGTATTACCATAGGTGTACAGTTTTTTCAGTTATTATTTTATACTATTTACAATCGATGCAGAATATATTTATTTTTTTAATTTTTATTTTATTGAAATAATATGTGGTATTTTGTACATATATATATTTTAATTGTATTCTTTT
>NW_020870432.1:42500-47500 GCF_003789085.1 Penaeus vannamei | reverse complement strand
GAGGCTAATGACGGGCGGGCTGCGGTATGGGCGGAAGTCAGGTAATGACGGGCGGCTGCGATATGGCGGGAAGTCGAGGCTAATGACGGGCGGCTGCGATATGGGCGGGAAGTCGAGCTAATGACGGGCGGCTGCGTATGGGCGGGAAGTCAGGCTAATGACGGCGGCTGCGATATGGCGGGGAAGTCGGGCTAATGACGGGCGGCTGCGAGATGGGCGGGAAGTCGAGGCTAATGACGGGCGGCTGCGAGATGGGCGGGAAGTCGATGGCGGGTAATGACGGGCGCTGCGAGATGGGCGGGAAGTCAAGGCTAATGACGGGCGGCTGCGATATGGGCGGGAAGTCGAGGCTAATGACGGGCGGCTGCGGATGGGCGGGGAGTCGAGGCTAATGACGGGCGCTGCGGTATGGCGGGAAGTCGAGGCTAATGATGAAGTCGAGGTATGACGGGGCTGCGATATGGGCGGGAAGTCGAGGCTAATGACGGGCGGCTGCGAGATGGGCGGGAAGTCGAGGCTAATGACGGGCGCTGCGAGATGGGCGGAAGTCGAGGCTCGAGGGCGGTGCGGATGGGCGGGAAGTAGGCTAATGACGGGCGGCGATTAATGACGGGCGGCTGCGAGTATGGGCGGAAGTCGAGGCTAATGACGGGCGGCTGCGAGATGGCGGGAAGTCGAGGCTAATGACGGGCGGCTGCGAGGGGCGGGAAGTCGGGCTAATGACGGGCGGCTGCGGATGGGCGGGAATGCGGGCGATGGCGGGCGGCTGCGAAGATGGGCGGGAGTCGAGGCTAATGACGGGCGGCTGCGAGATGGGCGGGAAGTCAAGGCTAATGACGGGCGGCTGCGAATGGGGGGAAGTCGAGGCTAATGACGGGCGGCTGCGAGATGGGGCGGAAGTCAAAGGCTAATGACGGGCGGCTGCGAGATTGGGCGGGAAAGTCAAGCTAATGACGGGCGGGCTGCGATATGGGCGGGAAGTCGAGGCTAATGACGGGCGGCTGCGATATGGCGGGAAGTCGAGGCTAATGACGGGCGGCTGCGAGTATGGGCGGGAAGTCGAGGCTAATGACGGGCGGCTGCTGGGCGGAATGGCTAATGCGGGCGCTGCGGTATGGGCTTCGAGGCTAATGACGGGCGGCTGCGGATGGGCGGGAAGTCAAGGTAATGACGGGCGGCTGCGATATGGCGGGAAGTCGAGGCTAATGACGGGCGCTGCGAGATGGGCGGGAAGTCAAGGCTAATGACGGGCGGCTGCGATATGGAAGTCGAGGCTAGGCTGCGAGATGCGGGAAGTCGGCTAAGCTGCGATATGGGCGGGAAGTCGAGGCTAACGGGCGGCTGCGGTATGGGCGGAATCAGGGGCCGGCTGCGAATGGGCGGGAGTCGAGGCTAATGACGGGCGGCTGCGAGATGGGCGGGAAGTCAAGGCTAATGACGGGCGCTGCTGCATATGGGCGGGAGTCGAGGCTAATGACGGGCGGCTGCGAGATGGGCGGGAAGTCAAGGCTAATGACGGGCGGCTGCGATATGGGCGGGAAGTCGAGGCTAATGACGGGGCGGCTGCGAGATGGGCGGGAAGTCAAGGCTAATGACGGGCGGCTGCGATATGGGCGGGAAGTCGAGGCTAATGACGGGCGGCTGCGGGATGGGCGGAAGTCGAGCTAATGACGGGCGGCTGCGCGGTATGGGCGGGAAGTCGAGGCTAATGACGGCGGCTGCGGTATGGGCGGGAAGTGGCTAATGACGGGCGGCTGCGATATGGGCGGGAAGTCGAGGCTAATGACGGGCGGCTGCGATGGGCGGGAAGTCGAGGCTATGACGGGCGCTGCGAGATGGGCGGGAAGTCGAGGCTTAATGACGGCGGCTGCGAGATGGGCGGGAAGTCGAGGCTAATGACGGGCGGCTGCGAGATGGGCGGGAAGTCGAGGCTAATGACGGGCGGCTGCGATATGGGCGGAAGTCGGCTAATGACGGGCGGCTGCGAGATGGGCGGGAAGTCGAGGCTAATGACGGGCGGCTGCGATGGGCGGGAAGTCGAGGCTAATGACGGCGCGAGATGGGCCGGGAAGTCGAGGCTAATGACGGGCGGCTGCGATGGGCGGAAGTCGAGGCTAATGACGGGCGGCTGCGAGATGGGCGGGAAGTCGAGGCTAATGACGGGCGGCTGCGATATGGGCGGGGAAGTCGAGGCTAATGACGGGCGGCTGCGGTATGGGCGGGAAGTCAAGGCTAATGAACGGCGGCTGCGATATGGGCGGGAAGTCGAGGCTAATGACGGGCGGGCTGCGATATGGGCGGGAAGTCGAGGCTAATGACGGGCGGCTGCGAGATGGGCGGGAAGTCGAGGCTAATGACGGGCGGCTGCGGATGGGCGGGAAGTCGAGGCTAATGACGGGCGGCTGCTGGGAAGTCGAGGCTAATGGCTGCGGTATGGGGAAGTCGAGGCTAATGACGGGGCGCTGCGATTGGGGCGGGAAGTCGAGGCTAATGACGGGCGCTGCGATATGGGCGGGAAGTCGAGGCTAATGACGGGCGGGCTGCGAGATGGGCGGGAGTCGAAGGCTAATGACGGGCGGCTGCGAGATGGGCGGGAAGTCGAGGCTAATGACGGGCGGGATGGGCGGGAGTAGGCTAATGACGGGGCGGCTGCGATATGGGCGGGAAGTCGAGGCTAATGACGGGCGGCTGCGATATGGGCGGAAGTCAGGCTAATGACGGGCGGCTGCGATATGGGCGGGAAGTCGAGGCTAATGACGGCGGCTGCGGTATGGGCGGGGAAGTCAAGGCTAATGACGGGCGGCCTGCGATATGGGCGGAAGTCGAGGCTAATGACGGGCGGCTGCGATGGGCGGGAAGTCGAGGCTAATGACGGGCGGCTGCGAGATGGGCGGGAAGTCGAGGCTAATGACGGGCGCTGCGGATGGGCGGGAAGTCGAGGCTAATGACGGGCGGCTGCGATATGGGCGGGAGTCGAGGCTAATGACGGGCGGCTGCGGCCTAATGACGGGCGGGCTGCGGTATGGGGGCGGGAAGTCGAGGCTAATGACGGGCGGCTGCGATATGGGCGGACGAGGCTAATGACGGGCGGCTGCGGTATGGGCGGGAAGTCGAGGCTAATGACGGGCGGCTGCGATATGGGCGGGAAGTCGAGGCTAATGACGGGCGGCTGCGATATGGCGGGAAGTCGAGGCTAATGACGGGCGGCTGCGAGATGGGCGGGAAGAGGCTAATGACGGCTGCTGGCCGAAGGCTAATGACGGGCGGCTGCGGATGGGCGGGAAGTCGAGGCTAATGCGGCTGCGATATGGGCGGGAAAGTCGGAGGCTAATGAGCGGGCGGCTGCGATATGGGCGGGAAGTCGAGGCTAATGACGGGCGGTGCGATATGGGCGGGAAGTCGAGGCTAATGACGGGCGGCTGCGAGATGGGCGGGAAGTCAAGGCTAATGACGGGCGGCTGCGATATGGGCGGGAAGTCGAGGCTAATGACGGGCGGCTGCGATATGGGCGGGAAGTCGAGGCTAATGACGGGCGGCTGCGAGATGGGCGGGAAGTCGAGGCTAATGACGGGCGGCTGCGGATGGGCGGGAAGTCAAGGCCATGACGGCGGCTGCGATATGGGCGGAAGTCGAGGCTAATGACGGCGGCTGCGAGATGGGCGGGAAGTCAAGGCTAATGACGGCGGCGCGATGGGCGGGAAGGCTAATGACGGGCGGCTGCGAGATGGGCGGAAGTCGAGGCGAATAATGACGGGCGGCTGCGATATGGGCGGGAAGTCGAGGCTAAATGACGGGCGGACTGCGAGATGGGCGGGAAGTCGAGGCTAATGACGGCGCGGCTGCGATATGGGCGCGGAAGTCGAGGCTAATGACGGGCGGCTGCGATATGGGCGGGAAGTCGAGGCTAATGACGGGCGCTGCGTATGGGCGGGAAGTCAAGGCTAATGACGGGCGGCTGCGATATGGGCGGGAAGTCAGGCTAATGACGGGCGGCTGCGAGATGGGGCGGGAAGTCGAGGCTAATGACGGCGGCTGCGAGATGGGCGGGAAGTCGAGGCTAATGACGGGCGGCTGCGGTATGGGCGGGAAGTCGAAGGCTAATGACGGGCGGCTGCGATATGGGGGAGTCGAGGCATGACGGGCGGCTGCTGCGAGATGGGCGGGAAGTCGAGGCTAATGACGGGGCTGCGATATGGGCGAAGATGACGGCGGCTGCGAATGGGCGGGAAGAGGCTAATGACGGGCGGCTGCGAAGATGGCGCGGAAGTCGGAGGGCTAATGACGGGCGGCTGCGAGATGGGCGGAAAGTCGAGGCCTACATGCTGCGAATGGGCCGGACGGCTTGCGAGGAATGGGCGGGAAGTCGAGGCGAGGCTAATGACGACGGCGGCTGCGATATGGGCGGGAAGGTCGAGGCTAATACGGCCGGCTGCGATATGGGCGGGAAGTCGAGGCTAATGACGGGCGGCTGCGACTAGGGCGGGAAGTCGAGGCTAATGACGGGCGCTGCCGGATGGGCGGAAGTCGAGGCTCAATGACGGGCGGCTGCGAGATGGGCGGGAAGTCGAGGCTAAATGACGGGCGGACTGCGAGATGGGCGGGAAGTCAGGCTCATGACGGCGGCTGGCGATATGGGCGGGAAGTCAAGGCTAATGACGGGCGGCTGCGATATGGGCGGGAAGTCGAGGCTAATGACGGGCGGCTGCGATATGGGCGGGAAGTCGAGGCCCTAATGAGGGCGGCTGCGTAGATGGGCGGGAAGTCAAGGCTAATAATGACGGGGGCCGGGCGCTGCGATACGGGCGGGAAGTCGAGTGCTAATGACGGGCGGCTGCGAGATGGGCGGGAGTCGAGGCCTAATGACGGCGGCTGCTGCGTAAAATGGGCGGGGAAGTCGAGGCTAATGAACGGGCGGCTGCGATATGGGCGGGAAGTCAAGGTAATGACGACGGGCGCTGCGATGAGATGGGCGGGAAGTCGAGGCTAATGACGGGGCGGCT
>NW_020870432.1:27500-37500 GCF_003789085.1 Penaeus vannamei | reverse complement strand
GCCGCAAGCAGGCTGAAGTATGCGTTGGAGCCAATCACCTGCCCCTGAGCTAAATCAGACCATCCGACTCCGGGGGAAAACAAACACAGAATTGTTTACCTTGTTCACAGCCATATGAGTTCATTTTGTAATGTAGTGTTTGATTAGTATAATTTTAGGTGCTATTTCCGTCTTGATTTTTGGTCATTTATGATACTGTATTGGCAAATCAATTAACCGGTGTATTGCAGGACGAAAGTTCTTGCTCAAAATAAAATCACTGCAATTATTGACGATGATAATAATGACAGGAAGGTAAAGAATCGTGATAAGATATTTCATTCAATATTGATAATGATAATAAAATGGTAATTGTCATATTCATAATGACATTAGAATTACAACAATAAGAATGAATCTAGAATGATAATCATGATGTCCCGTTTCAATAATGATAATGTAAAAAACAATAATGAAAGTAATACAGTCATAATAATGAAACAAATGAAAAGAACATTTTATTAAAAACAAAAAAAAATAACAATCATTACAAATTATAATCAAAATGAATAAGAAAACGGTAATGGCAGCTATGATAGTTTCAAGTCTCTAGAAGTAATAATGACAGCGAAAAAAAATATGATTATATTGATGATGCTATAAATGATGCCCATGTTAATGTCATTATTATCATTATTATTGCTATCATTATTATTATTGTCTTTATTATTATCATTGTTATCATTATGATCGTTATATTCATTATCATTGTTATCATTTTTGTGAGCGTTATTATTATGATTATCATTACTGTTGCTATTATTATTATACTTATCATTACTGTTATCAATACTGTTATTATTACTATCCTAATGACATAACTATTATTACTCTTGATATTATCACTAATGTTATTATCATTATCAATATTATTATTGTCATCATTATATTTGTCATCATAATTATCATTACTATTGAAATTAATCAGTTATTATTATTGTAATTATTATAATATCGATTAATATTGGTGTTATTATTGTTATCATCATTATTATCATTATTGTCATTATCATTGTTCTTCTCTTTATTATCTTTAATATTATTTTCCTTATTATCTTTATTGTTATTGTCATTATCATAATCAGCATTATCATCCTTATCATTATAATCATCATTATTATTATTATTATTATTATTATTATTATTATTATTATTATTATTATTATTATTATTATTATTATTATTATTATATATTATTATCATTATTATTATTATCATTATTGTAATTATTATTATTATTATTATTATTGTTATTATATATCATTATCATTATTATTATTATCATTATTATTATTGTTGTTATTATTATCATTATCATCATCATTATTAACATTTTTATTGTCACAATAATCATTATCACTATTATCATTATCATTTCATTATTATTTTTATTATCATAATTATTTTCATTATTATCATTATTACCATCGTCAACATTATTATCATTAGCGTTATTATTATCATTAGAATTAGCATTATTATTAGTATTATTAGCATTATTAGCATTACTATTATTTTGTTATTATTATTATTATTATTATTAGCATTACTATTGCTATTATTAGTAGTAGTAGCAGTAGTAGTCATATCATTATCATTATTATCATTATTATCATTATTGCTATTATTATAATTGTCATTATTATTATATATTATATCATATTAATATTATTGTTGTTGTTGTTGTCGTCGTTGTTCTTGTTCTTGTTCTTGCTCTTGTTGTTATTATCATTATAATTATAATTATAACAATTATCAATCGTCATATAGCAATCATCATTGGTATCATTATCATCATTATTGTTAATATCATTATCATTATTTTTACCTTCATCATTATTATCGTTAGCAGTAATAGTAATATTGTTGTTGTCGTTGTTTTTATTAGTAGTATTATCATTATCATTATCATTATTCTTATCATTATTATCATCATGGTTATCCTATCTACTACCATTATTATCATTATTACCATTATAATCCTTATCATTAACATCATGATCGTTATCACTATTGGCATAATTATTATTATCATTATCAATCTTATCATGATAATTTTCCATTGTTATTATTGTTATCATTACAAGTATTATTAGTAGTAGCATTACTTCTATTATTGTTATTAATTTTATTATTACGATTATCATTATTATTATTATCATTAATGCTATTATCATTATTATCATTAACACTGTTATTTTTATTATTAAAATCTTTATTATCATTATCATCATCCTCACTGCTATCATTATCGTCATTATTGTTATTATTATTTATATTATTAATACTACTGCTACTATTACTACATTCATTATCATTATAACCATTGTTATCATCATTTTGATTATTATTATGGTTATCATTACTGGAATTGCCATTGTTATCACTACGATCATTTTTTTTCTTAATATCATTATTGTTATTGTTATTATTGATAGTTTTATTTTTATCATTTTCCTCATTTCCATCATTATTGTCATTGTTTTTATTATCATTATTATTACTATTATCATTATTACTATTATTATTATCATTATTATTATTATTATTGTTGTTGTTGTTGTTGTTGTTATTGGTATTGTTATGTCATCATCACTGTTATTATTGTCATTATTATTATCATTGATGTTATTATTATCATCATCATTATCATTATCATCATTATTATTTTTATTATTATTACAATTACTATCATTATTATTACTACTATCATTTTCATTTTCAATATTATCATTATTTTCATCATTATCTTTTTAGTATCATTATTATATTTGCCATTATTTTTATCCTCATCATTATTATCATTATCCTTATTATTATTATTGTTATTATTATCATTATTATTATTATTATTATTATTATTATCATTATTATTATTATCATTATTATTACTACTACTACTATTATCATTATTGTTACTATTATTATTATTGTTACTATTATTATTATTACTTTTATTTCTGTTTCTATTATTATTATCATTAGCAGTAGTAGTAGTAATATCATGAACATTATTATCATTTTTATTGTTATCACTATTATTATTATTATTTAATAGTACATTTTATCATTGCTATTATTATCAGTATTATATTTATCATTATCATTATCATTAATGTTAATGCTTTATTATTATCATCATCTTCATTATTGTTATCATTATTATTATTTATTATTATTATTATTATTATTATTATTTTATTATTATTATTATTATTATTATTATTATTATTATTATTATTATTATATTATTATTATTATTATTATTATATTTATTATTATTATTTATTATTATTATTATTATTATTATTATTATTATTATTATTATTATTATTATTATTATTATTATTATCATTATTATTATTATTACGTATTATTTTCATTATTTTCATTATCATCATCATTTTCATTAATGCAATTATTACTTTCATTATTATTCCAGTTACTATCATAATTTTATTACAACTATTATCATGATTATAATAGTTGCTATTATCATCATTATCCTTATGATGTTTATTATTATTATCATTATCATCATTATTATTTTCATTATTATCCTTGTTATTTTAATTATCATTATTATCATTAATATCATTATTATAATTTTCCATCACTATTATCGTAATTATTATTACTATTATTATTATCATTATTTTCATCTTTCTTATTATCATAAGTGTCATAAATATCATTATTATTATTATCATTCTTATAACTATTATTATCATGAAATAAAAGACTGTTTTATCATCATCATTGATATTGTCATTGCTATTATTTTACCATTATTCTTTATTGCTTCCAATATCTTTACCATTAATGCTATATTTTTTTATTGATATTTTACTATCGTTATCATCAATGTTATTCCTGTTGGTGTTGTAATTAATGACGTTGTTATTGTCGTTGTTATCATCATCATACCAGTCGTTACAAAAGTTAAAACAATGAAGAATGAAGATAGTATCAATAAATTAAGTTGATGACAATGATAATAATGATAATGAAGATAATAATAATGCTAATGTTAATAACAGTAATAACAATCATTATGATAACAACAATAGAAATGATAATAAGAATTAGAATGAGAATAATGATGATGAAGGTGATGATAGTCATTATAGTAATGCTAATGATAATTATGAAAATAATATAATAATTATAATGCTAATAAAAATCATAATCACTATTTTTATCATGATTATCATTACTATCAATATTGATATCATTATCGTCACCATTATTATTATCATTATCATTATTATTATTATAATAACTGAAACTATTATTATCATTATCATTATTATAATTATCATTATTATTATTATTATTATTATTATTATCATTATCATTACTACTATTATTAGTATTATCATTATTACTATTATCATCACCGCTATCAGTATTATGATAACAATGATGATATTGATAATGATGATAACAATAATGATAATAATAAGAATGATAATGAAATGATGATTCAAAGTATTGATAAAAATAGTAATGATGGCAAATATAACAGTAATAATATTATCAAAAGTGATGATTATCATTCTCACCATCATCGTCATCATCATCAAAATAATAATGATTATAATGATGATAATGATAATAATAACAGTAATGATGATAATAATGATAATGATAATTATCAAATGATAATTCAAAGTAATTATGAAAATGATGATGATAATGATAATGACACCAATTATAATAAAATCGATGATAATGATAATGATAATAATGATGATAATAATATTACCAACAACAATAATTATAATATCAATGATAATTATGATAATGATAATAATAATAACAATAATAATAGTAATGATAATAATAATAATAATAATGATAATAATAATAATAATGATAATAATAATAATAATGATGATAGCAATAATAATGATAATGATAAGAAGAAGAAGAATGATAATGAAAATAACAGTATCATTAATAATGATAATGATGATAATGATAATGGTAACAACAATGATCACAAAAATAATAGCAACAATAATAACAATCATGATGATAATGATAGTAATGACGATAATGATAATAACAACAATGATAATAATGACTATAGAAATAATTATGATGATTACAAATATAATGGAAAAGATGATGATAATAGAAGTAATAATAAAGATGATAATGATGATAATAATAATGATAGCAGAAATGATAATGATGATATCAATGATAATGATGGCAATCATAGCAATGATAATGATAACGATGATAGTAATGATAACAATTATAATAACAATGATAAAGATAATGATGATAGTATCGATGATAATGATGGTGATAATTATGAAAATAATAATGATGATGGTAACAATAGTGATAATGATATGAATAAGAATAACAATAAGAATAACATGACAATAATGTTAATGATAATGATAATAACAATAATAATAATAATAATAATAATAATAATAATAATGATAATAATAATGATAATAATAATAACAATAATACATATAATAGTAATAATGATAATAATAATAATAATGATAATAATGATAATAAAATAATAATAATAATAATAATAATAATAATAATAACAATAATAATAATAATAATAATAATAATAATAATAATAATAATGATAACACTAATAATGATAATACAAATAATGATACTAATGGAAATAGTAATAATGATGATAATGGTAATAATGATGATAATAGCATTCATTGTAATAAGGATGATGATAATGATAATATGATGATACTGATAAAAATTATATGAAAATAATGATAAAAATCATGATATAATAACAATAATAACAAAATGATAATGAAAACAGCAAAAATAATAATGCTAACAATAATAGTAATAATAACAACAATGACAATAATAAGTAATATATTTCTTTCTAGTAAGTGATATGATAATAATAATTTCAGTAGAGATGATGATAAAAATCATGATAATGATGAAAATTATGAAGATAAAAATAATGATAAATATTATGACATTAATGATGGTAATGATGATAGTGATAACATAAATGATATTAGCAATAATAATTATTATGATAATAAAAATAATCATAATAATATTAATCATGATGATAAGGATAGAAATAATACAAATAACAATAACGAAGCTAATGATGACAATGATGATGATAATAGTAATAGCAAAAATAATGTTGATGATGATTATAATGACTATAATAACAAATATTATGATATTGATAATAATAATAATAATAATAATAACAACAACAATAATGATAATAATAATAACAATGATAACAATAATAACAGCTATGATAATAACAATAATGATGATGAACATAACAACAATGAAAATGGTAATAACGTTAAAGATAACAATAATAATGATAATAATAACAATAATAATAATGATAATAATAATAACAATAATGATAAGAATATGGATAATAATTTTTTTAAAATAATAATGATAATAATAATGATAAGAATAATAATATAAATGATAATAGCGGCAATAACAATGACGATAACGATGATGATGATAATAACGATAGTGATAACGATAATGATAATAGTAATAGTAATAATAATAATAATAATGATAATAATAATAATGATAATAATAATGATAATGATAATAATAATAAGAAGAAGAATGATCATAATAATAACAATGATAATATATAATACTAAGAGTAATAATAATGATTATAATTATAATAATAAGAGTAATAATAATGATGATGATGATACTAATATTAAAGATAATGATAACAGAAACAATAATGATGATGATGATGTCAATAATCATAGAAATTATGGTAACTGTAATAAAAATATTAAAACTACTATTAACGGTAATTATAATATCAATAGCATTTGTCGCTGTTATCAATGTTGTTATTAATTCCATCAGTATTATTACTACTATCATCATTATTATTATTATTATAATTATTTTTATCATTATTATTATTATCATTATTACTATTATCATTATTATTATTACTATTACTATTATTATTATTAGCTTTAGCATTACCATTACTATTACTATTATCATTATTTTGATTATTATCATAATGATTATAATCCTAATGATAACAATAATCATAACAGCAATGATAAAGATTATAAGAATAATAATGGTAATAGTATTAGCAATAGCAATAATGGTTATAAGAATAACTACGATGATGAAAAAATAATAATGAAATTAATGATAATGATAACAATAATGATGCTAATATTCATAAGAATGATAATAATGATAATCACAATGATAATATTAATCATTATTATTATTGCCGATATTATTATTACTATTACCTTAGTTATTATCATTATTGTTATTATTGTGATATCCTGTCATTTTTATCATCGTTATTATTATTATTATTATCATTATTATATATTATCATTATTATTATTATTATTATTATTATTATTATTAATCATTATTATTATTATATTATATTATATATTATTATTATTATATTATTATCATTATTATATTATTATTATATAATATTATTATTATTATTATTACTATCATGATTGTTATTATCAAGACATGATAATAATAATTATGATAATAATGATAATAATAATAATAATATAATAATAATATAATAATAATAATAATAATGATAGCAATAGTAATAATAATAACAATGATAAAAAATAAAACAATAATAATGATGATGATAATAGTAATGACAACAATAATGATAATGATTATTAAAACAATAATAATAATAATATTAGTGATAATAGTAACAATAGAATTGGTTTTAATAACACTAATGATAATAATGTAACATTAATGATAATGATAATAGTAATGATGGTAATAATGGTAATGATAACAATGAATATGATAATGTAATAATAATTATGATAATGATAGTAATGATAGTGAAAATAATAATAAAAATGATGATGATAATAATAATAATAACAGCAATAACAATAATAACTTATATTATCATTATTATTATTATCATTATTAGTGTTGTTATTATTATCATTTATTATTATTTATTATTATTATTATTATTATCATTATATTATTATTATCATTATATTTATCATCATTAGTATCATTATTATTATCATTATTATCATAATTATTATCCTTATTATTATTATAATCATCATTATAAAATGATAGTAATGATAATAACAATAATAGTAACAATGACATTAATAGTAATAATCACAATTACAATAGTAATAATGGTAGCAATAGTAACAATAATTGTAATAGCAATAACAATGATACTAGTGATAATAATAATGATGATGATATAATGATAATAATGAAAATAATAATGATAATAATGATGATCATAACGATGATAATGATAATAATGATAATAATGAATAATGATAATAATAATAATAATATAATGATAAATAATGATAATAATAATAATAATAATAATAATAATAATAATGATAATAATAATAACAATAATAATAATAATAATAATAATAATAGTAATAATAATAGTAATAATAATGATAAGAATAAAGATAATAATAGTAATAACAATGATAATAATAATAATAATCACAATAATGTAAATGATCATTGAAATAGGAATAATGATGATAGTAACTGTGAAGATAATAGTAATAGTAATAATAACAATAATAACAATAACAATGATGTTGACAATGATAATTACAATAGTAATAGTAATGACTAAAATAATATTAACAATGACTAAGATATTAATAATGATGATAATAACAGTGATGATAATAGTAATAGTACTAATAACAGTGATAATCATGATGATACTAATGATGATATTAATGATGATAATAATAATAATGATAATATAATAATGATGATAATGATAATGAGTATGATAATAATGACTATAATAATAATGATGATTATTTTTATATAACAATAGTAATGATGATGGTGTAATAACAATAGTAATAATAATAGTGGTAATAGTATGATGATGATGATGATGATAATGATAATAAATAATTATAAGATATTGATAATGATAATGTTATCGAGATAATAATAATAATAATGATAAAAATGATAATGATAATAATGTAATGATGATGATAATGATGATAATGATAATAATAATGATAATAATAATAATAATAATATAATAATAACAATAACAATAATGATAATAATAATAATAATAATAATAATAATAATAATAATAATAATGATGATAATAATAATAATAATTATGATAATAATGATAATAATAATGAGGAGGAGGAGGAGGAGGATATTAAAAAGAATGATAATAGTAATATAGATAATGATAACGATTATCATAATTATGATAATAGTAATGATGATAATAATAATAATAACAATAATTATTATAA
Source organism: Penaeus vannamei (assembly GCF_003789085.1). Classification (NCBI taxonomy): domain Eukaryota; kingdom Metazoa; phylum Arthropoda; class Malacostraca; order Decapoda; family Penaeidae; genus Penaeus; species Penaeus vannamei. Next base: position 28,099 of record NW_020870432.1, on the reverse strand, counting down.
CAATAACAATAATAACAATGATAATAATTATTATTATTATTATTACCATTATCATAGTAATAACAATAATGATTATTATAATTATTATCATTATTATCATTATTATAGTAATAACAATGATCATTATTATCATTATCTTATTATTATTATATTATATGTCATCCCCATGATCATGATTAGAATATTATGATAATGAAGTGCAAAAGAATGACTGATATGAACATCCGTATTATAAGGTTGTTATCATCATCATGTCTTATTCTTGATTAGCATTTTCGTCATTATCATCATTATCATTATTATCCATTATCCATTGCCTACATTATGCACTGGTAGCTAATCCTTCATGGAGCCGAATAAAGTTCTAGAGTATTTTTTAATTACAATCATGTATGGAAATCTGTAATCATGTGACGATTTTTTTATATCGGACAAAATATATTGTCGATCATTCTATCTTTCTTATTATAACAGCAATGGCGGATTCTCCATCATGATCCTAACAGAGAGAGAGACAGACAGACAGAGAGAGAGAGGAGAGAGAGAGAGAGAGAGAGAGAGAGAGAGAGAGAGAGAGAGAGAGAGAGAGAGAGAGAGAG
>NW_020870432.1:20000-22500 GCF_003789085.1 Penaeus vannamei | reverse complement strand
TATGTATTTATACCACGCCAAGGAATACTCCCTGAACAGAATATACAGTGTATAAATTGTATATTACTATATATGTATATATATCATATGTATATACATATGTATTTGTGTGTGTAATCATGCATGTATGTATTCATACCAAGTCAAGGAATACTCCTTGAACAGGATATACATAGTGTATACATTATGTATAATTGTATAAACAGGTATACATATGAATGTGTGTATGTGTGTGAGTGTGGGTGTGCGTGTGCGTGTGTGTGAGTGTGTGTGTGTGTTCGTATGTGTAGCTACATAGATATACATTTGTGTATACATTTATGAAACTCGTGTATGCATTCGTGTGTGTATATTGTGTACAAATGTGGGTATATAAATATGCGCAGTTTATTTATTCGTCCAATCATTCGGCTATCATTTTTTCACTGTCTAAATACATACAGACAAACAGCATCGATGTACGAAAATAAATTAACACTACGTATGTGTATAGGTATATGTGCTCAGGTTTTTACATATATTCATAATTTGCATATTTGTATATAAATTTCGATATTATGAATCACATGCACATATATTCCATCATGCATACATGTTTACATATATACACAGCATAGATAAATAAATGTTTATACACACACATATATATATGTGTATATATACATATACATATATAGACAGATATATAGATATATAGATAGATATGCGTGCGTGAGAGAGTGTGTGTGTGTCTGTGTTGTAAACGAAAAACAGGAGGAAAAACATAGATGTATATGTGTGTCTATTAGAATTATAATCCTTATTTAAAAGAATTTATCATAACGAACGAGATTTATTTTCAAATGGTAACAGTAGTTAAAGATATTAGAAAGAAAATACAGGGCCAGTATGTTCAGACCTCTAGCAAGTATTACCAAGAATATTTGTTTAAACATCGTTATTAATATTATATTAACCTTTTGGTAATTAGATACAAAACTGTTGGCATCCTCCAACTGAGAGACGCGGCACTCTGAAGAGCCACAATCGATTCATACTGGGAAAACATCCCTGGTATTATCATTAGCTGTTTTTGATAGCATTGGTTAGTTTGTTGGTTGGTTGGTTGGTTAGCAGGATAGCTCAAAAAGTTATAAACAGATTTCTTTTGCCAGAGGTGTTTCTTAGCCTCATTTAGATGCCATTAACTTTTGGGGTTGATCCGGATACAGGATTTTTTTTAAGGATTGCATAGTTACCCCTATTGCCGTCGTTATAATGGTAACTATTATTATCATTACCTTTATTATATCAGCCAAGGAGGTTATATTTATGGACGTCACCTGTGTACTTGAGAAAGAGGCAATTTTAATGTAATTCTTCAAGTGTGTATATCTGTATTTCATCAGTGACCCTATTGCCTTGGCGGAGGTATGTGCTGAGTGCTTCTAGTTGATATTGTTATTATTACTATGATTATCATTGTTATCATTATTGTTATTGTTACTATTTTCCGTTTTCACTTTGCATGATTGGATAGTTAAACAGAATGATATAAATGCGTTTATTGTTCTGTTCTTGTTCTTTAAAATTAAGAAAAATACATGACGAGGAGATTAGAAGCACTTGCGGTGGACGATGCCGGGGCCGGACTCGTCATACTCCTCCTTGGTGATCCACATGGACTGGAAGGTGGACAGGGAGGCAAGGATAGATCCACCGATCCACACGGAGTATTTACGTTCAGGAGGAGCAATGATCTTGATCTTGATGGTGGAAGGAGCCAAGTTGGTGATTTCCTTCTGCATGCGGTCAGCAATACCAGGGTACATGGTGGTACCTCCAGACATGACGATGTTGGCGAACAGATCTTTCCTGATATCAATGTCGCACCTCATGATAGAGTTATGGACGGTTTCATGAACACCAGCAGATTCCATACCAAGGAAGGAAGGCTGGAACAGAGCCTCAGGGCAACGGAAGCGCTCGTTGCCGATGGTGATGACCTGACCGTCAGGAAGTTCGTAGGACTTGTCGATAGATGAAGAAGCGGCAGCAACGTTCATCTCACTCTCGAAGTCAAGGGCGATGTAGCAAAGCTTCTCCTTGATGTCACGAACGATTTCACGTTCAGCGGTGGTGGTGAAGGAGTAGCCACGCTCAGTCATGATCTTCATAAGGTATGCAGTCAAGTCACGACCAGCCAAGTCGAGACGAAGGATGGCGTGAGGAAGAGCATAACCTTCGTAGACAGGTACCATGTGGGTCACACCATCACCAGAGTCGCAAACCTGACCAGTGGTACGACCAGAGGCGTAGAGGGACAGGACAGCCTGGATGGCCACGTACATAGCGGGCATGGAGAAGGTCTCGAACATGATCTGGGTCATCTTCTCACGGTTGGCCTTGGGGTTGAGGGGAGCCTCAGTGAGAAGTGTGGGGGACTCCTCAGGGGCAACACGGAGTTCGTTGTAGAAAGTGTGATGCCACACCTTCTCCATGTCGTCCCAGTTGGTGATGA
>NW_020870432.1:5000-7500 GCF_003789085.1 Penaeus vannamei | reverse complement strand
ATGGCCTGGAAGGTGGACAGAGAGGCCAGGATGGAACCGCCGATCCAGACGGAGTATTTACGCTCGGGAGGAGCAATGATCTTGATCTTGATGGTGGAGGGAGCAAGGGCAGTGATCTCCTTCTGCATGCGGTCAGCGATACCAGGGTACATGGTGGTACCTCCAGACATGACAGTATTGGCGAACAGGTCCTTCCTGATATCAATGTCGCACCTCATGATGGAGTTGTACACGGTTTCATGGATGCCAGCAGACTCCATGCCCAGGAAGGATGGCTGGAACAATGCCTCGGGGCATCGGAAACGCTCGTTGCCGATGGTGATGACTTGGCCGTCGGGAAGCTCGTAAGACTTATCGATCGAGGAAGAGGCAGCAGCAGTGTTCATCTCGCCGTCAAAATCAAGGGCAATGTAGCACAGTTTCTCCTTGATGTCACGGACGATTTCTCGCTCGGCGGTGGTAGTGAAGGAGTAGCCTCGTTCGGTGAGAATTTTCATCAAGTAAAGGGTGAGATCGCGTCCGGCAAGATCGAGGCGAAGGATGGCGTGGGGAAGGGCGAAGCCTTCGTAGACGGGGACGTCGTGGGAGACGCCGTCGCCCGAGTCGCAGACGAGGCCTGTGGTGCGACCGGAGGCGTAGAGGGACAGCACGGCCTGGATGGCCACGTACATGGCGGGCATGGCGAAGGTCTCGAACATGATCTGGGTCATCTTCTCGCGGTTGGCCTTGGGGTTGAGGGGAGCCTCAGTGAGAAGTGTGGGGGACTCCTCAGGGGCCACGCGCAGTTCATTAAAGAAAGTGTGATGCCACACCTTCTCCATGTCATCCCAGTTGGTGATGATACCGTGCTCGATGGGGTACTTGAGGGTAAGGATACCCCTCTTGCTCTGGGCCTCATCACCGACGTAGGCGTCCTTCTGACCCATGCCGACCATCACACCCTGGTGACGGGCACGGCCGACGATGGAGGGGAAGACGGCGCGAGGGGCGTCGTCTCCGGCGAATCCGGCCTTGACCATACCGGAGCCATTGTCGCACACGAGCGCACAGGTGTCCTCGTCGTCACACATGGTGCTTGATGGAGTTCAGCAGTTTGAGTCTGAAATTGGAAATGTGATATCCATTAGACTATTCTATTCAGTTTTTCGTTGTGCTGATTAGCACCTGGATATGGTTATTTATGTTCATTATATTTTCACGAAATATTGACGTGACGTACAGTTTTGAATAGCATCTGTCCATTTTCTACTCTATGAATATGAAAAAATGCACTATGTGTGTATAAAGTTTATCAAGTATGATTAAACCTGAATATTTGGTTTCTAGACCAATCGCATAAATTGCAACAAATATTGGTCCCAAACCACGATGATAAGAATCACATGGTTTCTACTCATTGCGCCTCACTGCATGCAAATCACAGCGGAAACGTCCTTGTATCAACCTGAATTAATTTCAGAGAAAGTAGTACAGATACCATCTTTTAATCAAGATGTGTCTGCTTCCACTGGTATCTTATTCCTTTGTATCAAGTTCCCAAGCTCGAGTCCTCTTCAAACCTTCCCCTCGACGGACGGATGACACTCGGGACTTACCACAAACGCCACAGCCTCGAGTCGGAGTGGGACTGGGGCGTCACGGGGAAACTACCCGTTATATACAACAGCGCCTCTGACGACAAGAATCTGGGCGGAGCTACTTTTTTAAAACTACGTGTCTTTTAAAAGAAATATACCGAAAAAATATATGTTACGTGAATGCACTTTTTTGGCAAGCGTCGGAGCGTTTGCGGTTTTTAAACGGCAATTAATATGACTCCTTAAGAAGAAAAAAATAAATCAGCTGTAACGTGGAGTGGATATCTCACTTTGTTGCAAATTTCCACGGGATCAACATTCCGACGCGTCACTCCTTACAAGGACTCTTCAGGTAGGTGGAAAGATGCCAGCCTCCTGCAGCGGATTACCGTAGTGACACGTAGCTGACCCAGGATACTGTCGTAGCGGCGACGGCGGCGGCGACGGTGTGACGGTGGCGATGGCGGCGACGGTGAGGGAGGGGGATGAGGACTTCTCGAGGAAATAGTTCTGGCACAAAAAGCCGTTTCTATGGCATGGCGCCCTCGTGGTGGATGAAGTGTCACCAGGTTGTGGATGAGGTGCCCGGGCGGCGTCGCGATCGGCCGCTTCCTTGGCTCAAAGATTGACGATTATTTGGCTTGACTTGCCTCGGAATTCGGAAATATTTCATTTGATCGTCATTATTGTTATTGGTTTTGCTGACAGTAAAGTTATATTTTCGCAATTACTGTCATCACTCGCATTATCATTTCTTATCATCATTGGACTTGCTTTTGTTGGTTTTTGCAATATATAACCATGTTATTATCATTGTTATACAATTATTGTTATCATTAATAGCAGTAGTAGTATCATTATTCTTATTATTACCACTGTTTTTTATTATCATTATTATTATTATCATTATCATCATTATCATC
>NW_020870432.1:0-2500 GCF_003789085.1 Penaeus vannamei | reverse complement strand
GATTTGTTATTGCTGTTATTGTTGGCGTTGTGATTTTATTATTACTGTTCTTGCTCCCATCATCTGTGACTGTATTACCTATTATTGCTATTATCTTTACTAGTATCTTTAAACCATAATAGCTATTATTATCACGGTAATCATCGTCATTTTTATTATTACTGCAGCTATTTTGATTAGCATTGTTATTGCTACTGCTATCATGTTTACAATTAATATCATTGTGCATTATTTTGCATGTTGCATTGCGAAATTGTTCCTCCTATTCTAAAGTCTTTTCAGGATTCAGAAATCATTTTTGTTCATTATTCTTAGGGTTATAGTCACGTCTTTTTTATTACTATTGCTATCAATCTTGCTGTAAAACTGGTCAATATTCTTAACATTATTCTCATAATTGTTAATACCAATGCTTTTACTACTATTACTATTAGTAGTATTAGTAGTATTGATAATATTAGCTTTTATTGCTGTCATTAGTAATATTATCACTTTACTGTTATTTTCAATATCATTTTCATGTGTATCTTTAAGATATAATATCAGTCCTTTTCATTTCTTAATTTGATTAACGCACTGTATCAGTTCTATGAATATATTCTCACAACAAAAAAATGATGCACATAGAAATAATATAGAAAGAATTGTACTGAACTGAGGAAAAATAAGTAACAAGGAAATAGGAATATCCAATGTTAGGCTTTAAATTATACCACATTGCACTTGCAGTTTTTATCCAATCTAAAAGTCTAGATCAAGCACTTGTATGTTCGGGGTCGCTAATTGCATGGGATTGGCACTGATTAGATAAATGCCAGAAGGTTTTCAAATGCACAAGCAATCAGTGACCTGATCTCCCAAGTTATCATCGTAGTAAAAGTCTGCTTCGATTTCAAGCAAATATTTTCCTCAGTTGCGTCTGTTAAACTCCATTTTCTTTTCTCATCGTTTTCTTTCTTGCCAAGATTTATCAACAGTAGTACATTGTTAATATTTTTCTCTTGTCTTCTCGTTATTTATATTCATAAACATATTATGTGTTTTCTCTTTTTATTTTGACTTTATTGGATGTTTTCAATCACATCATATTTCCGCTTCCCATTTATTCCTAAATTCGATTCTTTCTTTCTTTTCTCTGTCTCTCCTTCCATCCATCACTTTCATTCCATTTGTTACCCCATTTCTCCTCCTATTTACGTCGTCCCTCTGTCTCCACTACGCCACTAAGTCTCTCATCTCATCCATACCTCCCTTTCAACCTGCGACCTTCAAGACAGTTTTTCGCCTTAATTACATTCAGCAGAGGAGCCTCTTCTCTCCCCGAGTACCCGGAGACACCCAGTACATGCTCCTCCAACCCAAATTAATCCACCCCTTCCCCCTCCTGCCGTTCCTCCACGTCGCTCAAACACTACTGCATTCTCTGTTCTTATCGTTCCGTAACTGTATCTTGTTGCCAGGAATGCGGGAACAAGCGCCCGGGAAGTGCCTGTGCAACCCCAACACGGAAAACGGGGAGCGTTCACAGAAAACGTAAAAGTGAACTATCGTGTTGAGAATTTTTCATCGCACACACTAATTTTTTTTTTCCTCCTGCATTGTCTGTACTACATTACATTTACGTTTATATGTAAACGCAGGGATGTGTGTGCTTAAGTGTGTACGTTTTGTATGCGTGTGTAATACTGGTTTGTACATACACACACGTGCATATTCATAAGTAAATGTAATATGTGTGTGTGCTTGTGCTTTTGTGTGTGTGATTGTAAGTGTGTGTGTGTGTGATTGTAAGTGTATGTGTGTATGATTGTATGTGTGTATATGTATGTGCATGTATATATGTTTATGCGAAATGATGATGTAAAACACATGTAAACCATACTCTTATTTTTCCTTAAAGCTACACCTCACAGCAACGGTGGGATGTCTGACACAATCTTTGTTTAGTGTCAGGCTAACAAAAAAATAACTATTCCTCACAGGTAAAATCTCGCCTCATGTCACACGAATTCGAAGAGGCTTACTGCATTCATTTGTTTCATTCCTTTGTTGTTAACGGATGCATCAAGGGTTAGCTGTTAATCAAATCAAAATTTCACACGGATAAAGTCATAAACAATAGATTTTTTTAAAAGATGAATGGAATATATCAAAAAGTAGATTAAAAATGATAGGGATAAGGAAGACTTTATTTCGAGAACAGAATCGAAAGCTTGTGCAGTCTATTTCAAGCAGCACACAACCATTGCCGCCTCAACAGAACCGGTGATGCAGATGGTAAATGTTTTTAAATAGCAATGCAATTTCTTTTTGCAACAGACGCCTCATAGTCTGCACCTTGTAATGACCGCGACAGTTGCAGAGCATTTAGCAGATGCTTTGGGGATATATACGATGACATTGCAAACAGCCATTCCAACGCAGCCGAGAGTAAAACTCAGTGAATATGCGCCACACATACACACATACATATGTTCGTCTTCATACAACACTACACACA
>NW_020870431.1:25000-32889 GCF_003789085.1 Penaeus vannamei | reverse complement strand
AGTGAGAGACAGAAAAGAGTGAGAGAGCAGAGACAGAAAAGACAGAGCCATGAGTGAGAGACCAGGAAAGAGAGAAGTGAAGACAGAAAAACGAGCAGTGAGAGACAGACAAAGAGCCGAGCGCGGGAGCAGAACAACAAGAGAGAGATAGTGTAGCAGACAGAAAGACGAGCAAAGAGGGAACAGAAAGAGAGAGATAGAGCAGCAGAGAGCAGCCGAGTGAGATAGCCGAGACGAAGATCAGACGAGAGAGAAGAGAGAGACACGAGGAGATAGAGAGAGCACCGAGGACGAGAGAGAGCTGAAACAAAAGAGAGAGCAATGAGAGAGAGCAGAGAGAATGAGAGCAGAGAGAGAGAGAAACGAGAGAGAGAGAGAGAAGAGAGGGAGGATGATGAGAGAGAGAGAGAGAGAGAAGAGAGAGAGAGAGAGAGAGAGAGAGAGAGAGAGAGAGAGACACAAAGAAGAGGAGAGAGAGAGAGGAGAGAGAGAGGAGAGAGAGACACAAAGAGAGAGAGAGAGAGAGAGAGAGGAAGAGAGAGAGGAGAGAGAGAGAGGAGAGACGAGAGAGAGGAGAGAGAAGAGAGAGAGAGAGAGAGAGAGAGAGACAGAGAGAGGGAGAGAGTAACAATAATATGTATTCTAAAAACATGTATGAATAAGAAATCCCTATCATAACATAAAAATTATTTGTTGCTTCTCCTTTAACTAAAATTGAAGTAATTTTATTCACAGGCATTAAATACATGCCCTCTTATTGCTACAATAATCATAACAATAAAAATTACATCTCAATTAAAAGATACATTTTCTCAAGACCTGTTTTACAGAATACTCCTGTTGTAACTATCACTACTAGCACATGTTATCACACATAAAGTCTATAAAGCATCAGATACAATAAATCTATTTTAAAAATCAAGATTTCTATTTCTATCACACTGGAGTTTAAACCAATTTCATATTAAAAAAAGAAGAGAGAAAAAAATGATTAGGATATTCTGAGCTTATATAGCCATGGCCATAGTATGCAATATAAAATAAATACAACTGAGTTGTCACATACCCCTTAAAGAAAGAAAAACATACAACTACTACTGCTACTACTACTAATAATAACAACAATAATAAATGTAGTTGGTATCTGTATAAATCATCAATAGCATAATAAATTTCTTCTGGCAGATAAAATTACAAGAATCTGACATGTTTTAACAAGCAGCATTCTGATAATACAATGCTTAAGACTACTTCACCTTTATAATCTCTGTTAATAATCATAAGCATTCAGTCAATAATATATTGAAAAATAAAGCTGGTATGGTGAAGCCAAATGGTAGGATAACATGATAGTCTCATGCCCAGTTATCTGCATAAGCATGTTCAATATATAGGATTTTCATATATAACAACCTCTCATCTGCTGGAAAAATTATAAAACAAATACAACAGCATATGCCTTTTCAAATCTAAACATAGTATGTTTTCCTCAAAGAAGAAAGAAAGAAAGAAAGAAAGAAAGAAAAAAAAAAAAAAACATCATAAAGCATCAATACTGACAGTATAATGTTGGAGTTTATGGACAGTAGCCCATTGGTGCCAGGTAAATGAACTATTCACCATAATTTTATTTTGTACATACTGATGGCTCCATAAGCTCTTAGTCACCCAGCAGTCAATTGGTAGGACTGCCTGACCTCACCTTGACATCCCCCTCCTTAAATTTTCTAGTCTTTTTTCAATGCTAATGACATTACTACCATTCTTATCATCATCACCATTATCAGTATATTTGTTGACTCTGTGATTAATATAATATTATCAATACTATAAAAAAAAAATAATAATAATAATAAAAAAAAAAGGGCTAAGCTTTTGTCGAGCCATCTATGATTTTAATTTATTGATTTATGATTTAAAATAACAAAGGGTATGCCCATCCAGGCAAGAAGTAAAAGACATTTCATATATTAGAGATATTGAGGATACCTGGCTCACATACTGTGAAAATATACTATCCTGTAAACCATAATTGCAAACTTATTACAAACAGGAATTACTTCTGGCTGTTGTTCCCACAAGTATCAATATTTATTGAATAGTAAAGCTTTTATTCTACATTCACATTTACTCTTTTAAATTCCCAGGCACAATATCAGGCCTTTCTAACTATCACTACTGACACATCAAAATCAACAGATTTGTCAATATTTTACTCTATGCATAACAAAGGAATAAGATAACAAGGAAAGTAGTTTCGGTTTACTCAACTGGGTGGCTTGAAAGCTTACTGTATCAGGCAGCTTTCCAATAGAATTACCCTTGGGTTCAGTAATAGTTACACACACACACAAAAAAACATTTTTATAAGGCAAATATCATGAGCCTTTACATTTTCTGTGCTGCAGCAAAGGTTTCCAAACTTGCGTTAATTACATTCTCACAAGATGGAACTTGTTGAACTTGCTGGCATTTCATTGTGAAATAAGAAACCTGTCCAAGCTCCACCTTACTAAAATACATAAGGTTAACATTTGCCACCTTTCCCAGAAACCCAAATGAATTGAGATCAAAACAACTGACCACAGGTAGAGAAACAAAATCTTTCAAGGCCAATGGCTTCAAGCTGGAATTTTTAAGATGATTTCTATAAATATTTCAAGGGTAAAGATATTTCACGATAATGTCTAGCTGTTCACTTGGAATAAATGTTAATGATAATAAAACAAAGACCATCTTGCTAATACATTTCTACCCGGACTATCTGTACTTGGTTGATTTCTGTAGGTATAAATGCCTGATATTTTCCCTCATACATTAGACATTGTACCATTAGCATGTTGGACTTTTGACTAAAACATTCATCAAAGATTACCACAATTTTTAAGAAATAACAGTCAAAGCCCTAAATTGAAAGTTTATGTGGATCAGTGAATAGCTTTGCCTACTGTAATCATATTGTACTGAATCCAACCCTTTATTTTCTCTTATCCACTCAAGATATCCGCCTGACAGCGCTGCCACCACCTGGTTAATCCATCCAGGAACGAGTATTGCGGATATAAAGTAGGAGACGTGTAGAAGAGGGTAGAGAGATGGGTGTTGATGAAGAAAGGTGTATCTGACTAATAACTCGAGGATTTCCCGTGTTGGTTAGCATGGTTTATCCGAGGAGAGTGCGCGTCAGTCTATAGAATAGACTGATAGAAGGTATTTCAGTCAGGTTCTTAAGTTCTTAAGTGGTAGGTTTTTAACAGAAAATCATGTCAACATGAAATATTAATTTTAAAACTCTTCTATTTTAGCCTTAGTTTAGACTCTGGATCTTTTAATGTTCCAATTTCAATGAATCATTTATTTGCATAACTTATTTCCATCTTTAAGTTCTGTATTTTACTTTATCCTTCTAGTAATTTCTTTAAATTATTCTTTTACTTATTCTGTGGTAGATCTTAGAAACAGGAAATTTACTTAGGAATCATAAAATACACGTTAAAATCATTTGTATATATTTCAAAATAAGAACACAAAACATAATACATGTAAAACACATAAAACACACAAAATAAATCCAAACTCTAAAAATAGCAAAGCACAAAAAGACAAAAAATAAACTCTAAGATAAAAAAAAAAAAAAAAAAAAAAAAAAAAAATAAAAAAAAAATAAATAAATAAAAAAATAATAATAATTAAACAGATCCCACTGCGCCTTATTACGAAAAGGAAAAGCTTAAGTTATCTCATCAAAATTGCCTTAAAAACCGCGTCCTTATGACCATGATAAAATCAAGTAACTCATCTCGAAAATTACCGAGCTAATATAAAAAAGAGGAGCTAATATAAAAAGAGAAGTGGTAGAGAGGGGTGGAGGTAGAGTGAGAAAAATTAGCTCAGAATTAAGTCAGGTATAGAAAAGCTTAAGGGAAAGGCGCAGAGAGAGAGCTCAGGGGGATCTGAGAGCGAGGCCCACGATTTCCAGCCTTTTTATTCCTTCTTAACAATGAGCAGTTATCCTATGCGGGGAATCTCGGCAAGGAAACTACTTTTAGCTGGAAGTGGCAATAGATGGTGCTGCCACTTAAATTCTAAAAATCAAGTGATAAACAAAATTTGGGTGAGGGGGTAGGGGGGACTGGTGCATTCCCGTCCTCATGGGGAAAATCCTTCATAGGTCACTACAATATCACCTAATAATTTTTTGGTTTCCTAGCATCCTACCTGCAATTTGCACATATGATTTCAATTATAATATGGTTATGCTTCACAAGGATTACAGGGCCATTGAAATCTCTCTCCAATGCCAATCATACTGTCAACCGTTTTTTTTTTTAATTATTTGTTGGCACAGATTGCTCTGTAAGTGCTCAGTCACCAAGGAGCCAATTAGTAGACCTATGTGCCATCATCTGACTATCCCTTTCCTTAAATTTTCAGTAAAATGTTTTTACTAATATTGATGCTATAATTATCATCATGGATATTATGATTATAATGTAAATGACAAAGCTAATAACAATAAAAATTGACAAAAAATCTTTCTGAAAATTAAGGAAAAGCATACAAGTTTCTTAGGTAGGAGTAGTAATAAACTTTATGGTGATTAGGCACTTGTGACTCCATCTATGTGTAAATACAAAAAACACCACCACCACCACCAACATTGGCTAAGGCCTGTATTCTGGTCGTTCAAGTATTAGTGAGTTAAGGGGACTGTCCTGGAACATGCCTACCTTGCTCTACTCTTTTCCATCATAAAAAATATTGGTTGGAGATAACTCATGGATTGTTTTTGCATAATATTAAGAGTATATAACTGTGCTTTGTATCATATATAATTTTAACCTCACCCCCATAGGAGGGGGAGGGGCATCCCCCCTAGAAGAAGAAAAAGACTTTTTGTACTGTCTTCAGTGCATCTCACAGGTCCCATTTTTTCCTGATTTATCCCCCCAAAATACTTGTGCTAGATCTAATGTAGATAGAAAATTTTTAAATTTCCCATTTTTCTTCTTTGGATATAAAAGTAGATATTTCTGTCTGAAAAGTTTAATACATGCATTAACCCATTGAGACAACTAATCTAAACCAGATATAATTTTTTTTTCTTTTGAAAAATTCAATTTTGCAGAAATGGATAACTAGATGGCAACATCAGTAAAAACTCATCTTAGTTATAAAGTTCTAGTGTGAATATAACATGGCAGTTCAATTTTGAGAATTCTAAAAGCATATGTATGGAGTACATGGAATTTGAAGAAGTTGAATTTTCCCCATGCTCCACACAGATGGGAGATGGTAACTGGCTGTTTATAATTTTCGAGGAGGATCAAATGTATGTAACCACATGCACATAGGGTTAACCATTTTAATCCTCATTTAGTAGGCCTACATCTACTTTTATATGTATAGGAATAAAATATATTAGTTATCCATATCAAACCATTTTTTTTTTTAGTTTTCATTACTGTGTACTATTCTTTTCAACATGAAATAATCGGTAGCTCGCTTATATCTCGGAAATTCAAAGATCTGACTTCTAGGTGCCCTTTGTATTGAAGTGCTATTTACAACGGTAACAACCAAGTTTAAATCAAATCAAATTTACTAATGCTGGAAAGTACCCATGGTTGAGCAAAGTCTAACAGATATATTTTAATCATTATTTATATGGCTATGTTCAAACATTAGTGCTTTGTACTCAGTGTACTTACAGATCCCTTCATTAGCTACATTATCACCAGGGAGACGATGGATTACACTCAGTGAAACTTACATTTTTTTAGATAGGTTTAACAACATATTTCATCATAAATCAATTTTTTTTTTCTGATATTGGTATAAAAGTGTTCCTTGAACAATCACAAACTCATATCTATGCACAATGTCATTATCAAATCCCATATGCAAGATTGCAACATCCAAAAGTCCACACCAAGTTTATCCAGGTGCATATTAGCAATGTACCTTACCATGTGTTTAACGGGTCTCATGTGTGCTGCCTAAGAACTAACCATAGCTGCGCTTTAATCATTGTTTGATAGCTTCCTCATTCTTGTACCTGTACACTACACTAGCTAACTCAATTTGACTCCCAAATCCCCCCCCCCCATGCCTCCAAGGATGGTCCCCTTAAGTTAGAGGAAAACTCATTCTTCTCAAACATTTGACTCATTCTATACAGAATATCTTTATGCAACTTTGAAACATGATCTTGAAACATCTGTTAATGAACTAATAGAGGAAAACTCAGCCTGGAAAATTTTATACATTTCTTTCTAAATATTAACAGAACATCTGAAGAACATAATCACACATACAGATGCCAATACAATTATTAAACTTATTACCTTCCAACTCATTATCTTTTTTTTCTTTTTACTGGATGCATTTGTGATGGGTTCCATAAAATATGACACGAAAATCATTTCCTAATGTTCTTAACCTAACCTAGTCATTAGGCTCTGCCCACATAGACCACCAGTTTATGCAAAAGTCAGACAAGGGGTAACCTACCTAGCCTTAACTAATGTTCAGTATTACTATCCTGTTCTGCGCATTTGAAGTGGTTGACAATGATGTCAAAAGTTATCATGGGTGGGAGTTGGGGGTGTAAGGGCTGCCCTATGTTGTCTTATTCTCTACGTCATATCCTCCCCATTTTTCAATACAAATATCTATGCAATGTATTTGAGTAATGTGTAAGAGTTGTCAAATAAACGATATAGTCTCAGCTTCCCACAGCCATATAGTATAAGGTAAATTTTGCCTGTAATGGACAGAATGACCGAAAGTAACACATCTAATGTATTTCTTTAGCAACTGATAATAACAAAGCTGTGCAACACGTAATACCTTGGTATATATGTACAGGAAAATGTAATGACAATATTATAAAGAAAGCAAAAGCAAAAGCAAAAGCAAAAAAAAAAAAAAAACTCAGTGAAACATGATATAATCTGCAAAGGCAAAGAATAAAGTAAAAAAAATAAAAATAAAATAGATTTTGATAAATGCCACATGGGAAGCAAATTCTGTGATCAGGTGCAAAGCTCCTGGGTTTAGAATGTTTTTGGTTCATACAGCAATGTTTGTGAATTTCCCAGGGTGGCTGGAGTAATAAAGTCTTGCCATTTGGTGGGTATTGTCAATTAGTAAAGTTTCCAAAACTCATTTATACCAGTTGTGATGGAAAGGAACTGATTCACATATTACAATGTGTACTGATACAATTAATTACTTCAAGGTTAGATGGGTGTTTAAAACTTTAAAAAATACCAAATAAAAAATAAAATAACATTTTCCATGATGTGTGTCCTTTCTCTTCAGTCCAGAGGCTTGTCCACATCATTGTAATTTCTGTCATCACAAAAATCATATATCTATAACCATGAATCTACTAATCTACTTCCTCTGGCATCTACAACAGGATAGCAGCTTTCTTTAATACTTAGAATACACTATAGAATGAATATGATCCTAACTGCAAGATTCACCACCACCCCCAGAGACAGAAATAAGGAAGAGGGAAGAAAGTAACCATGAGTTCAAGAACACAGTTTATCTATAGTAATTAATGGTCAGGATTACATTTGTGACAAAAATGTAATATGCCTTCCGAAAAATATGAATCAAAACACATCAAACAAGTTCAGAATGTTGTTATTTATGAAAATTAATCGGTCAACTTGTAGTCAGTCAGAGGTGTGTGCATTCATCACAATCAACAATCCTTCGGAAATCGGTCCGAGAGCTGCTGGGGAGAAACACCACAATCAGACAAATAAAAACAAAAACAGTCGAATCACAGCCTCTTTACATGCCCGCCACATTCCTCTTTCCTATCTGCCCCTCCCACATTTCACATCGCTTTGGTATACTCCAGAGATGAT
>NW_020870431.1:7500-15000 GCF_003789085.1 Penaeus vannamei | reverse complement strand
ATTATCATTTTATAAATAACATGATTATTATCATTATCATTACCATTATCGTTATTATTATCTTATTCATCATTATTATCATTATCATTATCATTATTGTTATTATTGCCATTATCGTCATCATTATTATTTTTTCTGACTAACATTATCATCATTATTACCATCATTATTGATATTATTATCATAATAATAAGAATTATTATTATTATCATTATCATTATTACCATTATCATTACTATCATTATTATTATTACTGTTATCATTATCATTATTATTATCATTATCATTATTATTTATCATTTATCATTATCATTTATCATTATTATTATTATTATTATTATTATTATTATTATTATTATTATTATTACTAGTATTATTATTAATATTGATGTTGTTGTTGTTGTTATTATTATTATTATTATTATTATTATTATTATTATTATCATTATTATTATCATTATAATTATCATCATCATTGTTATTATTGTTACCATTATTATCATTACTATCATATTGCTACTACTACTACAAATAGTAAGGATGATAATAATAATAATAACAATAATGATGATGATGATGATTATCATTTTCATCATTATTACTATTATCATTATTATTTCTTTTGTTGCTCTAATTATCACCATTATTATCTTTGTTCTAATTATCATTGTCATTATCATTAACCTTATAATGATCATTATCATAATCACCATTGTTACTATTATTGTAAGTGGTGTTACTATCATTACTATTATTTTATTATTATTATATTATTATTATTATTCATTATCATTATTATATCATTGTTATTATTATATATTATTATTATATTATATTATTATTATATTATATTATATTATTATTATATTTATTATTATATTATTGTTATTATTATTATTATTATTATTATATTATTATTATTATTATTATTATTATTATTATTATTATTATTATTATTATTATTATTTATTATATATTATTATATTATTTTATTATTATTATTATTATTATTATTATTATTATTATTATTGTTTTTATTATTATTGGGCTTACGATTATTATTGTCATAATTATCATTATTATAATAATAATTATTGATGTTAATATTATTATCATTACTATCATTATCATCATTTCAATTATTGTTACTATTATTGCTATTATAAGTATTATTATTATTATTATTATTATTATTATTATTATTATTGCTATTATCATTATCATAATTGCTATAATTATTCAATAATTATCTTCATTATCATTACTATTATTATTATAGTTATTATTATTGTTATCATTATTATTATGACTATCATTATTATCATTATCATCATGATTATCATTATTATTGTTATTATTAATATCAATATTATTATTATTATTATCATTATTATTATTATTATTATTATTATTATCATTATTACTATTATTATTATTATTATTATCAATACTAATATTATCATTACTATTACTACTACTGCCGCCATTATCAGTATTATTGTTATCATTATCATTGTTATTATTATCATTATCATTATTGTCGTTATTATCATTACTATAATTGTTGTTTTTATTATCATCATCATCATTATTATCATTATTATTATCATTGATTGTTGTTGATGTTATTTTTATCGTTATCATAAACATTATCATTATCAATATCATTATTACTCTCATTATCATTATCAATATCATTGTTATCATTATCATTATTATTGTTGCTGTTGTTGTTGTTATTATTATCATTATCAACACTATTATCTTTGTTATTATTATTACTACTGTTATTATTGTTATCATCGTCATTACTATTATTTTTATGATTACAATTGCGATTTCTATTATCGTTATCAATATCTTCCTCATTAAAATCATTATTATCATCATTATCATTATGAACATCATTATTGTTATTATTATTATCATTATTATCATTATCATTATTATCATTGTTATCATTATTTCTTCATTATCATTATTATCATAATAATTATTATTATCATTATTATTATCATTATTATTATTATCCTTTTCATCACTATTATCAGCATCATTATCATTATTATTATTATCATTATCATTACTGTTGTCATCATCATTATTACTATTGTTATTATCATTATTACTCTCATTATTATCATTATCGTTATCATTATCGTTTTTATTATCATCATCATTATTATCATTGTTGTTATTATTATCTTGATTTTCATTATTAGTTTCATGATCTTTTGTTATCAATATTATTATTGCATCATTATTATTATCATTATCATTATTATTTTCATTATCATTATTATTATTACTATCATCACTGTTAATATCATTATCATTAGCATTAATATTATAATTGCAATTCTTATTATTATTCTTATTGTTATCATGATCATCATCATCATTATTATTACTGTTACTATTACAATTGTTACTATCATCCTTTTTACTATCATTTTTATTATTACTATCATTATCATTACTATTATCATCATTGTTATTATCATTATATTCTTTATTGTTATTGTTGTTAATGCAACTGCTATTATTATTTCAATAACTATTATTGTTATCATAACTGTTATTGTTTTTATTACTACCATTGTTATCATCATTACTCCTACTAGAACTGTCATTATTATTATCATCATTATTGTCATTGTTATAATTTTTTATTATTATTGTTATTATAATTATCAATATTACTATTATTATGATCACTATCGTTTTTATTGTTTATTTGTAATAATAATATCATTATTAATATTATCATTTATGATATTATCATCCTTATTGTTATGATTATCCTCATTATTATAATCATAATCATTGTCATTATCATCATAATCATTACTAACATGGTAAGCCATATAAAAGCCAAACTGATGAAATAAAGAATTGTGCCGCTGAAGGTGTCAGTGGAGGTCGAAGCCCCACCCCCTCCTTCCGGTCCGCTCCCGCCGTCAGGCCTTCATCTTCCCACTTCCATTTCCTTCCTATTCTTCCTTAAACTCTCCTTCCTTCTCCCTCCCATTTTCTTTTTTTCTCCCTTAAACGCTCCTTCCTTCTCCCTCCCATTTCCTTTATTTCTTCCTATCTCCTCCCTTTCTCCTTATACATCCCTTTAAGTGTTCTGATTGGAATGATAATGAAGATAATACTGAAAATAATATTAATGATAATAGTAATGATAATAATTATGCCGATGAGGATGATGAGGATGATGATATCCTTAACAGCAACAATAAAAATAATAATAATGATAATAATAATAATAATAATAATAATAATAATAATAATAATAATAATAATAATAATAATGACAATGATAATGATAATATTAATAATAATAACAATGATAATAGTGATGATAATAATGATAATGATAACTATAATAATGATGATGATGATAATGATAATAAAAGCTACAATAATAACAATGATAATGATGATAATATAATGATAATGGTAATGATGATAATGATTATAAAGATGATAATAATAACAATAATAATAACAATTGCAATGATAATGATGACACTGATAATGATAATAATAGTATTAATAATAATAGTAATGACAATAATATTTATTATTATCATTAAAATGATGATGATAATGATGACAATAATGATAATGATAATAATAATGATCATAAAAAATAATAAAAAATAATGATGATGATAACATTAATAAATAATATTGATTAATAATAATAATAATAATAATAACAATAATAAATAATAATAATAATAATATAATAATAAATAATATAATAATAATAATAATAATAATAATAATAATATAACGAATAATGATAATAATAATAATAATAATAATAATAATAATAATGATAATAATGATAATAATAATAATAATAATAATAATAATAATAATAATAATAATAATAATAATAATAATGATAATAATAATAATAGCAATAACAATAATAATAGTAATAATGATAATGATAATAATGATAATAATAATAATATTAATAATATAATGATACTAGTGATATGATAAATAGGATAATGATAATGATAATGATGATGATAATAATTATATCAATAAACATAATAATTATAGTAATAATAATAATAGTAATAATAATAATAATAATGATACTACTACTACTACTACTACTACTACTAGTTATAATAATAATGATAATGATAATGATACTAATATCAATGATAATAGTGATACAAATAATAATAATAATATTAATAACAATAATATAATTACAATAATAATATAATAACAATTATGATAATCATGATGATGATAATAATCATAACATAACAACAAAATAATAACAACAATTCTTTTTTAATAATCACGATAATAGAAATAATGATAACAGTAATGATAAAAATAATAAAGATAGCAAAAATAAGAGTGATAAAGATAAAATAGTATTAATAATGAAAGCAACAATAATAGTAGTAGTAATAAGAATAATGGTAATAATAACAACAATGATCATGATAATAACACACACTACTACTACTAATATTAATGTTAGTAATAAAAACAATGATGATAATAACGATAATAATAATGATAACGATGAGAATGATAATAATAATAATAATGATAATAATAATAATAATAATAATAATAATAATAATAATAATAATAATAATAATAATAATAATAATAATAATAATATTAAATAAATAATAATAATAATAATAATAATAATACAACAATAATAATAATAATGATTAGGATGTTGATAATGATGGAGATAATGATAATGATAATAATAATAATAATAATAATAATAATAATAATGATAATAATGATAATAATAATAATAATGATAATTGATAATAGCAATGGAAATAGCAATGGCCATGAAAATGGTAATGAGGATGATATTTATAATGAAAATGACAAGAATAACGAAACTGTAAATGATAAAGTAGATAATGATAACAATAAAGATAATAGTGACAATGATAAGGATAACAATTTTAATAAAGGTAGTAGTGATATTAGTACTAACATATCTACTGCCAATGGTAACAGTGAAAATAACAATAATAGTATAAATTATGATATCAATGATAATAATGCTAATGCTAATAATAATGCTGATGCTAATAATAATGCTAATGCTAATAATAATAATGATAACATTAATAGTAATGATAATAGTAAAAATAATAGTAAAAATGACAATAACGATGAATATGTATATAATGGTAGTGATAATGATAATAGCAATGATGTTAATATTCATAATAATTGGGCGCTGGAATTCCTTTCCACAGGGAACAATAATATACCGGCAATCGAAATGATATTTTTTCAATGCTGATTTCACAAATCTTGTGACACACACACGCACCCTACACATCTACACGAGATCACTAGTGTATGTAGGTTATTACCCTCATTGTTGATAGAAAAGAGATGAAGCATAATTAGCGACGTCCTTTTTCTGAGAAATCATGAAGATATCAGAAGGCCAAGTTCATCCAAATACTCCCACTCTATGTGTATTTCTAGGCCTATGCCATCGTTTTTTAAAATTACTTTTGGGAAAATATACTTGTTTCGTGCGTAATGCCCTTATTGAAAATTACTTCTTTATGATATGTTTGTGAAAGTTCCCAGTCATATATATATAAGTAAAGACCTAGAGAATGTTAAATCTACAGTAGGCTAGTCATAAATACGTATATGCACTCTCTCTCTCACGCACACACACACGAATATATGTTTTCTTTTTTTTAATGTATAAACATCCGACAATACCCAAATCAATCTCAACCAAGCCAGCAACTTGGGCCAGCAGATCCGAAAAGGAAGTGCTCCGTCCGCCGACCGGCCAGCCTCGCCTCGCCAAGCGGCATCTTTCCCAACCCAACCGTTGACTCCGCCCTCCTCTCCAACATCTGTTAAAAAAGGCGTTACACCACCCACGTCCCATTTAGATTTTATACAGCCGCTTTTTTTTACCCATAACTCTCGTATCTGTTGGTCAGTTGTCTTGTAGTTTTGGTGTAAAATTGCGATTTTCTTCTTTCTCTTTCACCGGTTGTCATTTTGGTAAGGGTTAGAAAAAAATATCTTTGATTGTTATATATTTGGATATCATTATTGCTCCATTTTCCCGTTCTATGGTTGTATGAATACCGCCTTAATGTCATCTTAAAAGAAATGGGTCATACCGTACTTTGATAACCCCCATTCACTTTTTTATGTGTGAACCTCTTAAAATATACTACTTTTGCCATTTTCTTTTCATCCCGAATTCAGCGGCAGTAACGGTAGTGCTTTTGTACCCACTGATGCAGATAAAAAGAGATGCCGTCTGCTTTCGAATAATAATATATTCAGCAAAGGTTAGGAGGAGGATGTTGAGTGAGGCTGTCTGGGGTTGATTGTCTTATGGCACCGAGAATAGCCTTTTCTGCAGGTGGAATCATGCAATAAAGAACTTTGCATACATACATGCATGCATGTGTATATGTATATATCACACACACACACACATATACATACACCACACACACACACACACACATGTATATATATTATATATATATATATATATATATATATATATATAAATATACACACATATATACATTTATACACACACACACACACACACACACACACACACATATATATATACAAATACAAAATATTTTATACATATATATATTATATATATATATATATATATATATATATATATATATATATATATGTATATATATGTATATGATATATATGTGTGTGTGTGTGTGTGTGTGTGTGTGTGTGTGTGTGTGTATGTGTGTGTGTGTGGTGTGTGTGTGTGTGTGTTGTGTTGTTTATACACACACATACACATAAATATATAATATATAATATATAATATAATATATATATTAATTATATATATAGATAGATAAGATATATAGATAAATATGTATATAATATAATATATATTATATATATATATATATATACATAATATATATATATATATATATATATATATATATATATATATATATATATATATATATAATATATGTATATATATATATATATATATATATATATATAATAATATATATCAACACACACACACACACACACACAGCACACACACACACACACACACACACACACACACACACACACACACACACACACACACACCACACAAATATATATACAAATACAATATATATATATATATATATTATATATATATATAATATATATGTGTATGTATGTGTGTTGTGTGGTGTGTGTGTGTGTGTGTGTGTGTGTGTGTGTGCTGTGTGTGTGTGTGGTTATGTGTTTTGTTACACACACAACAACATAATATATATAGATTATAATATATATATATATAATATGTATATAATAAGTATATAGATAGATAGATAGATAGATAGAAGATATGTATGTATATTATAATATATGTCATATATATAACATATATATAAATATATATATATCACTACAATATATATTATATAAATATAT
>NW_020870430.1:570009-594159 GCF_003789085.1 Penaeus vannamei | reverse complement strand
GAGAGAGAGAGAGAGAGAGAGAGAGAGGAAGAGAGAGGAAGAGAGAGAGAGAGAGGAGAGAGAGATGATATAAGGGGAAACAAGTAAACGAATCCCCCACCAACCGTAATAGACCAGCCTAAAAGAGACAGCAGAAAGCACCGGAAAGACCATCTGTAGATCCGCCCTTGAGAGCAGATAAATCCCCCCCCCCTCCCCCCCTATAACTTCCACCTTAAGCACAGAACCCTAAACGACCATCTTAAGCTCGGGCTCTAGGCAAGACAGTGCTTTCCCGCGATCGTCTCCATGATTAAACTTCCTATGTATCTGGAACTTGAGACTCGACCGTCCTGCTCAGTGTAATGGATGTCCCCCTTGTTGGCTATAAAAGGGAGATGTAATTATTGTTGTTCCTGTGAGGTTTAGTGGGAGGATAAGGGGAGGCTGGTGAGAGAGGGAGAGGGGGCGAGGGAGGGAGAGAAGGAGAGAGAGCCAGACAGACAGACTGAGAGTCAAAGAGAGAAAGGGGGAGAGAAAGAGAAAGAGAGAGGGAGCCAGAAAAGTCTGAGAGAGAGAGAGAGAGAGAGAAGAGAGAGAGAGAGAGAGAGAGAGAGAGAGAGAGAGAGAGAGAGAGAGAGAGAGAGAGAGAGAGAGAGAGAGAGAGAGAGAGAGAGAGAGAGAGAGAGAGAGAGAGAGAGAGAGATTGTCAAATAGGTAAGCAGATAGAATGAGGTGTCCAAAACAGGTCATGTTGCCACTCATGTCTTAAGTCACACGTTCTTGAAGGGGAACAAGAGCACATTAACGGCTCGAGGTGAGAGTCGTCTTATAATGACGAACAGCTGGAAGATATTGCATTGTTTATTGCAACGTACGACTCCAGCTGTATAACGTGACTGTGGCAGACGAAAGCATACAGTGTCTTTCCTTTTCTTTTTGTTGTGTACACACCTTGTTTTTCCTTTTTTTTCCTTCATCTCTTTTCTACTTTGGCCGTATATTTATGTTATCATCTTTCTTTTTTCTGTTTTTCTTTCTATTTTTGCATAATGGTTTCTCCTCAGAGTGGATGGTTTGGCAAGAATATCACATTCCATCATAATAAAGGCGGAATAATGTGTATATGTGTTGTTATTTTTTGTAACTATGTAGTATTTAGTATAGTATTTAGATAATTCTTTCTCAATTTATGATGGGTTGGGATCATATGATTTTAATATAAAAAATGGTGTTTTCTTCCATATTCATGACAGTGGAAGACGACCATACAGCACATACATGGGGTGGAAGCGTCTGTTGTGTTTCTCTCTGCACGTCAGCGCGAGGCGGCGCCCTTGCGAAGCCTCCCCCCGTGTGCGTGTGCAGGACCCGGGTCAGGTGGGATAATAAGGTTGGAACGTATGTCTGACATTTTTATTTTGAAAGAAACTAGCATTGTAGAAGGAACATAATATCCTTGATCAACGGAGAACACAAGATGGGAGTTAGTGACCAATTATGGTGGGTGTCGTGACAGTATGTTGGGAGCCGCCACCGCCCGCGGCCGCGCCCCTGCGCCCGGCGTGGGCGGATGCGGCAGCCTGGGGAGGGGCGCCGCGGAGGGCTGGGGGGCCGCCGAGCCCCTCCCGGGCCGTGCCCCAAGCCTTTTGTGGGCGTGTGGTCGCCCACAGCAGCCAGAGCAGAGGGCACGGGCGCGCGCGGGCGGTGCGTGGCGCGGTGGTGGTGGTGTGAGTTTGTACAGCGCGGCGGGGAGGGAGGGAGGCCGCCGCCGCCGCGGGACACCACCGGCCGCAGCCGCAGCCTGGCGGCGGGCGAGGGACCTCCGTCAGGCGGGTCTTAAAGCTTCGTCCAAAGCTGGAGCGTCGTGGCGCCGGGCTCGCGCCTCCACCACTGACTAACTAACCGCCAACCAATAATCGCAGTAATAATAATGATAATCATAATAATAATAATGATGATAATAATAATGATAACTTAAAACCAACTGATCGTTGACTCCATAAAACAGAGAACTTGTTAGAATATTCACATAAAGATGTTAAACAACACAGAGAGTGAGAATGTGACGACATGTCGGTGGATGAAGGAGAGTGAGAGAGAACTTAAAACAGCAGAATCGTGAATTATTAACTCCATAAACAGTAAAACAAACTTGTTATAGAATACAGACATAAAGATGTTAACAACACAGAGAGTGAGAATGTGACGACATGTCGGTGGATGAAGGAGAGTGAGAGAGGCCGCTGAAGAGGAAAACCTGAAACAAACGAACAAGACTCAGTTGGATCTCTTTTATTGCTCGCTGATGTACAGTCACGAGATGCACAGTACAACGTATGCACAGCCCACGGAGTTATGCTTACACATGCTATGACGGCAATCAAAATAAAACGCGACGCGACATCCAAAGACATCTGATTTTATTATCATCATATCATCACAATCAGACATCCAAGTCTCTCAACAAGCTGGGAAACCAGATTTCTCATTTCGATTAGGACCTATTTCATTCCGGTTTTATCTACGGGTATTGTATCATGACCTTACTTACTCCCTCTCTTTCCTCTTCCTCTTCTTCTTTTCTTCCTCCTCCTCCTCCTCTTCCGTCTCTTTCCTCCTCTTCCTCTTCTTCTTCCTCTTCTTCCTCTCTCGTAACACGAGCTCAGGTGGCATCTCGTCTTCCTCACCGCCCTTCTTCCCTTCGGCGGGGATTCGGGGTCACCGGCTCCTTCTTGCCTGGAACTTTGTCCGGGCGAACCACTTGGGAAGCTTGGCTATGGGGTGAGGAGGGGCGTTAGATACGTTAGATGGGCGTGGGCGGGACGCGGCGCGGGGAAGGAGCTTTGGACCTTTTCCCTTTTGCATGACCGGTTTCTCTTTTGTTGACGTGACTCTCAGTTCAGGCAAAACTTGGACTGACTGGGGCTCTACTTTAAACTTTATTGGAAAAGGCAACGCTCCTTCTCCGTGGTTAATGTATACCAATATTTTCACAACGGACGAATAGCTCAATATATATATACCAACTACAATATTATAATTTCAACTCAACAGAAAAACAACAACAGATTTTCTATATCAATAAAGAGGGATTGAACAAAACTAAAAAAATATACACATTACATCATCCAATATATGTATACTTACTCTCAGACGAGAATACACGGGGACATAGCATCACCAGTGAATATATGAAAATGACCGTCAGTAATGAGTTGGAGGAAGCATGCGCAGTGCTAATGAAGCTGAAAAAAGACATGTACACTACTCTTCATCCACACAAGAAGACCTACTGCAGACACGTAGCTCGGTTGGCAGGAATCATACAGTAGGATAAACCTTCATGAACCTTTGTCATACGATGATGACTTGTTTGTCACCATCAACTACGTGGAAAATAACTAAGCATGCATCTGCGACGCCATATTCACTTTTTAGTAGTTTTGCGAG
Source organism: Penaeus vannamei (assembly GCF_003789085.1). Lineage (NCBI taxonomy): Eukaryota > Metazoa > Arthropoda > Malacostraca > Decapoda > Penaeidae > Penaeus > Penaeus vannamei. Next base: position 590,727 of record NW_020870430.1, on the reverse strand, counting down.
AGCGTAGAGAGGAAAGCAACTTGAAATAAAATAATAATAGTAACGTATCATTAATAAGAATAAAAATATGTGCCCGTCTGGCCAGAAGGTTGGGTAACTGCGGCCGGAAAGTACACAAATAAAAGAAAACGAAATGTTTGTTAAGCAGCGCGCGATCAGTATGGGCGCCATGTTGGAAAATCAAGGGTTATTGTAACAGTAACTTTGTGTTGGAAAATAATTTCTTGAAATACATCCAAATGCAGCCGAAAATAAAGAAGAAATTAAGATGATAATAATAAGTGAAAATAAATAATAACGACGATTAATAATAACAGTAATGATAATAATAATGTAGCAGTGATTATTCCAGACAGGAGAAATAAAATAAAAATGACCGAAGTAGCGCCAATGAGAATGCACGGAGTTCACCCGCTTCTTCTCCAACTTACTCTTTTGGCGGGACTCAAATAACGATTTAAGCTCGTTCCATTTCCTCTCTCGCTCTTCTCCCGCAGTGTCAATAAGTCCCTGAGAGGAAGCAAACAGAGAGGGACAGTTTAGTTTCACAGTCCACAGTCGGATCATAAAACAGGAGGGAGGGTTTTACAAATTCTTCTCTTAAGAAAAATAAGGGTCACCCGAAAACCGTTAGAAAACGCGCGGGAAGGCGGCGGTGGTGGGGGCGGGGCACACATTTTAAAAAAAAGGGGAAGGGGAGTCAAAGGGGGCAAACAAAAGGGGGGAAGAGGGGGGAATGGATTCACATTTGCGTGGATGTATGTGGGTGCTGGGGAAAAAAGTCTAAATATGTATAAATGCAGGTGTCATGGCCCGAGTTTCCTGCTGAGATAAAAGTACAAAACGAGTTTTCTTTGAGAAATTAAAAAAAGCGAAAAAATCTTTACCTCGTCACTATTTAGACAAAAAGGAGGCGTTGCGTCATTACAAAATCGTAACGATAAAATTCTCAAAATGAAAGGTTGAGAAGGGAGGGGGGGGGAGTGATTCTCGAAGGACTTAGCTAAAAGAAGCATTGAAATAAAATGGAGGGGCGGGTCTTACTGGCAATATAGCAAGGGTAAACGTTTATCAACCAAATAAATAGCTGAAATTGAGTAAAATAAACAAGACTAGATCAGTCAGCGGATATCTTTGCTTGCTTCATTGGCGTTAAACCAGGCTTTGTGTGGAGGGGACGCAGCCGTGTCCGCTAGATACTGGAATGATCCAAGGTCAGCTTTGAAGGGTCATTTCGCGAAAGATAAGAGTGGGGGTAGGAGTGGTGGGGGGATGGAACTACTACTCCACACTCCCACGTGGGAGCGTGGGGAGGGGGACTACATGAGCGGGGATGGGGAGGTGGAGGGAGAGAGGGCGCAGCATGAGGAGCTGAAGACAAGAATCTCTGGCCCTTTTGCTCACTCTCTCTCTCTCTCTCCCCTCTCCCATTGCCGCAGACTTAACACGTGTGTGTGTGCACGCATGTCCCTCTCCATACGCCGTGCTTTGGACACCCTGTCATGCACTCAGTAGCCTGCCCCTGAGGTCATCCCTCACCGGACCATGCGAGTCATGCTCGTGGGAGTCCCTGGCACGCGTACGAGACCGACCGCAGGACACGCTGTCATCGTGTCAAGTCCGCGGCGGAGTCTCAACGTCTACTCTGAAACTACGAGCGAGCGACGCCATGGGCCATTCCTGCTCTCTTGAACACAGTGTCCAGTGTTAGCCGCCCGTACTTACACTTCGTCCTGTTGACAAACTCTTCGTATTTGTCCTTCCAGTACCTTTCCAGCTCCTCGTTGTGTACAACTTCCCAGCCCTGGAGGTACAAGTGTTTTTTGGAGGTCATAAAGGGATAAAAAGTAAGAAAGGGGGGCGATGAAGGGGCAAGGGGGCCAGACCGTGGCGTCGCCAACACCAGAAAGAGAAGGGCTGACGGCAACGCACGCACTCCGCAGGAATTCACCACAAGGAAGTGTGTGTTTTCTTTTAGAGTGGGAAAAAGACGGGGAAGGACACCGGGGGGGGGGGGCTTGGGGGTTGGCTTTGAGAGGGTCACCAACTCTTGTACTTACACTTCGTCCTGCCCATAAACTCTTCATACTTCTCCTCCCAAAGTTTCTGGAGAACTTCTTTGTGAACAACTTCCCAGCCCTGGTGGTAAATGTCACCAGGTCATTAAGGAAAGAAAAAGAGAAAGGGGGAGGGAAGGCGCTGGACAAACTCTCACCTTTGAGAACTCCTCTAAACTAAAGAAAGCGAAAGAAAAGAAAAGAAAAAGACGAAACGGAAAGTAGACGAGGAAGTATCCAAACGGTACTTCGAGTAAGGATACGCTATGAGGCAGGAGCAGTGCCAAAAAACGGACGAAAATAAAAGAAATAAAGAGAGGATCTAGCGCAGCAACAAAGCGTTTCTGATCATCCAGTAACCCTTTTTTACTCACTCTTTGTCCTTGACATGAACTCTTCGTATTTCTCCTTCCACAGCTTCTCCATGTCTTCCTTGATAACTATATCCCAACCCTGTGTGTAAGGCGAGACGGCACTGGATTGTGTGTCTTACGGAAAGAACTTCACAAGTATACCTTGACTTGAACTTTTTTTTTTAAAAACTCTTTTGAAATCTCATCCAGATTTTGATTTCTCTCGTTTTCAAAGGGAATTAACCTAGCGTATTGCGATTTTTTTTTGTTTACTCTACTCATGTTGAAGATATTAGTTGTCGTTTCCAGATATTAGAAAGAGAGAAAAAGAAGCCGTCTACAGATTAGGCACAAAGAAATAAATTGAAAAAGAGAAGTGTGACAAGAAACATTACTTTTTTAAATAGCGTGTGATCATTAGCTAAAAATGATCTACCTACTATATAAGAATCTTGTAGAGTCAATTAGAAAAAGAAGCCATTGAAAGGTTAATAGTTGTCCAAGAGATCGAAAGGAAATGTGAAAGGAAAAAAAGAAATGTATGGAAAGTAAACCTTAACTTAAATAACTTAAGATAACTTAACTATTAATAGAACTTAATAATAAATCTTAAAAAATAAATATACTTCACATTTTTTTCAAAAGCCAAGTAGAAATAATAAACTAAAATAAAATGTTTTTTTTTTAGTGTTTACGTCGAACAGACTGAACGACGCAAACCAAATGGACATTAATAAAGCAAATTTTGTGTTCAAATAAAACAGTAAACAAACCATAAGATAATAAGTACCTATTCATCAGCAACCAAAAGAGAATATAAACAAAACCAAAAGAAAGACTGTAGAAGAAGTGTCGCCTCCACGAAGAGAGAAAGAATGAAAAGAAAAGAAAAATACTTACACCTTCGAAAAGTTTCTTCTTGTCGTCATAAGTCCTCCTGTCTGTGCGTCGCTCGAACTTGGAGGCGGTCTGGATCTTTGGCTGTTGGGGGAAAAGGGGGGCTTAGCGCGGGCTTTTTCCCCTAAATAATGGCGGGTCATTGGGTAAATTTTCCCCTAAGCAAGAAAAAGGGAACGGTGGGTTGTATTTAATCTCTCTTCAACGTATTGTTTTCTTGAATATCTATATCTATATCTCTCTATCTATATTTATTTATTTATATTTAAAAAGAGGAATTAATCTAAATATAATGTGCCAATATAAGCAGAAAAAATATGGTTTCATGAATAAACATCTCATTTAAAAGTGAATGTTCAGCTGCTAACAAACGCTAAAATGGGAGATTACATAAACTCAATAAGATATGAAACGAGAACGTAAACTAATGAAATTTATCCAATGCGGAACTTACCGGGTGTTTTCCGGTGAGAGCCCTGATGGAACGCAAGGGGAAGCGATTAGTTAATGAAAATGGTAGAGAATACTCCGCCATTATACTCATATATCACATTTCAATATATCATTCAAAGGAAATCTAGAAACAAGAAACGGAAATTAAAAAAACGAGAAATGAAATGAACTAAAAGAAATGTCAGTGAGATCCCATACAAGCTGTTTATGCAAATGAGGCCGTTATGTATTGTAGTTGCGAGACACAATAGTTCTTATTAAAGTCATCGGTACCAAAAACTTCCTTCTGGGTGCAAACCTTTCGGAATTACTTAAAGTACCTTGATGACATTAATACGAAACTGCTCTCAAAGTCAAATCCAGACGCTAATTATGTTTTCAAAAAAAGAAGAAAATTAATAACATGAACATGTCGTTAAGTTAGCATTTTAAAGAGCTGGGTTAGTCCTTTATTGTCAAATGACCCAAATAAATGAATATTGAAAAAAATAAGAATACATATACAAAAAACAAAACATGTATATTAGAGTCTGGACAAACTGAACATGAAAACATTTATATATAGACAACGCATTCTTTTCATTTGATGAGGAAGACACGCGGACCAAATTCTGAGACTTTTAGGCCTGTGGGCGCTAAGAGAGCAAGGAAAAACTTCATCAAATGGAACTCTGAATTTTGAATTTTCATTTTTTCTTTCTAATTTGACCTTTGATTTTGATTCCTTATTCAGATCCTTCTTCGATGTATAACAGATAGGTGAATTCTTAAACGTTCTTGTTTTACCGCTGCCACACAAAGCCAAAAAGCCGAGAATGAGTCCGATAGGCCTAGCGGTGTGAATGACCTACACGGCAACATGCTAAAAGTGATCCTCATTCGCTATATGAAATTCGTGTAACCCGATTGTGTACTGTTGTTTCCGCGGTCTAAGGAAAAGAATGAATAATTTTGCTCAGCGATCATGATAGCTAATTCTGTGACCATTACAGCTATCGACATGTGCAGGTGTACAAACCTACAGGTGAAATGACAAATGATACCATACTGTGCAAATTTAGATAATTCATTTTCTAGTTTGAGATGAGAGTAATCATACCTGTGATGATTGTTAGAACGAGCAATCCTGTTTTTGAAACTTAAAAGAATTACCATCATCCGAAATCAATCCGGTTTGTCTCTAGATAAAAAAAAAAACGAACCGTGAAAAGGTAACCAGTAAAATCTATTACCAAAATCTAAGGAGACTAATTACTCTATGAAACTACTGCAAAACACAAATGGATCTATTTACCTGTACTTTTCTTTTTGACTATTTACATCACACCAAAAACTACCTCTGTTTTATACTCTACTGCTTGTTTATATTTACTTCTAAGGAGACTACACAGGTTCCAAACCTTTCTTATTCTGCCGTAGAGAAATATTAGTTAAGGAAAGTTTGCCAGGTAGAGGTAGTAAAGGAGAATAAGAATTACGAAAGAGAGACGAAGAAAGGGGGTAAGAGAAAAGGGAAACCGCGATTTCTTGAGTTGCCGGCGCAAGACAACGATAAAGTGCGGAAGAAACGGATTTGATCTTGCATTTATTGACACTATCAATGAAAAAGAAGAAGAAATAACGTACGTCTTTTATTTTTTTAAGAAATCTAAGCCTAGCAAAATTACCAATAGGTACTTCGCGCTTTTTATGATTAATTTTTAGGATAGCAGTAGAATGCACAAAACTCATTCTACTGCGTGTGAACAACATGGACATCAACTTAGAGTTTTAAAAGAATATTTAGAAAAGGAAAAAAAGGTGGAAGAACTGCAGGCAAGACACAACGAACACCGGACGACGTGATAGCGTTTTCGTAAGAAGCGCACAGACGATAAGACATGATGACGTCACACATTGGACGAACCGTTCGTAAGTATATCAAACGACGACAATTTCTTTCCACAAAAAGTGAAGAACACAAAATAGAACTAATGAACAGATGATGAAATAAAAATTAGAAAAAATGAACAGATCATTAAAAGTTAATCCATATATAAAATTGTTTAAAAAAGAAAAATAACGTTTCCTCACAAAATAAAGCGACCAAAGAAGGCCACATGATCTGTAAAATCATGGAGCCCCTTTTATGCCGAGCGAAATAAAAAGGGCAAATTACAAAAAAAGAAAATATACATCATAATAAAAAAAAGAGCGAGGGTGAGGTCCCATGCAACAAATATCTGAATCCGGTAAAGCCAGAGAGAGAGAGAGAGAGAGAGACAAAAGAAAAAAAGTGAGATTGCTTTGTTTGGTTGAAGCAGATGAAGATGTGTAACCAAAGGACTTACTCCGCTTCCAGGCCTCTCTTCAGGGCCTTTTGCCTGAGCTGTTGCTTCTGACGCTCTTTCAACTCCTTCAGCTGTAAAACCATAGCACAAAATCGTGGGTCAAAGAGATTCCTCGTCGCAGGCTGCGCAGGGGCTTATTTAGGGCAAAAGAGGTCGTAAGAGGTCAGGGTTGGCAAACACGAAGAAAAGACGTTCTGGTGGTCAGGGGTTTTGTTAGTGTTCTAGAGTAATACCTTATATACAGATTTCTTTTTTTTAGAATAAGTGGGTATTTCTTTTCTAAGAAAAGGTTGATTGTCACAACCTATTCTACAAAATACAGAAAGGGAACAACATAGTTTTACCATTTTCTTTATAAAAAAGAACAAGTGGTCTAATTAAGTCATATCTAATAGCATGTCATATACCGGTTAGTCGCAGATCAGCCATGCAGAAAATTAGTTAAAATTGGCAAAGAAAATAATTGGCGGGAATTCGCACCGAAGCCGTAGTTTCTCCGACTCCCTGTCTTTCTCCCCTTCCCTCCCTCCCCTCCCCCCCCCCCCCCCGAAGAGACGAATGTGAGAACTCAAGATGCTGAGAGAATCTGTTCAAGTCTGATGAGCCTGTCGAGACGATCTCTTTAGAAATGCACCGATGCTTCATAAAAGGAGATGAGAACTGACATTTGGTGAAGGTGAGATGAGCGAGTGAGCGATTGACTGGCTCGGTTTTAGGACTTACTCGGGATCAAGACCCTTCTTCAAGGCCTTTTGCCTGAGCTGTTGCTTCTGACGTTCCCTAAGCTCCTTCAGCTGTAATATGGGTAACCCAGAGGGCATTGTTAATTGCGATTCCTTTTTTCTAAATCATTTTGTAGAAAAAAAGAAAGATTCTCTGGATATCTTAAAAACAATGTAGAATAAAAAAAAGAATAAAAAGCCTAAGGACGCTACCGATAAGAGCCTGCCTTGTTTTAAGAAAGAATATAAGTACCAGGGAAGTTTAAGAGGAGCACCGGTCCAGGTAAGACTACATACTCGTGGAAGGTCTGTTAACGGGGGAAAACCCAGGAATTCGCTCCCGGTTGATTATTTCTGGGCAAACGAATCACTGTTCGTCTTGTAAGAGGGAAAAAACTTATTTACTTTTTTCCCCCAAGTGTCATTTATAAGCCACTTGATAGCAATGGGTACTTATTTAAGATAGATGTATTAAGAGAAAAGAGAGTGTGTTTCGCGGGTTTAGAGTGAACTTGTAAATGACACTTTCCTTTAAAAGAAAATAAGGATTCCTCTCGTCTTTCTTTTCTTGGATCTCAAGGACCGGGTACATGCAGGGCTCGTCTCGTGATTTCTTTGGACATTTTCCTTTTTCATTCACATTTTTTTTCAGTTGAAGGATACAGAAAAAAAATTACTGATCCCTTGAAAAAATATTTCGGGTCATGCACTGGCCAAAAAAAGATGGGGAAAAAAAGGCAAAGGAAAAATAAATTGAAGCCCAAAAAATTCGGGTGGTCATCCAAAAACTCAAAAATATCCAGCGTTTTTGGTTTTAGATTTTGGGGGCGGAAAAATATGAGAATTGCAAAGGAGGTTAAAAAAATGTTAACCGATTTCATAGTGTCATGCACGTTGATGGCCAATGGCTTAAATCTGGATTGGTGGACAGCATTACAGGCATAGCATTTTTGTTGTTGTTGAAAGGGGTGGTAGGAAGCAAAATAAAAAGGTTGATTGATTAAAAGCTTGTCAAAAAATGTAAAAAATTAAAACGAAAAATAGAATGACTTCCTTAAAATAACATGCTGGAAAGGAACATCGGGTTGGATAATGGACATTGAGGGTTATTTTAACAATGGTTCAGACTTTGATCGAATAAGTTAATTGTTATGTGCAAGTGTATTCCAGAAAATTCAACATATGAACAAACTGATAATCATAATGTACTCTTTGTCAGTGATTGGCAAATTATTATCAAAATGATTGGAAAGAGAATTAATCTAAGACTATTAAGATCAAAATGAACGAAAATATTAATGAAATCAACTTGACTTAATTCCCATTTACTCCTCCAGTAGATCCTCCTCCTCCTCCTCCTCCCTCCCTCCTCCTTCTCCACCTACTTCCACCCAGACACCTCCTCCTCCTCCATCTACTCCAGCCAGCCCACTTACATCGTAGTCCTGTCGCTTCATCCTCTCCTCCATGTCGTACTTCTCCGTCTCCAGCTTGATGATGAGGTTCCACATCTCCTCGGCCTTCTGGCGGAGGGCGGACGCACCCACGCCGTCGACGCAGAGGGGCTTCACGCGGATGGACAGCGCGATCTTCTTCTCCTCGGCCAGCTGCTCGCGGGTCTTGCCCAGCTCGCCCTTGGCCGCCTGGATGTTGGAGAACTGGGCGGGGAGAGAGGGCGGCGTCAGTCTCACGTGGAGTGAGGGGGCGGGGGCGTCGGGGTAGCGGGGTGTTGGAACGAGGGGGTGGGTGGGGATTCGGGCGTTGGGGTAGCGGGGAATAGGGAATGAGGGGGTGGATAAGGATTCGGGGCGTTGGGGTATCGGGGAATTGGGTAAAAGGGTGGATGAGTCTTGGGGTATGGGGTATCGGGAATAGGGAATGAGGGAGTGGATGAGGATTCGGGGAGTTAGGGCAGGGGGGAAGGGGGGAGGGAGTGACAGATACAGGGAATAAATGAGGGGATTAAGGAGAGACTGGATAAGTGATCAAAGAAAATCAGGAAAGAGGAAGGAACTGAAACACTTATCAAATTTGTTCGAAACGACAATATTACAGCTTTCTCTTTATACATATCCATCTTTATCCATTCACCTTTAAAAAAATATATATCCATCAAACCAACTTCTTAAGGAACCCACCTTGTCACCACCGCTCTTGACGCCGAACTTCTTGACGCCATCCTGGAAGAAGAGAGTGTGTCAGAGCGAAGAACGAGAGGCGGAGGCAGCGGTGTCTTGCATTCCAACTGCTAGGCTCTTGTGCATTGTTTAGTCTTGTCTTTATGATCATAACAAAGGCTATGTACATGACTTTCGTTTGTGATATCTTTTGTGAGAGTAATAGCTCCAAAATAGTTTTGATTTGAACGTCTGTGTGTGTTGTATATATATATATATATATATATATATATATATATATATATATATATATATATATATATATATATGTATATATATACATATGTATATATATATATATATATATATATATATATATATATAATATATATACACATACATACATAATACATATATATATATATAATATATATTATATATATATATATATATATTATAATATATATATACATACATACAACACACACACACACACACACACACACACACACACACAACACACACACACACACACATACACACACACACACACACTACATACATATATGTATATATATATATATATGTATAATATATATAAATATATATATATATATATATATATATATATATATATATATATGTATATACATATACATATACACACACATACACACGCAACACACACACACAAATATACTTACATATATGTATATATATATATATATATATATATACACATATGTATACATATGTATATGTATATATATGTAATATAAATAAATATATATATATATATATATATATATATATATATACATACATAAATATATATACATATATACATACATACATACATACATATATATATATATATATATATATATATATATATATATATATATATATATATATATATATATATATATATATATAAACTGCCACATAGAACACGTTTACATAGAGTACAACACCATATTAGTCAGTGGTGAGGATTACATAGTAAAGTACAGATACAGTGAACCCAATGACCAACAATCAGGTGTCTGAAAGAAGAGCAAAACAGAATCACGCAGAATAAAGATAAAAAAGGGAGGGCCACACATACATTATATGGAAATCACGGTGTAACATAGAAAATGGGTTTCCTCCTGCACTCCGTTTTCTTTATGAATAACCTCGGAGGGGAAACTGAACGAGATCACGATTTGTTGTGTCTTGGACAAAAAATTAAGGGGGCGAGCGGGGGGAGCACAAGATAGTGGGCAAGAAAGAAGAAATCAATGCAAAAAATAAAACAGAAACAAATAATATATTGCCACAATATTTACGGAATGAAAGAAACTTGTTAAACTGTAAAGAAAGTATGAAATGCGAGAGAAAAAGATGGTGTTATCACGAAGGCAATCCAAACCAAACCAACCAGCACGAGAAACTCTTCCATGTTAAATGAGTGAAGTTGGTTAAAGAGAACTTTCTGGAAATACGGGCAGGAGTATTCAGTTATCAGCTGTTGGGCTTAAATTGGGGAGCGTGCATATACTTTCTACGGGGAATATAATTATCCATTTCTTCAGGAGAATGAGTTTCTCACCTCCTGAAAAAGAAAATGAAAATCGGATGGGAACATTTTGTTCTATACAAAATAAATCTGTCTGAAATAACACTAAGAAAAGCTATTAAAAATAATAAAAGGAGAGAGGAAAAAAGTCATGATAAAAACAGCTACATTTTTTTCGTCTCCATTTAAGGATGTATAATGGAATTCATCACACGAGGATTATACATCATCATCAATATCTAATGGAGAATATCCATTAAGTCTATTTCTCAAATATGCAAGCTTCATCACCTTGCACCATGCATTCCTATGATGCATAACTATCGGTTATCAGATTCAACATTCCAGTTGGCTTCGCTAGCACGAGCCTTGCAGACCTCTTCAGACCTCATGGCGAAAATAATATTGTTTATATCTTTCAATTTGCTCTGGTGGTGAACTAATGCTTAATTCGTCTTTACTGAACTACCGCATAATAAATGCTCACTGAACTACTATATTAAACAGCCTCATTCGTCTATAGTCTCGAAGCAGGGTACGAAGGTCTGAGATGTTGAATCCGACGAACCTAAGCTCTACTGCTTTGAACCCCATGGCAGTCTGAGTGCTGCTACAGGGCTAGGTGAACCTCTCAAGGGCTAGGTGGGTGCAAAGTAGGTGTATCGTAAGTGTCATGTCATTGAACAGTCAGCCACCGCTCGAAGGAACAACCTAAGCTAAGGCAAGATGCTATTAAGCGCCGAGCCAGAGGGTTTCCAATCATCTGTGTCTCTGGGGAAAAGCTTCGAATTGTAAGCCTATTGACGGGGAAATAGCATTGGGGGAAAAAGCTTCCGATTCTAAGAGGATGGACCTTGTTGGTGGTCTTGGGGTCCATGGAAGGGAATGTTGGTGGGGAAACCGGGGGATTCATGGGGTACTGTTGGCGGGAACATGTACTCGCTAGCTGTGGTGCAAGGTTGGACTACGTCTAAGCTATGATAGCCATTGCAACGTGCTATTTCGTGAATCCTACGGGAGTGAATGAGGATCAACTTTGAAATGAGAGAGAAAAATAATGTAATTTAAGCATCGAAGGCAAATATAATGACAATCCAATAACATATTCAGGAGCAGAATGATGTCCAGTGTGGAAACGAAGAGCGCAGGCGCGCCCTCGTAATATCTCCTGTCCAACAAATCAAATTTAGACAGTGTGTGGTGTCCGGGAGTGCCGCCGACATGACCGGCACCTCCTGCAAACCTTTCTCTCTCTCTTCCTTCCATCCACTAAAAAATCTCACAAAGAGGGTTTTGCAACTTACGCTGGATCCCTTCATCATGGCCTGGCGCTTCTTCTCGGCTTCCTCGAGGCGTTTCCTCTTCTCTTCCTGTTCCTTCTGCTTCCTCTCGGATTCCTCGCGAAGCTTGCGCTCCTCCTCGGCCTTCTTCTGCTCGGTCAGCTTCTTCTCCTCTTCAGCGCGGAGGATCTGTGGGAGGGGAAGGAGGCGTGAGTCGCTGAAGGAGAGGGCGAGGGAAATATATTTCTTTCTTTTCATCTTCTCATTCTTATCATGTCTCTCAACTTATTTTCCTCTCTCTCTCTTTCTATCTCTACTATATCTGTTAACTTCTTTTCCACTCTCACACTCTCTCGCCCACTATGTCTCTCAATTGTTTTTTTTTTCTCTCTCTCACTGTCTCAATTGCTTTTCTTTTCCCTCTCTCCGTTTATACCTCCCTCTCTCATTCCCTCCCTTCCCCTCTCTCACTCTCTCAATTCCCTTTTCCTCTCTCTCACTCTCTCAATTCCCCTTTCTCCCTCCCTTCCCCTCTCTCACTCTCTCAATTCCCCTTTTCCCTCTTCCCCTCTTCCTCACCTTCCTCTTTGCCTGCTTCTCCTTGAGTTTCCTGAGCTCATCCTCCTCCTTGGATCTCTGCTTCCTCCACTCAGCGATGTATTCTGCCAGCTGTTCGTCCAGCTCAGACATCTTCATCTGCTGGCGGTTCTTAAGGAAGTTGGCCCCCTCATCTCCCCTGCGGCGGAAGGAGAGGGTTAGATGGTGTGCGATAAAGGGGGAGGAGATAAGGGTGGGAATACAAGATAGAAGGTTGAAAGAGAGTAAGATATATAGATGGGGAGAGGGAAAAGAGGGGGGATGTGATAAAGGGGGAGGAGATAAGGGTGGGAATACAAGATAGAAGGTTGAAAGAGAGTAAGATATATAGATGGGGAGAGGGAATTAGAGGTGGGAGGGAAGGAGGGGAGGTGGGGATAAGAGAAAGAAGGTTAAGAAGAAAAGGAGAGAAAAGAAAAGGGAGAAATGAAGAAGAGAGAGAGAGAGAGAAGAGAGAGAGAGAGAGAGAGAGAGAGAGAGAGAGAGAGAGAGAGAGAGAGAGAGAGAGAGAGAGAGAGAGAGGGTGGGGGGAGGAATTGGGAGACACAGTGAGAGACAGACAGATAGATAGATAGAGATAGATATACACAGATAGATAGATGGACAGAAAGGTAGATAGATAGAAAATATAGGATATAATCAGAATAAAAGATTTGACGTTTGCAAGAGAAATATATACAACTGTTTATTAAGATAAAATATGAAAAAATAAAGTAGTGAATTTCCAAAATTTATATATCTGAATATATTATCTGACAATATTCCTAGAAAAGAGGAACATATGATCTTAAAAAAGTAACAACTCTAAATGAATAAATGGGAATCAAAGAAAGTACATAATGAAATAAAGTACATAATAAAATAAACTAAGCCACAAACACTTACTTCTTCCTCCTCCTGTAGACGGGCAGCGACGGAGATGAAAGGAAGAAAGTAAAAAAAATCGCATTAATATCACATCCTAATGAGGAAGAAAAAGATGAGGAAAATGAGGCACATTGTCGGCTTTGTTGGGGTAAATCTTATCAATGAATAAGATTTTATTAATTATTAAAACACTGATTACAGATACAAAGGAGCAAATCAGATATTTTGCCTTTGAGGAATATAAAGGGATGAATATATGTATATAGAATTCCCATATATCATTTTTGGATATAAGGAAAACGAGGTTTATGTGGACGTTAGCAATTCTCGGACTGAAAAACGAATTTTTATTTCACCATGCAAGAGACTTTTATAAATATATACATGTGAAATATATCTATGGTTAACGAGGGAGACTTCTGTGTTAATAATAAAATGAAGACGATTCTGTTCTGCAAGTTAGGAAGATAATTTTTTTAAAAAAATAATTTGTATATTCATGCATGTATTAACCTTTTTAACTAAATTGTTGATGCATTTTAGTAGATAAATCATTAGCAAAACAAATAAGCATACTTTAAAACTGAAAATAATTAAAATAAAGATTAAAAATAAAAAGACTGGCTATTTAATACTGCTATCTGCACCATTTAGTTTGGAACAATAAATGCAAACATAAATTAAGACACGGCGTTATCTAAAAAAAAATAATTAGAAATACGAAAATAACTGAAGATAAATGAACAAAGAAACACTCATAAGCACTAAGCACATCGCCCCATCATAGGGCATTAGTGAGCGTGTAGTAATAAAATAATGGGTGAGTGGTTATGTCAAGGTCGGCGAACTGATGGGCCAGGCAGCACATCAGCTGATGGGAAAGGTGTCAGGGTTGGCGGAATCAGTCACCATTGTTGACACTAAGGTATGTTCGACTGGCGAGCATATACGTACTTTCTGTAAAGAGAAAGAACCAACGAGCAAAGGTTAGTGGTCTAACTACCGGGGTGATGGTACCCAACTATATCAGCAAAACAAAGTAGAAAAGAAAGAGAGAAAAAGATGGAAATACTACTACTTGTATTATCTATACTATCATGCTAAGTTCATGGCAAAATAAAGAGCAAGCTTAATTAAACAAAGAGGATATGATCAAATGGCAATTCCAATGTGAGTCTGATACTACAACAACTAATACCACATTGCCACATGTATAAAGCTTGTACGGGGGACATGAAAGAAATAAAATCAAGCTTCTACGATAGTTATAAGATGCCCAGACTAGCTTACTCATCAGTAGCAAAATGAACTACAAACATTGCACTAACTACGTCTCAAACGGCAAACAGGAAGCATGAACTCAAACATTAAGACGACAGAAAAATAAGAGGAGGGAGTATGTACAAAGAGGGTGTAAGGTGAGGTGTTCTGAGGGTGTGTTGAGTCGACACAGTGTGACACGGACGGAGGGGCACGGGACTGTTGCTGGCGCCACAGGAGGTCGGGGCTTTGTCGTTTACATGCGGTGCAATCATAGAAGTGAGACGGAACAGGCATGTGCAACATATCTGCTTTTCATCGTAACAAGTCACATGGCCAACGCAGGGAGGATAACACCGTAGCTTTAGCACATAACAGAGAGAACATTTACAAGCACAAGTCAGTTAGAGTTTGCAGACTCTGAGGCGAGAATTTGGAATAACGTGTTTTTACTAGTATTGTTTCTTTGTTAAAAGACATGGCAGAGATCGTGACGAAGAGAGGAACGTAAGAGAAGTTAGTAATCGTATTTTGTATTTTTCAAATTCGAATGGAGTGAAAAGTGAACACATGTGTTTCTGTTATCAAGAGACTGAAGGCGCAGAAGCAGCGATTACAGAACACAGGATTCCCTGACTCTGGGATGAGACCCAATGGGCCAACTCAGATTCCGCGAGAAACAAACTCAGGATAGGATTCTGTATATTCCGGATACGTCAGTGTTGGGTATTAACTAATTAGATTAAATGATAAAATAGTTAATCTAAAGGTTAAAATGTATGGAAAATATACTAATGCAATCATTCTGAGTTCGCAGACACGCGCAGCCTGAAGTTGGCCAGCGTGGTTAGACGAGGACCTCCACGTGCAAATGTTATCTTCAGGAACTCTAGCAGGAACTGCTACGTCTAGGTCTCGGTCCACGCACTTCTGGCCCCGGAAAATGTTGCTTTTCTGCTAAATGACTAACGAGAAGAGCCTTGTTTGAACGCACGCTGCTGTCCTCAAACAATGGCCGAATGTGTGAAGGAAAATCATAATCTTTTTTAAAGAAGAACTAGCGGAGGAACAAAAAATATAAGCTAGAATAACTTCGTCTAGATGGAAGGTCTTTTTTGGAAACAAGAGAAAAAAGAGAGCAAAAATAGAGAGAAACGAAACGAAAATCTCGAAAATAATAAACAAAGTTCGCAAGAGAAAATAATAATGATAATAAAAAAAGAGGAAATTGCTCTGGCTGCTAGTCGTTTCCTGACTTACTCCTCGTCCTCCGTATCTTCCTTTACTTTCTCTTTCACTTCCTCTCGCACTTGCTGAGTCTGCTGTTCCTCTTCATATCCTCCCTCATCGGAAGCTCTGTAAAGTGCTCTCATTCAACAAAAGGAAAGGAACATCACTGGAATCCGCGAGGGGGAACACGGCCCGCGCTTCTTAAGGCTCGGAGTGGTTTAGTTCTCTCGTGGTTTTATTGGTGTTATTTTAGACGCGCGTGCGGAATTGGTGTTTTTTTTTTACTTGGTTTTAGATGTTGGGTTATGCCATCTGCTTCTTAGAGAGTGCTGGATCACAAGAGTTTTTTTAAGGGGAATTTGGAGGACAAAACAGAGCTAATCAGGGGGATAAAGGATTCGGGCGTCGGCAAGAGGATCAGAACTCATTCTAGCAACGATTTCGTCTTTCTTTTGTTTATATACAGCCGATTCAACACGATGAAGAAATTGATGACCGGGGATTGAATCCTAAGGGCTAAGGTCAGATACTACTACCACTAAAATACAATATAATTTTACATTTCTAGGACTACACAGCTTCTTAATTCTAGATAAATGATACTTCAACTTTGGCTGGGCTGAAGAAGCCCTTTTTTATAAGAAAGTAAAAACAGAAAATGTTTACAAGCTACAGATTGAAAGAGAAACGCTATATCAACTTTTACGAATTCTAAGGCTGCATTAAAAAAGAATGATCTTTTTTTACAAATCTACAGGGCGCTTGTGAGGACATAGGCCTACTTTTAACAAGGAATAAGTATATCTATATAGAAAGGAGGCTGCCCATTCACATTTCATTTGTATACGTGAGTTAAGAGGAAAGTAACAATGCATTGCACATTTCTAGAGTGGCTTTCATTCTTGTTTAGAGTGTCTAAGAGAATATATATATATTATTTTAGTCACTGAAGCTTATAATAAACATACAAGGGGTATGGGGAAGAGCCAAGGGTTGTAGGCCTTCAACAAAAGGACTTTTTATGATTATGTTCGGGGTTAAGAGAGCTGGGGGTTGAGGACTGTACAGAGTATCTCACGAATGACGACGTGTGTGGAGGAGACACACCGGGCCGTCGGCATACTTACTCGGCATCCCTGGAAAGATAGAAAAAAATAGTGAGATATTTCATTTATTTATTTTTTCTATCCGACTCCGAATGTTCAAATATGCTTTAAGTAAATGGCTAACTATGTGGGATTTTTGGGGAACTCCTATTCTGATATACACATAAAATCGAGTTCTGCAAATATTAGTGTAATATATGGGCTGACTAGGTTACTTATGGTTGATTGTACGGTGTTTGGAATCTATATAACTGATTGCAGAATATACAAGTACAGTCTAAATTCAAGCCATTAATTTTTAAGAATGAATATTAAGCAAAATAATATAGTAAACAACAGTAGTATATGAAAATTTATAACAGTAGTAATAGTATTACAACCAAATAATAACAAATACTTACGAATATGCTGATTCGTCGTCAGACATGGTGCTGGTGTGTTATATCTGGAAAGAGTAAGGAAGGTTTTAACACACGAGTTTAATTTCATTGTGTATGGAGATTCACAAACTTATAATGGCTGATAAGTTCACATCTAAAATGGATACATGATTAAACATATAGGACCCGTTTTCTTTGTCGCCTGAAAACAGCTCTGTTTGTAACCGACCACCAACGTTTGTATAGGTTTCGCTTTGAAATAAATGCACCACAAGACATTGCTGAAGTAGTGTCACACGTAAACAGAAACATTTACTTTTAGCATTATTCTATTCCACAATAAACATAAAACACTTCACGAACCAAAACACTTCGAATGGGCAATTGTCTAGTTATCCCACTGAATACTCGAAGTCGAACCAACAGCTGACATACTAAACAAGTTCCTCAAACACTCAAGTCCAAGAAAAGAGCAAGAAAATATGAATATAAATAAATAAAAATCCCGTCGGTTTCTTATGGCGTTATTTCACTCAAAGAATACCACCGCAAAGGATATTAAGTTAGGTAAAATGACGGGCAACTCTGGAACATGATAAGGCTTCCATATAAGGCAAAGTACTGGTGGATGCAAAGGCCACAGCGCTTCGCCGATTCCTCTTACGCGAAATATTAAAAATATGAAATAAATCGGTTTAAAAAGAGGAAATTAACAAAATTTGCTGTTGGATATACACTGTAATGGTCTTGCAATTAACCACTCGTATTATTTGTGGAGTTTCGACAGCGTGATCACGGAGTTCGAGTTGAAGAAACTAACGGTATGGAAAAGGAGAAAATACGAAAAAATATTGTTAACCAAATTACAGCCGTCCTGCGAGTTCTCCAAACGAGGTCGTTCTAATGAATGTGGGATTTAGCGGTAGCTTGGCGGCAAAGTGAGTCAGGCCAGGTGCTAGCCTGCCTAGCGTGGGTCAAACCTGACCTTCCTTCAGCTCCAAGAATAGCTCGGGTTTGGTTTCGCTTGCCTGGCGCCTTCCTGCGCATGCGCCAACCGTGTGACGTCACGAGACACTGGGCCAAATATAGAAAACGGAATCAGGTATCATTCCGGTGGACGGTACTCACTCACTTATGGAATTTATTTGGAGATAAATGTGCCTTTCTCTTATCTTATAATGTTAAATTGGTCAGTTAAGGAATAACTGCCATATTTAGACTAGGATGCACGAGATAGGATTACTTATGATTTCAAATCTGATGTAGCCAGGACTTTACATATCAGTTTTACAGGGATCGTGCTATAAACCTTTCCATTCGTATTTTTAGGTGATTCCAGTCAAAGCACAGTGTAAACTAGGTTACGATGCGTATTTTAGTGCGGGGAGTTGCTTTCATTCAGGGATGTAAATTCTAAACTGAAGACACTTGAAATTTGCGTGCCAAACGTTATGCTGTGAATGGTTCCTTGATAATATTCCTTTACATCCTACACGGCTAAGCGACTGTAGTGGGGGGATTGATCGCCTTTCAGACACTGCGGTTAATTTACGATGTGTGCGTCCAGTGAGCTGAAGAAAAGCGTAGACCCAGGCTCTATAATTCCATTGGCACTGAATTCTTTTACTGAGGCTTCATGACATGATTTTACAAGTAATGGCCTTCCACGTGCGATGAATTCTTTAGAACCAAGAGAAAAACTCATCATCAGCAGCACTTTTGAAGGAACAGATCAGTCCATCACACGCACGTTCACTCTTTCACGTCAATTTCTGTTTCTGAGATCACTTTCACAAAGGCACTGAGCACCACAGGCGAGGCTGGCTTTGGGAACACTTGGGCTTCCAGAGGCGAGCGCCTGGAAGTCCCTCGGGTCGGCCCTCGGGGCAGCGCACCTGGATACGAGAGCGAGAGCTGGGACCTGTGGCTGCTACGACGGCCACCGACACACAGACGCTGTGAGTGTGAGCTCCCTCGCACTTACACTGTCTTCGAAGAGATGGAGAGTACGAGCAGGAGAGAGAGCCGGCCAACCTGTCACCACTCTGGCGGCGCCCGAGGCTCTGCGACGAACCAACCGCCCGCGCCACCGAAATAACGTAGCAAAAATAGCTGTTGGCGCCCTGCCCTCGCCAATCACGCCCGCCCCTCCGTCTCACGTTCGAAATCTCTAAAATGGGCGCGTGTGGCGAGGCCGGAGGGCCGTCGGCGCTGCCGGCCGGACCCTTGGAGGTATGTCCGGCGCCCTAAACACCGCCGCCGCCGATGCACGCCCTCACGCCCTCGCCACCCACACGCCCGCCCTCCCAGGAGTATCCTCCTCTGGCCCTCTTGGCCTCCCGGAAGGCCGAGGGGATCGGCGACGAGGCTGAGATGTGAAGACACAACAGAAACCGCTTCGAGGATGAGTCACTGTGTACATGCTTTCCTCCTGCATCTGGGCACTGACCCTGACCTGGCACGGGCAGCCGGCTGGGCAATGACCTCTGACCCAAGTCTTGTGTTTCATGCAATAAATGATGTGAGGATGCCAGGAAGATGCCCTATAAAATGCTGAAAAAAGATTCCGCCTCAATGTTCACTTATACCTCCGCTGTAAGCTTATCTAATTGGCAGGTCATCCATTTATTTTGATTTCTCCAAGATTAGGTCTCCATATATCAGATTTAGTTAAAAAGGCTCTCCCCCCCCCCCTCTCTCTCCCTCCCTCTCCCTCTCTCTCTCTCTCTCTCTCTCTCTCTCCTCTCTCTCCTCTCTCTCTCTCTCTCTCTCTCTCTCTCTCTCTCTCTCCTCTCTCTCTCCTCTCTCTCTCCTCTCTCTCTCTCTCTCCCTCCTATCTATACATCTATACATCTATCTTTCTATATATATACACACAATATTCATGTATATATATATATGCGTAGACTGATATATATATATATATCCCTATATATATATATATAAATATATATTATAATATTATTATATAATAGAGAAGAGAAGAGTTGATCCTCAAATCCTCCTCCGCCTGTTCACAAAATCCCCTGTCGCGCTTCTCTAATTCCCTCCGGCCTTATTCCCTTCCCTTCCTCTTTTTCCTCCTGCCCCCTAAGCCCTCTCGTCGCCTAGTCATTACTCCAGTCCCCTCTCTCCTGTTATTTCCTCTACAGCCTCCGTCTCCGCGTCAATCCTCCCTCCTCCTTCGCCTCTCCCTTGACTTCCTCGTAACCAGTATCTCCAAAAGATCCGTGCCTGCCTTAACCATATCTCCTATTATGCGCCAATCGCTTTTTTTTCCCTCGACTCCTCTCGCTACCACCTATCTACTCCTGTATTATATGCAATCGCTTTTTTTTTCCTCTTCGTAACAATCGTATCTAAACGTCCTTGCGTCCTCCACGCGACGTCATGAAAGAAACACTGAAATGAATAGTCAATCCCGCTTTTCCATGCTCCGACGTCGACTCCTCACTCGCAACCTGGCTCCTTGAGTAAGTATAAACTTCGCCTTAAACTTTTTTTTCCC
>NW_020870430.1:537509-540009 GCF_003789085.1 Penaeus vannamei | reverse complement strand
CTCTTCCTCCTCCTACCCCGAACTCTCCTCTGCTCCCGTCCGACGAGCCCCTCTCCTCCATCTCTCTCTCGCTCCGTCCGTCCGCTCTCTCTCTCATCGCTCATCCCATACCTCTCACCTGTCTCACTTTTTTATTCTCTCTCAGATCTGATCTCCGTTCCCTCATCCTCATCCGTTCTGGGGGGGCCTGTGGGTCCCTCCCTCCCTTGCTCGCCTCTCGTCTCCTCGGCTTCTCTCTCTGTCTCGTCCTATCTTCATCACCTCCGGTCGGTAGAGTCTCTCTCCGTCCGAGCGTTAAGTCCCTCAGTCATCTCTCGTCCACCGATCATCGGGATCGTCGTCATCACCGTCGTCATTCTCCTCTGTCGCCCAATCCTCTCGATGGTGGTCTCTGGGGGGTTCTGGACTATTGATCAAAATCTGTTTCCTCGCGGATTACTGTCTGGTCATTCTTGCGTTATGGTGGGCGTCCCTGTCTCTCTTTCTGCTCCCCTCGTAGTCTTCATCATTCCCCTCTCGCGGTGGTGGTGTCTGCTCCTCCTCCATCTGGGGCCGGCTCCATTCTCCCTCTCGTCTCTCATCTCTCGTCTCGCTCTCTCTCTCCTCTCTGCCTCTACTCCGAGGGCGTCTGGTTTCCTCTCTCTCTCTCTCCTTCTCTCTCTCTCTCTCTTCTCTCTCTCTCTCTTATATATTATTATATATATTATATATATATATATATGTATATATATTTACAATAACTGACCACCGGACAACGTCTATTTCTTTACGTGATTTTTTACATATATACATACATATATATATATATATATATATATTATATATATATATATATATTTATATATGTAAAATATACTATATATATATATATATATATATTATATATATTTATATTTATATATGTATGTATCCGTATCGATATGTCCTATCTATCTAATCAATCAGATCTATCAATCTCATTCTCAATAAATCTATCTATCTATCTATCTATCTAAGTCTATCTATCTATCTTATTATCTATCTCTATCTATCTATCTATCTATCTATATATATATACATATATATATATTATTTATATTATATATATATATATATAACAAACCACAGTATACTGTGTGGTGTGGGTTACATTTGATACATTACCCTTATTATCATTCGGCATTCCCCCCACCATTCCTCCCCACAGCAAGAATTTCAGACTCGCCTCAACTCAATCCTCTTACTGAGTGGTCGTTCGGGCAGCACCTTCCATGCCTGATTAGGAATGCCCTCTATTAATTTCAACCGCGATTCAGAGGCGTACCACTTGTTCCTCAGCAACACCTTGCGGTTTCGTCTTTTCTCGCCATGAGGTCGGGTCAGGCCAGTAAGTCAAAATATGGTATTTTTGTAACTGCACGGGGGGTTTAATTGGACTTACATGTATAATGTATTGTATATATATGTATTATATATATATATATATATATATATATAATATATATATATATATATATATAGTATATATATATAATATTGTAACACACACCACACACACATCAACACCACACAGCACACACACACACAACACCACACACACACACAACACACACAGCCACCAAGTATATATAATATATATAATATACATATATATATATATATATATATATATATTATAATATAAACATATATATATACTATATATATATATATATATATATGTTATATATATGTGATGTTGTGTGTGTGTGTGGTGTGTGTGTGTGTTGTGTGTGTGTGTGTGTGTGTGTGTGTGTGTGTTGTGTGTGTGTGTGTGTGTGTGTGTGTGTGTGTGTGTGTGTGTGTGTGTGTGTGTATGCATGTATATATGCGTATATATGGCAATGATAATAATGATAATAACAAGTGATAACAATGATCATAATAATGAAATTATGATATACATGATAAGAAAACCATGGAAATAATGATGATGGTAATGACAATTATGGTAAAAGAAGTATTATGACAAAAACGATATGAATAATAATGATAAAAAAGATGATTATGATACTAAAAATAGTAGTGATAATAACAAAAAGGATGATTGTATGATGACAAAACAAAATGATGATAATATGATAATAACAAAAATATCATTATCAATGATGATAATAAAAATATCATATCATTATTTATTGTTATATTATTATTATTATTATTATTATTGTTATCATTATTATCATTTATTATTATTATTATCATTATTATTATTATTACCATTATTACTATTACATTATATTAATATTATTTAATCACCATCATTATGTTATAATATTATTATCATCATCATCATTAACATTTCTAATATCATTATCACCATTGCCATTGTTGGTATTACTATACTTGCTATTATCATTATTACTATCATTAATATCATTTTTACTGCATTTTTATTATCATTATTATTATCAATATTATTGCTACTATTATCTTATCACTATTACTATTATTATCATATTATTCATTATATTACGAATAT
>NW_020870430.1:517509-532509 GCF_003789085.1 Penaeus vannamei | reverse complement strand
TCTGTGTGTATGTCTGTCTGTCTTTTTTTAACTTTTCTCTCTCTCTCCTTCCTCTCTCGATTCTCACCTTCTCTCTATCTCTTCTTCCTTTTCTCTCTCTCCTTCTCTCTATCTCTCTCACTCTTCTCTCTCTCCCTCTTTCCTCTCTCTCTCTCTCTCACCTCTCTCTCTCCTCTCTCTCTCTCTCTCTCTCTTCTTCTCTCTCTCCTCTCCTCTCTCTCTCCCTCTCTCTCTCTTTCTCTCTCTCTCTCTCTCTCTCTCTCTCTCTCTCTCTCTCTCTCTCTCTCTCTCGTCTCTCTCTCTCTCTCTCTCTCTCTCTGTCTCTCTCTCTGAAAAAATGCAACAAGAACACCAGGGCCACATATACCTCACTTAATCCCTTAGCAATGTTTCAACTGCTTGTGGCTTCGGTTGCAAGAAAATGCAGTCCTGGCAGACGACGGGAAGGAGGATGGAAGAGTGGACGAGGGAAGGAAAATGCAAGAACAGAAGAATAGAAAAAAAATGAAAATAATGGTGGAAATAGAAAGGATATTCCACGGTGCTCGTATACAGTTTTGATTGGCGAGGGTATGGCTTTGAAAATATTGATATAATACTGTAATTTCACAACGTTGATAATGATTGTAATTATGATGATGCTATTACTCCTACCTACTGCTGATGACGATAATAATTATGATACCGATAATGAGGATAAGAAAAATGATAATGATCATTAGGAACTGATGATAATAATGCAAATGATGACAACAATGATGAGAATATTAAGAAAAAGAACCAGAATAAAAATGACTTGTTTAGAATTTCTTATGCCACCAGTGAACGTCCAATCTGACAAAAGCAACATTCAGCAAAGCGTAAATTTTCGTTTTTTGCACACATAGCTGCTGGCGAACAATGATGAAACAAATCGCACAATAACAAAGAGGATGTCAATGATGATGATAATTATAATAACAGTGATGATAATGATCATAATGATAGTAATAGCACTAGTAATGAGTACAATAATAATGATAATAGTAATAGTGATAATAATGATAATAATAATGATAATAATAATGATAATAATGATAATGATAATGACAATGACAATGACAATGACAATGATAATGATAATGACAATAATAATGATAATGATAATGAAAATAATGATAAAGATAATAATGATAGAAATAGTAGTAATGATAACAATGATGACAATAATGATGATAATAATAGTAATGAGATGATAAAGATAATGATAAGAATAATAGTAATGATGATAATGATGATGGTCAAAACAATAACAAAGATAATAACAATATTTAATGATAATAATGATAAAGATGATATTGAAAATGGTAATAAAAACAATAGAAATACTGGTAATGATAATGATAATGATAATAATTATATAAATATATATTAATGATAAAATATATATAAGTATTGAATAATGATAATTATTATTGATGATTAATGATTATATTATTAATATATGATAATTGATAATATATAATAATGATAATAAATAGTAATAATTAATAACAATAATTATAAACAATAATAATAATGATAATAAAATGATGATAAATGATAATAATGACAATAATGATGAAACTGATAACATATGATAGCAATAATAGTAATGATAACAACAATACTGATGATAAAAAATGATAATAATGATGATAGTAACAATAATAGTAATAACAATAATAATGATAATAAAGATCAAATCAACGATATCAAAAATAACAATGATAATAACAAAGAAAATCAAATGAAATCTTTTAAAGGAAAATAGCAATACATAATAATTCTAAAATCTTTAATCATAATAATCTACTTTCATTCCATCTGCTAAAATATACACTCATTACTACAACACGCTATCTGTTTATTTGCTTCTAAATTACCCCCTTTGTGTGAGGAATGGCCGAGGTGACCATCCACTGGCAGCGCGCGGGATTGAACGCGGGTCAGTATGGTTGCCTAAAGAGAACGCCGCCACTGCATCACACAGCACATAATGATAACAATAACAATATGATGATAACTATAATGGTAGTGGAAATAAGAATTATGATATTTATAATGAGAATAGTAATGATAACAACAATAATAATAATAACTATAATAATGATGATATAAAAGTAATATAATAAATGATAATATAATAATAATAATAATAATAATAATAATAATAATAATAATAATAATAATAATAATAATAATGATAATAATAATAATAATGATAATAACAATAATAATCATTATAATAATAACAATAATAATGATAATCTTGATAATAATCATATTAATGATAATGATTATAACAAGGATGATGATAATAATAACAATAAAACGATAATGGAATAAGAATAAGAATATTGACAATATTGATAATAATGATATAATGAGAAAAGCAATGATAAGAACAACAGTAACAACAATGATTATCATCATCAGTATTATATTATTATCTATTATCATTATCATCATTATTATTCATTATTTGTTGTTGTTATTCATTTCTATTTTTGTTATCATTATTACCATTATCATCATTAGTATTATTATTACTATTATTATCATTTTTATCATTACTATTATTATTATTACCATCATTGTTATCATTATCATTATCGTTGTTATCATTATATTTATCATTACTTTTATCATTATTATTATTAATATCATCATCATTATCATCATCATTATCAGTATTCCTATCGTTATTATTATTTTCATTATTATTATCATTACTCTCATTATCATCATTACTTTATCATTTTCATTATCATTATCATTAATATCATTATCTCTCTCTCTCTCTCTCTCTCTCTCTCTCTCTCTCTCTCTCTCTCTCTCTCTCTCTCTCTCTCTCTCTATATATATATATATATATATATATATATATATATATATATATATATATATATATATATATATATATATATATATATATATATATATATATATATATATATATATATATATACATACATACACACACACACACACACACACACAAACACAAAAAACATACATATGTGTGTGTGTGTGCATGTACGAGTACATACACATAAAGAATAAAGACGAATGCCAGAAAGAATTAGCGTCGATAAACACAGCGACAGCTCGGTCAACAAGTAACACAAAATTAGACAACAAATGTCGATTTCAGGGAATTGTGTTTTAGAAGCAAAAACATTACAGATTCTTTATTTCTTTTGAATATTCCTTACTAGAGTTGTGCTGATGTGTGTAGATATCCATTCATTTGACATTTTTTGCTTGTTTATTTATCAATCTATCTAATAAGTTGGCCATTTGGATTGTACATGGTGTGTTGAGTCTCCTGTCTATGAGCAAACAATAATTTCAGTGCATTTTCAACCTTTTGCAAGATGCAGCCACGATGCAGCTAGAAACTGCCAGCATTGCCACGGGACTTTTGAGTTTATGGCATCGCTGGCACAAACAAAAGGAATAAAATCCCCAATACTGCATATATTAGAAAGGGAAGGAGTATAGAGAAAGGCATACAAGGAAAACGAGGATACACTGAAACACAAAAAAATACACGACGAAACGGGAGAATATAACCCAGAGAATGCAAAGAAAACGAAGAATACGAGGAAGAGGTGAATGAAAGCGAAGCGGACGAGATGCAAAACAAGTTGGAAATTTACTGTGCGTTGTAGATGAACGTCTTCAAGGGAAGATAAGATACTGTCGCCCCGTATCTTTCTCCGCGTGTGTCAGGGACCGTTGCTTGGGGTGTTGGCGCGCGCGAATTTAGGGTCACAGGTGATGGCACTCGCTTGTTCTGGTGTCCCAGGTGGTGGCACCCGCTTGTTATGTCCCAGGTGTGGCACCCAGTGTCCCAGGTAGTGGCACTCGCTTATTCTGATGTCCCAGGTAGTGGCACCCGCTTGTTCTGTTGTCCCAGGTGGTGGCACCCGCTTGTTCTGGCGTCCCAGGTGATGGCACCCGCTACTGTCGTGTCACATGCATTGGTGTCTCTGCTGTCATGTGTGCCAGGTAGAATGGGGTCACAGGTCATGTTTCCACCATGTTTTCTGCTACTCTTGGTATCGGGTGATGGTGCCTTCTCCCTTGAGGTCACGGGTATGGGTACCAGAGAGTCCGGTGCAAATGGTGTTGCTGCCCACTGGCTTAGGCAGCGATAGGTAACGCTACCTGCTATTCTGGTGCCATAGCTTTGGTGCCACAGGTATCCTCAGATTTGGCGCTACAGTAGGTTGGTGTCATAGATTTAAACGCCGGGAGTGTGGTGTCACGTGAGTCGATACCACAAGGGAAGGTGCCCACTCGTTTAGAGCTCCAGGTAATGCCATTTCTATGTAAGTGTGAGTACGGCATTAATACCCGTCTAGTATCTTCCTTTGAAAGTCTTGCAAGAGAGCCCTCGCCGCGCTAAAACAGGCAAAAAACTATATATAAACCTCCACACGAATAGACGCCAGCATAACCAGGTGCCATAGGTAACGAGACGTCTACAACTTCTGTAATTAATCAACATCAAGATAATTCAGATTCATACTGAAGGAAACGAGGCCTAGGAAAATACATTTGTTTTCTTGAGCAAACACACGTGCAACTGTGTCTAGACAGGCGGTGCAAGCCCTAAGCCTTATTTGCATTTCAATGGTGAAAGATGCGGTCATTTGTTAAAAAGCATTCAGAAGTCTCTTATTTTCGTCAACGCCCAGAAATCTTTTTCTCTTTTATATGTGTACCGCTGTATACACATACAAGCAAACACACACACACACACACACACACACACACACACACACACACACACACACACACACACACAACACAAACACACAACACACACACACACACACACACAAACATACACACACACACAAACACACACGCACCAACAACACACACACACACACACACACACACACCACAAACTTCACACACACTCACACCACACACCACACACACACAAACACACAAACACAAAACGCACACCACACACACACACACACACACACCACACACACACACACACACAAACGCACACACACATACACATTATATATATATATGTATATATAATATATATATATATATATATATATATATAATATATATATTATATATATATATATATATATATTATGTTACATACATAAATACATGACATACATGCATTACTTGTTACTTTTTACATAAATCTTGTTCACCTCTCAAAATCAAATCATTTGACCCTTGGACAAGTCACTCGTAAAATTTCCTCAAAGCCTGTCTAACTGTTGACCTAACTTGCTGATAAAACCTGGAGACATCGGACAAGAACATCCTTGGCGTAAATAATAACCTTCCACAGTATAATCTTAATAATACCAAAGTATAAATGAAATATGAAGTATAGGATCGGAAATTGCATTGCATTATAGTGTAAATTTTAGTTCTTGGTTAATTATATATTTTAACATGAAACATTTTATCCAAGATATTTTCGAATACATGATTTCAGATATTTATTTTTTATTTTATTTAACCTCATTATGTAATATCACATTCATTCATTACTATGACATGAAGGATATATGACACAATTTTAGAAATGCATTTTATCAGACACCAAGGCGAGCAGAATAATCGTTTATTGTTGTAAATTAGAGCAAGATGATGAGATAACACTTGCTAGGACACACCAGGCTAGATAAGAAACTGCGTTTATCTCATATAAAAAGTTCCTTGTCTGGCGTATACATACCATAATTTCACTTACTATTAGTCTACCTTTACTAACTAACTTTTTATATTCTTCTTCCCGTTTATCCATTCTTCTACAACCTATACATTTTCTCTTCCTTTTCTATTCTTATTTTCTTTGTTCTACTAGTATATATATTCTATATGGTATCACAATTTTCACCACCAATCTTCCGTCTACTATTCTGTTCTTATCATGCTCTCTCAACTACTATCTTGAGTGATCTTTATGTTCCCTCTCCTTATCTCTTCTCTCTCCTCTGCCCCCCCCACTCTTCTCTCTCGCTCGCCTCTCTCTCTCTTCCCTCTTTCCTTAATCTCTTGCATTCCTCTCTCTTCATCGCTGGTCTTCTCTCTCATCTCTTCACTCTTCTGTCTCTCCGGTTCTCTCTCTCTCCTCCTTCATTCTCATCCGCTCATCTTTTTCCACTTCTCACCTCTCCCTCTCCCCCCTCTCCTCTCTTCTTCCTCACTCACCACTTCCTCTTCTCCTCCCCCTCTCCTCTCCTCTACCTCTCCTCCCCTCTCCCCTCTTCCCTTTTCCTCTCCTCTCCCATCCTCCCCAAATCTCTCCCGCATCCTCTCTCATTGTACTCTCTTCTCTCTTCTCCCTCTCCTCTCTCCTTTGCTTGCTTTTCTTCTTAATGCCTGTCTAATTTCGCCTTTTTCATGGCTCTCATTTTCTCCTTTTCTGTTGGCATCCTCTTACTCCTCTATTAGTTTAGCCTTTCCACCCGCCATCTCTGATTCTATGTAGTACCGCACTCACTCTCTACCCTCTCTAGCTAATAAATCCCTAATTTTTCTCGAATCTCTTGAAACAAAAAATACTGAATTGATGGTGTTACATGAATAAGACACAGACTCCTATACAGATTTTGTTTCTCCTTGCATATCTATTTTTATTCTATTATACATATTCTGAAACCTTATGGCTGTATTTTATGCAGGTTGTAAATTTGAGACCTGTCTGTCTGAGCTCCTTTTCTTCTCTCTCTTATGTACACTTCTCTTCTTCCTCCGATTTCCCCGATGAACTTTCAATTTTTCTACACTCCCGGGAAATCATTTATTTAAGTTTCTTTCTCACTTATTCCTTTTCGCCTCATATTCCTCTACGTTTTTTCCTCGCTCATCTGCGAGAGACATTTCCTTTGTGGAAGAATTAGGAAGCTAATGGAGAAACAACACATAATGTACAGTTCATGCCTCATTCCAGATCCGCTACACTTTTCCCCATTCTTACTGTTTCAACTTGTTCATCTCTATCACATCGGCTCACGACTGTCCTTTCCTAGCCCTCTCTCGTTTCCATCTACGGTCGACTCCAAGAGGCCGGAGCTCGAAAGCGTCTCGCCGGAAGATGCTCCAGCCTCTTCATTCCCTCGTATATAACCTTCGACTGCCGCCTCCAGGCCCAGATGCTGCGTGCCATGGAGGGTCCGACCGAAAAGGGCATGATGAGGGCGGCCCCCTCGAGCCCGCTGGGAAATCTGGTGCCAGCTCGGTGCGGGTGAGCCTCTGGCCAGGGCACTGCGAAATTTTGCAACGGTAGCGACCACGGAGCTTTCCTCCCCGGTAGTCCCTGTATGATTAACAATGAAGAAACATGTTTTCAAACTGTACGCTTAGAGAAATATTTCTTCGACATTGGGTTGGTCACCCCACGCGAGTCGTCGTGGGCGCTGGTGAGTCGGGGCGTTTCTACTATGTGTGGATCTTCCTCCTCGTTTACCCCCTAACTACCCCTCCTTCCTTTCCCTTCTCTCCCCTCTTCCTCCTTCTCTCCTATGTCCTTCCCTTTCTTATCCCCTCCTTTTTTTCCTCTTCCTTTTCTCCATTCTTCAGTTCCTTCCTCTCTCTCTCAAACTCTTCTCCTTCCTTTCTTCTCTTCCCAATCTTTTCCTTTCTTCTCCCTCCCCTGTCTCTTTCCTCTTTCCCCTTCCCTTCTTCTCTCCCTATATTTCCCCTTGCTCTTCTCTTCCCTATCCGTTTCTTTCTTCCCTACCTTATTTCCCCCTTCTTTCTTTCCCTTTTTCCCCTACTCTTCTCCTTCTTTCTTCTATCCTTCTCCTCCTCTCTTCCCTAGCCTTTCCTGCCTTCTCCTCTACCCCGAAACTCCCACACTGTCTTTCTTTCTCTTTTTTTCGCCCTACTTCTTCTTACCTTCTTCTCTTACTCTCTGACCTCTCCTTCCTCCTCTTCCCTCTTTTCTTTCCTCTCTGTCCACTCCTTTCCTCCTTCTCTCCCCTATCCTTCGCCCGAGAATTCCACACAGTTTCTTTCCCTTTTCCTCTTTCCCTCTTTGTCCTCTCCTTCCTTTCTTCTCTGTCCTCTCCTTTCCCTCCCTCTCTTCCCTATCCTTTCTTCTCTGTCCTCTCCTTTCCCACCTTTTCTCCCCTATCCTTTGCCCGAAACTCCACACAGTTTCTCTCCTTTCCTCCCCCCCCTTCTATTCTTCTCCTTTCTTTCCTATCTGTTCTCTCGTTTCCCCCCTCTTCCCTCCTTTTTTTCTCTCTGTCCTCTCCTTTCCTCCTTCTCTCCCCTATCCTTGGCGCCCGAAAATCCACACAGTTTCTTCCCTTTTTCTCCTTCCCCTTTGCCCTCTCCTTTCCTTTCCTCTCTGTCATCCTCCTTTCCCTCCCTCTCTTTCCCTATCCTCACCCGAAACTCCACACAGTTTTATTTCCCTTCTTCCCCTACTCTTCTCCTTCCTTCCTCTCTATCCTCTCCTCTCCCCCCTCTTCCCTCCTTCCTTTCCTCTCTCTCTCTTCCCTCTTTCCTTTCCTCTCCCCCCTCTTCCTCCTTCTCTTTCCCCTCTGTCTCTCCTCTTCCCCTCTTCCCTCCTTCCTTTCCTCTCCCCCTCTTCCTCTTATCTTCTTCTCTGTCCTCTCCTCTTCCTCCTTCCTTTCTCTCCCCCCTCTTTCCTTTCCTTTCCTTTCCCCCTCTTTCCCTCCTTCCTTCCTTCCTCCCCTTCCTTACTTCCTTTCCTCTCTGTCCTCTCCTTTTCCTCCTCCTCTTCCCTATCCTTCGCCCGAAACTGCACACAGAAACAGTAACAAACACAGATTTGGACTCTCGAGCAGTTCTTACTCACTGCCCAGCCGAGTCCCGCTATATAAAGACGCCACAAAAACGCTTCTGTTCCACTATTTAAAGAAAACGAAAACCGCTGTGCTAAACCATAATTCACACGCACACACACTCACACACATACATCCGAGAAACGCCTCATGATAAACAGATTAAGGAAGATTTTCTAAGGCGCTAGAAAATTCTCGTTTTTTTGTTCTCCTCCCCTTTCTCCTTTCTCTCTCTCTCCCTCTCTTGCTTCTTGATTAATTGCATTGTTGTAAGCTGTGTGTCATGGGTTTTAATTGGCGTCAGAGTTCTAGCTGTCTACGTGGTATATTGCCACGTCACAGTCCACTGCACACTTGTTACATCGCTCACCGTGTTACTTTATTATTTTTGCCATAAATGTCCTCGTTTCGGGATTGTCATTATTACATCTTTTATTTTCATCATTGTCATTTGTTGTGTTTTTTCCATCATTGCATACTGTCTGTTTCTGTTGATAATTATCATTACCAATATGGTGAATATCATTAGTATTGATGATGATATTCACCATGATATATCTGCTTTGCCATTCTTATTGCTGCCATATTCACACGACTCTCAGAAAGGACATCTGGCCTCATAATTCCATTCTTAATTCAAGATAATGCCACCCTGTGACTTCACACACCTGGAGGCTCCCTTCGGTGTCGCCCTCAGAGGGTCAAGCTCGCTGATCTTAGGGAAAGGGTTAAGTCGCTTGCTTGGATTACGAGGCACCTTGGCAATAGAGGCGCCCGTGCTCTAGCCTTGTTCAGGCCGCCATTCCTCAAGGGGGATTCCTGGTTCCTTTTAACATCCTCGGACCTGGTCCACCCCTTGTAGCAATGGCACCGGGAAGGAATGCAGCTGATGCCCGGTCTGGCGCCAGGGTATTTAGCGCCTTAGGTGACCGCCCTCCACCTCCTCGCTGCCCAAGGAGTTTTGATAAAGTAGACACAGGATTATTCGCATGACTGCAATATGACCACGAGCGACTCTATGGACATGGTAGAGCCTGCAGTTGTGCCCATAGTTTAGCGTCCTGGGATATCGCCTAAGTTGCCAAGTGGCTTGCGATAGTCCTTATGATGATTTGTGTCATCATAAAAGACTTGACAAGTTGCTGCATCAGAACAGAACATAGTTATCTTGAACACAAAGACTCGAAGACATAAAGGACGATCCAAATTCCTTCGTGCAAATTAACAAGACAAAATGGAAACCTTCCCTGTGATCTCCCCCCCCCCTCCCCCACCGTCTTGCTAACAGTCACTCACTGGATCTGACAAGTTTTAAAGTCCCCAGGATCAAATCAAAACACAGGAGGAAAATAACAAAAATATCTCTAGGACATCTTATTACACAAGAACTGTCAGCATCAGAGATTGATCTCCCTGCCACACATGTAAAAAATACCCTCGCTCATGTGGAGGCTTGAAGATCAAACGCATATTTTGCTGAAGCACATGTACTACAGCTGTAACACATACAGGGATCACCCTCGACCGCGGGTTTCCTGTCTGTGGTCTCTGTAAGTTACATACGACCCGAATATATCGTTTCTCCTTGGAAATTCATAAGAAGACGGGGATTTGCATTCGATGATAAAAACTGCAGCAATAATTGATGATACTAATAATGATAATATGAGAGATGATAAACAGGATGATAATATAACACAAATTGTCATTATCATTATCGATATATATCATCATCATTATCACGAAATATAATAATTTTGATTATTACCGTTATTATTATCATCTTCATTACTACTACTATTATTATCATCTTCATTATCATTATTATTATTACTATCATCACATCACTTATTATTATCATTATTGTTATTATTATTATTACTATTATTATTATAGTTATTATTATCATTATTGCCATTATTATCATCATTATCTTTAGTATTAGTATTATCATTATCATGACCGTTTATTATCATCAAATGATAATCATTATTTTGATAATCATCGTTACTACTATTGTTATCAATACCAATACTGGTATTGTTATCATTATAATCATTATTATTATTGTTATTATTATTATCATCATTATTATTACTATTATTATTGTTATCATTTTTATTTTTATCATTATCATTATTATTATTATCATTATTATTATTATTATTATTATTATTATTGTCATCTTCATCATCACCATCTTTATCATCACCTTCATTATTATCATTATCATTGTTACTACTATTATCGTTATCATTAATAACAAGTTCATCATTATGTTTCTCAATATCATCATTAATATTATCATGAGTCCTTCCACTAAGGAGGTTATGTTTTTGATAGCATTGGTTAGTTAGTTTGTTCGTTAGTTAGCAGAATAACTCAAAAAGTTATGAAGATTAAGTCGGGCTAAGACACACCTCTGATACATAAAAATCATTAAAAAAAATATGTTCGTAACTTTTTTAAAATTCTCGAACAAATAAACAAACAAGCAAAATGGCTCACCAACGCGACCAAAAACATAACCATCCTTGGCAGAGGTTTTTATTATTACTATCATTATCATTATTTTATTATATTATTGTTATCATCTTTACCATTATCATTACTGTGATAATGATAATCATTATCATGATTAGAATTTTTGTCATTAGTATTATTATTTTTATTGTTACTATTATTTTCTTTATTATAATTGTTATTGTTATCATTATAATAATGATAATAATAATGATTATTATTACTATTATCATTATCATCATCTTTAGTGCTATTATTATCATTGTCTTTTATCATTATTTTTATTGCCAATAGATCATCATTACTATCACCTCATCATCACCATTATTACTTTTATCCTTTTTCTCATTATCATTATTGTTGTTATTGTTATTATTATTATTATTATTATTATTATTAGTAGTAGTAGTAGTAGTAATTAGTACTGTTATTGTTATTTTATTATTATTATATTATTATTAATTATTAATATTATTATTATTATCTTATTATTAATTATTATTATTATTATTATTACTATTATTTTATCATTATTATTGCCGATAATTCTTCTTTCTTCTTATTATTATTATTATTGCCATTATTATGTTATTATTATTATTGTTATTGGATTATTATTGTTAATTATTATTATTTTATTATTATTGTTATTATTTTTATTATATTATTATAATAATAATAATAATATAATAATAATAATAATATAATTATTATTATTATTATTATTATTATTGCATTATTTTTTTATTATTATTGTTATTATTATATATTATCAATTGTTGTTGTTGTTATCATTGCCATTACTATTACTATCACTATCATCATTATCACATCATCAGCATCCCCATTATCATTTTTATCATTCTTTAGAGCCGTATCAATAATAGTTATAATAGCGAAATCAAATAGATATCATATAAACAATCATTAAAATTATCAAATTACTATCATTCCCATTATCATTTTCCTATTTAACGCTACTATAATGGTAATGTGATCATTAATGATAGTGATAACAATAATGATAAAGACACTATCATTTATATCAAAGATAATACTAACAGACTGGACAACGATAGAAAAACAATGATGATATTCATATCAACCAAATAATCAAATATCACTGGTAATATGATAACGCTGTGAAAAACAACATCGATATGTCTAGTAACGATAACAGAGAAAGAGAGAGAGAGAGGGGGGGGGGGTGAGTGAGAGAGAAAGAGAGAGAGAGAGAGGGAGAGGGAGAGGGGAGAGAGGAAGAGGGAGAAGGGAGAGGGAGAGGGAGGGGAGAGGAGAGGGGAGAGGGAAAGGGAGAGAGAGAGAGAGAGAGAGAGAGAGAGAGAGAGAGAGGGAGAGGGAGAGGGAGAGGGAGAGGGAGAGGGAGAGGAGAGAGGGAGAGAGAGAGAGAGAGAGAGAGAGAGAGAGAGAGAGAGAGAGAGAGAGAGAGAGAGAGAGAGAGAGAGGGGAGGGAGAGGGGAAATAGATAGAAAGAGAATAAGAGTAAGTGTGTGTGTGTTTGTTTGTGTGTGTAGTGTGTGTGTAGTGTGTGTGTGTGTGTGTGGTGTGTGTGTGTGTGTGTGTGTGTGTGTGTGGTGTGTGTGTGTGTGTGTGTGTTTGTGTGTGTTGGAGAGAAGAGAGAGAATGAGGGTAGTGATATATATATATATAATATATATATATATATATATAATATATATATATATATATATATATAAAGAGAGAGACAGAGAGAGAGAGAGAGAGAATATGAATAAATTTGCCATGTAAAACAAAGACGATTAAGAGGTAAAGGTATTAAGCTGAAGAATAAAAAAAAAAAAAAAAAAAACAAAAAAAACAAAGGAACAAAACAAAAACAAATAGAAAAAAAGAGGACAAAGGATAGAGAACACGACTCGTGGATAGAAGTGGGGTGGGGGGGGAGGGTGGCACCTGAAGAAGGGAAGTCGGAAAATGAGGTCTCAGTACATGGGGCGTGCACTTGTATGGTGACACTGTCAACTGAATGCTGCCAAAGATCACTGTAACGTGCCCGTGTGTGTGTGTGTGTGTGTGTGTGTGTGTGTGTGTGTGTGTGTGTGTGTGTGTGTGTGTGTGTGTTGTGTGTGTGTGTGTGTGTGTGTGCAAGCAAGCGTGTCTCCGAGTATGCGTGCGTGTGTGGGTATCAGAACGCCTGTATCCGCGCTTGAACCACGTGTCCATGCAGGTGTCGGCGCAAGTGTTCGAAGTCGGCGCAGGTGTTGTTCTTATGCCGTCGCTGGCTTCTTCTCTGTAGTTGTTTCTAGCTCGTTATTGTTCTTTACAACTTATCACTTGTTCGAAAACGCTGTAAAGGCCGTGGCGGCAGCGGCGTGCAGCGGCCTCCGTCCCCTCTCGAAGCCGGTGAGCCGCTGCGGGCCGTAACACCGAAATAACCGGACAGAGCCTAAGCCAGTGTCCCATTAAGAGCCGATGCGGCGCACAGGCTTCCTCGCGAGAACTGTGAGGGAAAGTTGCAAGGCGTTTTATGGTTGTCTGTTCTTCCAGCCGCAGCGGGAGCTTCTGCCCGCCATCTTTGCCCGCCCGAGACCGCTCTATTTCCTTCTCACGTCTCGCAAACATCGTCGCTGCCGTAAAATCAACAAATATGCATCGACTGATTTTATAGATATCGAAATTAGCGCAGAAACGGCACCGCGGACCTGCATTAAAAGCATGCTGGATAAATGGTAATCCGTCCGAACGAGCGGAATGGTTTTAGCGCCGAGAAAAAAAGAGCCCTAAGCCAAAGCCACAGCCAGGACCGACGACCCGGACGGAGCAGCGCGCGCACCCGCACTTGCTACTAATTCTGTTCTCGGGCGATTCATGTCGACTCCCGTATATGGCAGCAGTGGAAACACGAGGCGTCCCTAGCGCTCTGCTTCTCTGCTGACTCTTTGTATCGTGCTGACCCGCTGCTTGATGGTCTTCGCGAAATGTGCTGATTTATGCTCTACAATTTCGCTGGCAAGATGGCGGCTGCTGTTCCCGGGGGGCGTTCGAATCCTGCTCTCTACCGGTGTACTTCATTGCGGGGGTTCACTCTTAACAGGTATTCTTGTTTGAGGTCTCTCTCTCTCTCTCTCTCTCTCTCTCTCTCTCTCTCTCTCTCTCTCTCTCTCTCTCTCTCTCTCTCTCTCTCTCTCTCTCTCTCTCTCTCTCTCTCTCTCTCTTCTCTCTTTCTCTTTCTCTTTCTCTTTCTCCTTCCCTCCCTCCCTCTCCACCCTCCCACCCTCGCTCCCTCCTCCCTCTCTCACTCTCCTCTTCTCTCCCATTCTTCCTTTCTCCCGTCTCTCCATTTAACCCTTCTTTCTCATTCTGAGTCTCAGACAAAAAAATAAAGATTCTTCGATGCTGATGTATTTTAAGAGATTGAAGACCTGGGGAACGTTTGATTTTATCAAAATCTAGAAGCACTCACAGAGCGCATACCTCCGCCATGGCAATAGGGAGACAGATGTTATAAAGATATTCACACTTGAAGAATTGCATTAAAATCTTTTCATAACTTTTTTCAGCTGTCATTTGCAGGATTCAGTACCATGATCCGGATCACCACCAAGCTTGAATTGGATCTAAGTTGGACTAAGGCGGACGTCTCGTAAAAAAATGATAA
>NW_020870430.1:502509-505009 GCF_003789085.1 Penaeus vannamei | reverse complement strand
GTTATTAATGAAAGATATAATAACAATAGTGATGAAAATAGTAATGGTGATAATGATAATAATAACCATAAGGGTGAATAATGATGATTGTGACATTATTAATGATAATTGTAATAGCAATAATGAAACAGTATTAATAATAATAATGATAATAATGATGAAAACAATAACAGTAAGGATAATGATGATGATGACAGAAGGTAGTAATAGTAGTCATGATGATGATAATGATACTGATGACAATAATAATGATAATGACAAAATTATCTATGTTATCATTATCATTATTATCATTATCATTATCTTTACTAATATCATTATTAATATTTTTGTTACCATTCTTATAATCATTATTCTCATTATCATGATCATTTATCATTATCATATCTTTACTAATATCATTATTAATATTTTGTTATTGTTATGATTATTATCATCATTATCATTATCATTATTACTGTCATTATCATCATTTGTATAATAATTATATGATATTGATGATGATGATAATAATAATGCTGATAATGATAATGGCAGTCATAAGGATAATAATGATAATAATTACGATACTGATGATGATAATGATGATAATGATAATAATCATGATAATAATTAAAATAATGATGATAATAATAATGATAGTGATAATAAAAACACTAAGAATAAACGAACTGATGATGATAATCATGAATAATAATGATCATGATAATGATTAAATAATAATGATGATAATGATAATGATAATAAAAACACTAAGAATAACTATAATAACATAGATAATAACCATAAATAACAACAAAAACAATAATAGTAATGGTAACAATGATTATGATATAAATATGATAATAACAATGATGATATAATAATAATAATAATATAATAATAATAATAATAATAATAATATAATAATAAAATAATAATAATAATAATAATAATAATATAATAATAATGATAGTAATAATAATGATAATGATAATAATAATAATAATAATGATATATTATATATAATATAATTATATAATATATAATAATAATAATAATAACAACAATGATAATGATAATAATAATAGTAATAATAATAACAAGAATAATAAATATCACGAACAACAACAGTAACAACAATAGTAAAAATAATAATAATATTGATAATAATGATAATGATGATACTGATTATCATAATAGTAATAATGACTATGTTAATAATAATCATAGTAATGATGATAATAATAATAAATAACAGTTACGATAATAATGATACTGATTATCATGATAGTAATAATGATTATGTTAATAATAATCATAGTAATGATGATTATGATACAAATAATATTTATGATAATGATAATATCAATAATATTTATGATAATAACATAATAATCATGAAAATCATTGTTATGAGATCGATGATGGCAATGTGATTATAATGATAAAATTCATAATAAGAATGACAACAACAATAATAATAGCTATAATAATGTTGATAACATTTATGTTGATAGTAATGATAATGATAGTAATAATGATAATAACAATAATGATAATGCTAACAATAATAGTGAAAATGATAACAATAATAATGGTAATGATAATGATAGCAATTATAATGGTGATAGTAATGATAATAATAACAATAATTATGATAATAGTAGTAGTGATAATGATAATGATAGTAATGATAATAACAATAATGATGATAGTGATAATAACAATAATAACAATGATAATGATAATAATAGTGATACTAATAACAGTAATAACAATAAGAATCATAACAATGACAATAAATAGCATGACAATAACAATGATAATCCTTCTAATGATGGTGATGATAACATTGACAATAGAAATGGTGCCATAATAGCAATCATTACTTTCTTCCTCTCGACCGAGGCCCTTTTTGCTCCTGACCTTCGACAAGACGTAAGACGGCCCTCCACTGTGGCATTTCCAAAAAAACGACCTTGGTTTGACCTCCACAAGGTTACATTTATTATTTTTTTACTTTTTGAAAAAAAAAGTTTCCCTTCATAAAACACATCATTAAGTTTATTGAGCCCTTGCCCACCCCCACCCCCCACCTCACCCCCACCTCCCCGCAGTGAGCGCCGTTCAGAAGAGTCTCTCGGCCCAAGAACTCACACTGACAACTACGAGGACAAGGCACAAGTGCTTGGCGCAGGTGAGGGAAGCAGTGACACCGCCGTTGGACAGCTGTAGAGGGTGGGACACCAGGGCTTGGCACAGGAGAGGGAAATAATGGCATCATGGTACCATGATGTAGAAGGTGGGACCCAGAGCGTTGGCACAGGTAAGGAAAGAATCTATACTGCGGTGGCACTGCTGTAGTAGAGGATGGGATAGCAGGGTTTGACACAGTCTTAGAGGGTGACATAGCCTCAGTGGGAGGGACAGCATGGTTTGGCACAGGTGAGGGAAGGAGTGGCACAGTGATAACACGTCTATAGAGAGTGGGATATGAGTAACCGAAGGAGTCAATATG